>OX393565.1:24483620-24684934 GCA_947652115.1 Blastomussa wellsi
AACTGGCTCGTTTGTTCTCCGTGGAACTATCGATCATTCCCTCGGATCTGTTTATTCGTTAGCTGTCACAAAGCATTTTATCATTGTCGGTATGTTTTCTAATTTCACTTTGCTTTATACAGTTAAATCAGTAGACCACACTCTAGACCCAAGAAAGATTTTGAGTATTTTTGACATCTTTCTGTTTGGTTTTTAATGCAAAACTAGGTGCGAAACAAGTTAGTTTGGGTGTGTAAAAAGTAAGGATGCCAAGATGGAATTATGTATATTAATCTGTGAGCTCAAGGCCGGTATGGGCTGGTATGCGGTTAGAGCTTGGCTTGTCTAGCAAACGAATATTGTAGCTTATCTCTAAATGATTACACCGCCATGACAAGAACAAGTCACATCGACCTTGCGCCCCAAGCTTCTGTAGGCCTCTATAGGATATATCATGTTCCGTTACAACCCCTTGTAAGTCACAAATCTGTCTCTCCTTTCCATTAACGGGACCACGTCACCATATTATGCTTAGCCTAATAGTTTTCTAAGGACGAAAAAAAAAAAACAAAGAGGAAAAACCAAAAAGGAACAAGGAAGGTTAAGGGTGAAGAAGAATGAGACAGATATGACAAATTACGAATTTGAAAAATTCAGCTAAAATTTGGTCTAAATTTTTCAGAATATACAAACCATGAAAGAAGAACTTTTTTGGCACCATGCCCTCTCTTCCGCAGGTACGTACAACCAGAACATTCACGTGTATGACGTGAACTCGTACCAGTCCATCAAGGCTCTAGTTGGCCACATCGGCACAGTCACGGGACTCGCCCCGGCAGTGACAGGAAAATTGTTGTTCTCCGCCTCCTACGACACAACAGTGCAGGTACAGTCATGTGATAACATTTTATTGCTATGGCAACACAACGAATGAACGCATTTACAAGTAACTGACTAATCACGTGAATCAAACTTGTTCTCTGATTATTGAAGTCTCCACTTTACGACTGGAACGAACGCATTCACGTGCCCGCGCGTCGGCCACCCACCCTCGCGCGTCGCACACACAAAGCGTTCGTATAGAACTTGCTGGCTGCTTTAGTTCTTTCTTTGCTAATTTTTTCAGATTTGGAATCTGGATACCATGTTACCCATGCAAACACTTTCAAGACACGAAGGAAGTGTCAACTGCGTTGTTATTCATAAAGATTTGCTACTGTCAGGCTCAGAGGACATGGAGATTAAGGTTATAATTACCGTAATGTTAGGCAGAAAGCACCTTTGTCACTCTCCGATTTAGAAGCCTTTTCCTATCGTTGCGATGGCCTAATGGTTAGTGTGCGCTGGTCTTCAGATCGAGCACTGTGTTGGCTCTGTGTTGTGATCTTTGGATAGACATCAGATACTCTCACTACATCTCTCTTCATCCAGGAGTATAAATGAAAACTGGCCAATTACCTCCGGGAGTTGATCCTACAGTGGACTGGCTCCCCGCGGGGGTGGGGAGGGGGAAGTTTCCCCCGTGCCGCGAGAAAACCTCTGGTACCCAGGATAGGGGAGGACGTGTGCGTAGAAAGACTCGTAGCCACTTCATGATACTGAAATTGGGACCGATACGTTCCGGCGGTGTGATATACTGAAATGTTTCGGAATGCTTTTTACCTGCCCTTAATTTTCACGTTTCAAAAATGCCGTTGAAGTTTAATACATTCCTCTTGTTTTCTTCAGGTCTTCAAGTACTTCAAAGCGGAGTAAAATTTTTACACGTATCATTATGGATGCAAGATCGCTTCAAGTTCTTTTTAGTCACCTCTTAGGAGGTTTTCTTCCCAGCAATGTACCTAGGATGAGGATATTTAATAATTATTCCATGAGCCCGCGTTGGATATGAAGTGATAAAATAACCAACGAGCGCGTAGCGCGAGTTGGTTATAATCACTTCATATCCAACAAGGGCGAATGGAATAATTGTTTTAGTAAATTCTCAAACCGGGTTTAGCCGCCGATTTTTATTTCCACAATTTTACAAAGCGTAAAATAAAAACTTGGCGCACTATTTTCTATATGACGTAAAACTCCGACTATTGGCTCATAGTCGGAGTTTTTTAGCCAATCAAAAAGCTAGAAATGCAATAGTCGGAGCTGAGAATATACTAATTAATAATTATTCCATGAGCCCGCGTTGGATATGAGGTGATAAATAACCAACGAGCGCGTAGCGTGAGTTGGTTTTAAGTAGAGTTTACCTGTTTGCTTTTATGGAAAATGTTTTTTGATATATTTAACGACCAAGTCGTCTTTTGTAAGTATTTCTTCTCGCGGCGAGCAAAATTGTAAACGAAATTGTAAGCGAAATTTTTAAGTTTAATTTTTGAACACGGCCTCCATGAAAAGCAGTTTTTATTCTTTTGTATTTTATACCTTTTTTTGTAGCTAGAAACATAGGTAGTTAGTTGATTACCATAAATAAGCTGATGGAAATACCGTGTATAAATAAAGTTATCTTATCTTATCTTATCTAACATATAACCCGTCCATTTTCCATATACGGTAAAACTCCGCTTTTAACCAGAGTTTGTGAGCCAATCAGAAAGCTAGAAATGCAATAACCGAGGTTGAGAATGTACTGAAGTTGGATACTGCAACAATGACAAGAATTGTGTCTGCGAGAGGTCCAACCGTGCGAGATATATGCCTACTCGAGAACAATCGCAAGCGAACTAAATTAACAAATATACACAGTTAAAAAGCTCACGATTCAAAAAATAGGGTTTCTTTGTAAGCTTTCTGCGGGGCTTGTAGCGTAGCCCGTTGTACGTATGAAAATCATTTTCACCTCATTTATTTTTTTTGGTACAAAAAGATCGTTTAATTTAAATATGTGAATTGTATTTTTTTGTAAATAAATATGGCTCTTGGGAGTAAGTTATGAATGGATTTAAGGGTTATTGATGTGTTCGTTTTCGTTATCGTGAGATAACATTTCACTTCCAGAGGCGGCAGAGCATTTAAAACGTGTGGGGGGAGGGGGGAGGGGAGGGGGGGGGGGGGGGCTCATCTGGCACCAAGCCAAGCGCATACCCTTTCCTTCGATCTGAAGGCAATTTTATATATTTCCAAAGTTGACTTCATTCGAGGTAACAGCATTACTAAGGCCCTGAGACAACTTTATCGGGCGTTTATATCACAAAAGATTGCCCCTGTTGGCTGGGTTAAAGTTGACCCTGTTTGATTATTCATGAAGTATTTTAATATTCAGATCGCCAGTTATCCTTCCTTTGAATTTCTTTCGTTCATTCGATCACTAGAGGCCTTATGAAGTTAAATTTCTATTTCTTTAGTGCAAATTTGTGCTTGAAATCCTGAAATCCGGACAGTATGTGACACTCGGGTAGGAGAGCCAACAAACTTGTCCCGCCTGCCAGGGTTACCCTACCTGCCGAGACGAGACCACTCGCCTACCCGAGTTATCTCGCCACCCGAGATAACTCGGGTATAGGATCATAAACGGTTGATGGAATTTTTCAACATTTTAGTGAAAAGTTAGCTCGCCCAGGGTAACTCGGGGAGGGGGGAGGGACAGAAAAGTTGAAGGTACTTCCTTTGGGGAGGGGGGCTCATTTGAATTTCGAGATATTTAGAGGGAGGTTATGAAAGTATTCTCATGTCACACGGACCCAAATGCTATAACGGCTTTTTTATCAGGAACTTCATTGAAATACCATAAAACAGCCTTTTCTTATCAAGCAGAATGTCCAGGAGCCAAATCCTAGATATCCAACTTATAATAAACAGTAGTAATAATTTTAATAATAATAATGTTATTTACAGCACTTGAGCATAGAAGGCTGGAATCAAAGGTGAAGAACTACTCTACTCATACACACTGTCATATGGATGTGCCTATGAGCTGAAAGAGCACCAACTTGACGGTCTCAAAAGATTGAGCTTTATAGTTTACATTTTCCTTGAAGGTTGAGGCCTGCTGTTTAAAGCTGAATAAATTTGGAAACTTGTGTACTCAATACTAGCAAACAAACTAACCAGCTTTGTAAACAAATACACAAAGAAATAAATCGATGCATGTTTCTTCCGCAAAACAATTCTTTAATACTGCATTGTTTAAATTATTTGCACTTATATACGGGATAGGGGGGTCACATAAATTGTGACGTTTCGCTTGGGGGATCATTTAAGTCTTGCTGTTGTCCGAGGGTGATTTAAAGATATTGAAAGTGGATCCGTAAAAAAATGTAGCCCCGAAAGGATGACAATAAACACTCCGTGACATCCCCATCACTAACGATTCTCGCTAGCGCATGTGTCGCACAGTTAGCGTGCCCGTTCGGAGCACTTTTTCCCTTGTCCTAGAGGGTTTCTACAGCACCCTCCCCCCAGTTTGGGCGAGGAGTGGTGTTGGATCGGAACTACCTTTTTAAATATGGAGTGTTTTTTAAAGTGGCCTAAACGTGATCCAGCTTGCACATACGCAGTAGTTTAAACAATAAAACACAATCCAATAATTAGCTTCTTTTGAATATGACCTGCTTGATATTAATTAAGGAGCTCTTTCTGTCTCGTTATACAAAAAATATCCTTAAGCTGCGTAGTAAACTTGTCTAGGTTTAAAAATTTGTCCTCAATTTATGAAAAACTCCTATTTTGTTGCTCAACAGTTGAAGTGAAAGTTTCATTGTTTATTCTCGAAATTGGGCGAAAAAGAACAAACGAAACTTGGATCGGTGCTGATTACCCTGAAAATCCTTTATTTCTCTGTTGTTGACATGACATGGTCATATGTCGCATATCAATCGAGTTTTCTTTCTTCCACCGAAAAAGATACAAGCCAAAGTTATCTTTCTTTCTTCAAAGCCTCCCAATATAATTTACTTACCGAAAGTTTGCTTTACTCTGTTAATTTACTATTGAAATATGCCAGTCATTTACAGTTCATTGTTTCCTCAAAGACCACGTTAATCCCATTTCCCTTCACGTTGGCACAGAATAAAAAGCCCCTCTTTGACCGGTTTTATAATCTGACATTTGATTGGGCAAGACAGCAACTATCAAATATGTTCTGCCAATAAAAATTTGCTGGAAATTTTCGACGGAAATGAATGAGTCATTTCAACTTTTGTGATTCTTGATTCCATTGGAAAGAAACCAACCTGGATGTGTAAACATGGAACTTTGTAAGTAATGGAACAAAATTAGCGCCCCTTGAGAGACTCCTCTGTTTAACTTGATAACTCCAGTTAATTAAAAGAGTGTTTAGTTTGTATAACGATTGCTTAGCCAAATACGAGAACCTGATCAATATGCGGGACGTTTTGAATTCATTTTTGCGGCCCACATGGGAATAAACACATGCAGCCAAATATGTTCAACACCAACACCCATTGTTGACTTGGCAACCGATTGCTTATGAATCGTAACTGACCCGTAAACTCTTCCAGTTTGAATCTGTGAGCCGTAGAGAGCACTCTCTATCCGCGAGAATACTTAAGCGTAGTGATCGAACATAAATAACTACTCTGATAACAATGCGTGAGATTGTTCATTTGCAAGCTGGTCAATGTGGAAATCAGATTGGCGCCAAAGTAAGTAGTTAATTAATTCTTTTGCAAATTTTTAAGATCTTTACTAAACGTCTTAAGTTTTGCAGTCACTAAAGTCATCATCTCATTTTTTCTCAGTTCTGGGAAGTGATCTCTGATGAACATGGTATCGATCCTACAGGAACATACCACGGAGATTCTGATCTTCAGTTGGAAAGAATAAACGTGTATTACAACGAAGCTACAGGTACTACTCTAGGCAGAAGTGTCAAAGATTTCTTCGTTTTATTTACCCGCCATGTCAACGGTAACTTATTCCTGTGCTTGAATGTAGCTTTACTGGTTGCTTTCCCTTTTTAGGTGGAAAATATGTCCCGAGAGCTGTTCTGTTAGATTTAGAGCCGGGGACCATGGACTCCGTGAGATCAGGCCCATTTGGTCAAATTTTCAGACCAGATAACTTTGTGTTCGGTAAGTTCACGGATTTCTTAAAACAACTGAATGGAAAAATAAAAAATGGGGCCCAAGCCTCGAGCGTAATGGCTCAAACTGCCGGAGCTTATCCCGGTTTCAGTAGCATTAAGCGACTGGGAAAGTTTCTACTCTCCCCTGGATGGGATGCTAGTCCATCGCAGAGTTTATATCCCCCAGCAGTATTTCGCCGGTACCCTTTTATACACCTGGGTGGAGAGAGGCACTGTTAAAGTAAAGTTTCTTGCCCAAGAACACAATGCGGATCCCTGGTCAGAGCTTGAACCCGGACCATCTGACCTGGAGTCCAGCGCACTAACCATTAGGCCATCGCGCCTCCCAAAAATGGAAAATAAGAGATCCTAAATTGCCTTGAGGAAATGGTCAAATCCTGTGTTCAGATGTAATGGATATTTACAGTTTGTTATAAATCTATAGACGTCAGACTCAGCTGTGAGTTGTTTAATATCGTTTTTCAGGTCAAGCTGGAGCAGGAAATAACTGGGCAAAAGGACATTACACTGAAGGGGCAGAATTAATCGACTCAGTGCTAGATGTTGTTCGTAAAGAAGCAGAGGGGTGTGATTGTGTTCAAGGCTTTCAGCTCACGCACTCGCTCGGCGGAGGAACCGGCTCAGGCATGGGAACCCTCCTTATTTCAAAGATCAGAGAAGAATATCCCGACAGAATCATGAACACATTCAGCGTCGTACCATCACCGAAAGTATCAGACACCGTTGTGGAACCTTACAACGCTACACTGTCGGTTCATCAGTTGGTTGAAAACACCGATGAATCGTACTGCATCGACAATGAAGCGCTGTATGACATTTGCTTCAGAACTCTGAAGCTCACCACTCCAACTTATGGCGACTTAAACCATCTCGTGTCAGCTACAATGAGCGGTGTTACGACTTGTCTTCGATTCCCCGGCCAGGTAAGATAATTGGCGCCAAGCGATAGTTACTAAAGGCCATACGTGTTGGTTGTCAGCTTGTATCAACCGACCTGTTTGTGATTTTCGTACAACAAAACGTTTACACTGTTTGCTTAATGAGGCTGCAAATTGAGCGCTAATTTCTTGTAGTTATCAACTAATTCTCAGCTTATCGAACAAGCGAAAGTCACGACGCGTTACCATGGAAGCCGCTTCTATAGCACTGACATGAAAACTTGATAGTGTGACGTCATACCTTTAAAAATTGATTTGAATATCTCAAGATCAAAACAAACTCTTAAGTAAATAAAACGCGAAGTCATCGCAGCTTTATTTATGTCGTGATAAAATGATCAAACGAGCCAGGCTTTTTTATTCACAACCTACTGCACGAGCTAAAACTTTTCTTCTAAATAACGGAGACACTCCTGCCTCGTACCCAGGCGCCTCAAAGTCACGCGCGCAAGGAACTTCGGAAGGTTTCTTGTAAACGCAAAGGGCCATGGGAAGGCTCAACTAAAAATGTTCGTTGTGTTATTATATAAATCTTTATTTTCCCAAAAATTGAATTATAGAAAGTACGATTTAATGAATTATGTCCTCACCGGACTCGCTGATATTTCTCAACAACTGATACAAGCGGCTACGTTTTAGACTGAACCTTTTTTCGTTTAAATAATGGATCTTAAAATGTAGGTAACCTCAAAGAGGAACACCGAATGGGTGATACTGGACCAAAAAGGAGCAAGGATGGTTAGGGATGGAGAAGATTGAGAGGGATTACAATGCAGAAATTACAAATGCACAAACCATGCATGACGTACTCCTTTAGGAAAAATATTTTAATCCTGTTTTCTGGAAAATGTATATCAGCTGGGCTCATTTTGTTTCTTTTTCCAGTTGAACGCTGATCTCAGGAAACTGGCCGTGAACATGGTTCCTTTCCCTCGTCTTCACTTCTTCATGCCCGGATTTGCCCCACTCACCAGCAGAGGATCCCAGCAGTACCGTGCCCTGACTGTACCAGAACTCACTCAGCAGATGTTCGATGCCAAGAACATGATGGCTGCCTGTGATCCAAGGCATGGACGTTACCTGACCGTGGCAACCATGTTCCGTGGCCGAATGTCCATGAAGGAGGTTGACGAACAAATGCTCAACGTCCAGAACAAGAACAGTTCATACTTCGTGGAATGGATCCCCAACAATGTCAAGACTGCTGTCTGTGACATCCCTCCTCGAGGTTTGAAGATGTCTTCCACCTTCATTGGCAATAGCACTGCCATCCAGGAGCTCTTCAAGCGCATCAGCGAACAGTTCACCGCTATGTTCAGGCGCAAGGCTTTCTTGCATTGGTACACTGGCGAGGGCATGGATGAAATGGAATTCACTGAGGTAAATATCTTTTCTGGCTAAGAACAGATATTGAACTTATTCAAGAAAATGGTGCTTATAGAACAAGCGTTTTCCTTTCTTTCCACAGGCTGAATCCAACATGAACGATCTTGTGTCTGAGTACCAACAATACCAAGATGCGACAGCTGAAGAGGAAGGAGAGTTTGATGAGGAAGAAGAAGAGGGTGAAGCAGCGTAAAATCGAAACATGTCGAAACAAACCTATGTAATATTTTTTATTAACATCAAAAGACAGTGCTGTCAACTGATCGTCCCCGTGGATTCTCTTTACAGGTCTCTGTACTAGTTGGAAGAATTTGATCGTGATCTGGAGACAATTTCCTTTTTAAAGCTAATTTTGTTTACGACGCGCCTGCTCGACATTCGCGTATACTCCAGATTCTTATCAGGGGTTTAAAATAGGGCTACGTCACGTTATGAAGGCGAAGATGATCTTTAGTTGCAAGAGGAAATGTCATTGAGTTGCGTTCTTGGACTAGACAGTTTATTGATCAGTTCTCAAAGTGCATTTCCGCGCCCAGGTTATACTAGCCTGCGAAAGCAAGTGCTTCCTCAAATCTCTTGTACAGTAAATACCCGCAAGTAAGAACCTCAATTTTGAGAACCTGCTAGGCTAAAATTTGCCAGTTACACCCCCTCTGGACAAGAATCTGTTTAGCCTAAAGTTTCAAACAGGTTCTTATTTTGAATCAAAGGTAAAAATTCACTAGTTTGGGACCATGCACTGTTAACGCCAAGAAAGCATGTAATGTTATGTACAATGGTAAGACTTCCACATGGCCATTTATATGGTAAGCACTAAATAAATACTTTTTATGCTAATTTTATGTGCGGAATAGGCTGAAAACCACTAAATTGGAAAGCTTAACTGAAAATAATTTCTTAAGAAAATAAGAACCCATTTAAGAACCTACATAGCCTAATGTTTGTTAGATACCCTTTATGTAGCCTAACTTCTGAAAATGCAGGTTCTTACTCGCGGGTTTTTACTGAATTAGAACATTTTACGTTACGAATTTTTTTGGTTGAAATGCGAAGAATCTCCTTAGATCTCTAACATTATCCAGGAATGGAAATACTCAATTAGCCGAGAAAATCTCGTAACTAGCTAGTACATTAAGAAACTGAGCTGTATTCAACACCGGAACATCGAGTCATGCCATTAATATAGAAAAACAATAGACCAATTCCGATATATTAAAATTCTAACATGGCGCCGAGGCTTAGGGGAATAAAACAAAAGAAATTATTTATTCATCCTTAAGCCTCGATGCAAAATCTTTTGTTTTATTCCCCCAAGCCTCGGTGACATGTTAAAATATTAATATATCGGAATTGGTCTATTATCCGACGTACCGTATTTAGTCGATTAAGCGCCCAACCTCGAATAAGCACCATTCCCTGTAGGTAAAAGTTAATGCGCGCCCTGCGCGCCCAGCCTCGCCCACGGCGCTTAATAGAATACGGTATTTGGCATAAGCTTTCATGTTTTAATCAAACTTCATTCACCCAATAAAGTCTGATCTGAAGCTCTACAATTCCTCTGGAGTTTGATGTGAGGAGGAAAAAGTTGAGCATAATTTGCATAACAAAAATACCCCCTTCAACAGCCAATTTCCTGTTTAGCGTTTACTCCGTTTGGATTAAAGGAAATTGGTAGATTCTTGGAAAGTAAAATTTCCGGTCCACAACCTTGAAAGTCCCTTTCATACAGTGTTTTCATGTCGGAGTAGCGAGTTTTTGAACTAATATAGACACCGCGAAGAAGCGCACCGCGCACGCGCATAACGTTACGATTTTTTGAGATGGTCATCGTCAGCAAGGGCGGCCATGATACATCGATGGCATAATTGAAGTCAAGCGTGCGAACTTAAGAGCTTATAGCAGGAATTGAAAGAAAAAATATGAAGGTGGAAATTGAGAGGTAAATAAACATGAAAAAAATCTACCTGTAGTTTAAATCTTAACCTTAAATATTCAGGGGATTTCTTAAAAATTGTCAAAATGTTCACATTTTCAGGCATTCTATCGTTTTTCGACGGTGTCCTCATATATGTCGCCCAGGCCCCACACGGTCAATCATAAAGTTTTGCTCCAAGCTAGAAATTGACGTCACGCGAGAAGTGGGTAGCATGCAATCGACGAGGGACTTCGTAGAATGAAGTTCCTTCTCTGTAGAAAAAATAAGAACTCAAAACGTTATAGCATATTTTATCACGGTAACACCATTGCGAATCTTTCTTGAGAACAAATGCGGTAAATATGGTAAAAGTAAACTGCTCCTTTCGATTCTTTTTGCCTTGTCGCCTTCATGTTCAGGATACATCTTCCTACCAGTGACAACCCCGTCATCTTAGAGTCTTGCAGTGGTATTAGAAACTGAGGGCGCGGTAACAATACAAACAAAAGCAGTTAGCGAACGTATAGAGCGTTTTCATATGTTAGTGTCCCAAACTAATCCTCCGGGAATTGAACTCTAATTTTATGCAAACATCGCATTTTATCTCAGCAATCCAATATGGCTGCTTGTCACGTGTTTGAAAACGCTCTACTAATCAGCTTGTTTTCACGCTGGACAGGTGTTTTCCATTCGAAACTTTTCATTTATCCAAAGTTGTTTTACTTGCGCTAACAGTTCGGTTGTCACTGAAAAGGACAGACGAGAGGGACCTTAAAACCATGAACAGATTGAGTTGTCTTACACGAAGCGTGGAATCGTTGGAGCCTCGAGGGGCCGGTAGCCTCTGAAAGGGCTAGCCTCATGGTTCGTGGTCTGGAAGGTCCCTAGCTCTCGTCTATCCCTTTCAGTGACTACCCAACAGTTTTCACAACAAACTTGTTAACCACGCGTTGAAATGTCAAATGGCACGAAGCTTTTAATATTTATTAAGTACAAAAATATACCAATCAAAAATGGACTTTAATTTGTTGAAAATTCACGGAATATTTCGGAAACGTCAGGATAGCCGACTATCCACGTGACCGTTCACGTGACCATTCACGCGACCATCCAAACAGTCCCATGATTCCAAAGAATCCTCGAACTCTTCGAAGTCCTTAATTTCTAGGTCGTCGAGACTGGTGTCCACTTTAAGGTCCTGGCACTGCTGATAAGTTGAGATCAAGTCCAGCATGGCAGACTCCGCCTGTAAGAGAAATCAGTCAGTTTCTGTAGAAAGGTCTGTAGCATTCGGTGGTGAACATTCACTTTGTTTTACAACAATCCCAAATTATTTTCAGACTTTCGGAAGCCTAGAAATGAAGAAACGTATTTTGGTATGAACTGAACTTCCAAATGTGTATCCAGGAATTAGCTCAGTATAAAGGAGGGATGGGTGTTATGTTTGGAAGCAAATAACTGCAAGGCTGATACTACGTGAAAAAGTTGACTTTGCGAGACAACAACTCAACAGAAACCGACAAGGCGAGATAGTTAAGGGAACTTCGTCATGCTTTATGCATTTTGAAAAATTAAGTTTTTCAATTTCGTCATTTTTAATCCGACTCAATCTTCTCCATCTTTAACCATTCTCGTTCCAATTTGGTTTAGCATCATCTGTTTGGAGTTTTTCTTACTTAGTAAACAATCATTTTAAGGTTTCCTACATTTGGTCACATTTTGAAGGTAATTAAATTACAAAGTCACGATTATAGTTTTGTACCATGGGACAACAGTGACCTCAAAACTTGTTCCTTCTTGGAATCCAATTTCTTTGTGTGCCAAAGCCAATTTTCAATTTTTTAAATCGCTTTCTACGGCGCTACAAGATACAAAAGCGGACCCGCGCTCGCAACGTGACATCTTTCAGTGCTAGGTTCATCTAGAATTGGTGATGGAACGGAGTTTTGATTTCATCTTCTTCTAAGAAAGTAATCTCTTTAGCAGTCACATAGGCCAGTTTCTCAATGTCCGGCACTGACAAAGATAAACGAATAACGAAAGTGCTAGTTAAATTATACATCAGCTTTACCTGTGTGAACTGCATTTCATCCATTCCCTCTTCTGTGAACCAGTGGAGAAACGCTCTCCTCCGATACATAACTCTAAACTGTAGATTGAGTCGTCTAAACAGTTCTTGTATAGCTGTGTTATTAGCAATGAAGGTTGCAGACATTTTCATTCCGTGAGGAGGTACATTGCAAACCGCAACTTTAGCGTTATGTGGGATCCATTCAACAAAATGACCGCAGTTCTTGTCCTGTACATTCGCCATTTGATCTTCGACCTCTTTCATCGATAACTTTTTACCTCGAAACATTGCTGCGTATGTAAGGTATCGACCATGTCTGGGATCACAAGCGATCATAACGTTTTTGGGGTCAAAAATTTGCTGAGTCAGCTCAGCTACTGTCAGATTACGATATGTCTGTGACTGTCTACTGGTCAGCGGTGCAAAGCCAGGCATGAAGAAATGAAGGCGAGGATAGGGAATCATGTTCACGGCCAGTTTACGCATGTCTGCGTTTAACTGGAAAGAAAAAACAAATCAAATGGGATTATTTGACGACTTTAGCTGTTACAAGGTTAAATTACTGTACAAATGCGTATTAAAAGATAGAATAAATGCGATAGCACCTATTTAATAACAAAGATATAATTGATGTGAAGTATATTAAATAATTCATATTTGAACTGCGGACGTAGATGGAAGTGATGAATAATCATCGCAGTGAATTTCCAATTTCAGCAATTGGAAAGAACCCGTGACTTCCGCGAATACCGGTGCGATGCTCTACCAACTGAGCTGTGAAGGCACACATTGGTAGCGAGGTCAATTTTGCTTACTGAAATTGGAAATTCACAGCGATGATCATTCTTCATTATAGCACTTCTGATCAAAGTTACGAATTTTTTCTAAAGCGACCTTACAGTGCACGGATAAACGTTTCGGTAAAGCAGATTTCGGATGGAGATTGCTGTAGTTTCTGCTTGATTTTGTCCTTTAACTCATGCACCGAGTCAAAGCGAATGGCAAGTAAACCAAAAAAGAGAAATATTAACAGGGTCCGAAGTTAAATTCATTTCCTTGCCTCACTGCTACTGTGCGATCCCACGTAATCACGTGGAAATTCTCCCAATCAGTTCCCATACATTTCTTTTAATATTAATTCTAAGAATTTGGTGATACTTCATTAGGACATTGTTCTCTTATTGACGACTTTCTCAATGCTCACCACCTGTCTGTTGAAAATGTGTTGATCTTGCAAGGAGAATTGAGATGGTGGTCAATCAACTCACCTGTCCGGGAAAACGAAGACAAGTGGTAACACCGCTCATAGTCGTTGATATAATGTGATTCAAATCCGAATACGTTGTAGTATCAAGTTTAAGCGTTCGAAAACAAATATCATACAGCGCCTCATTGTCGAACGAGAACACTTCATCTGTAGTCTCGATCAACTGATGTACAGCCAGTGTGGCATTATAAGGTTCAATAACAATCTCGGAGACTTTTGGTGACGGAAACACACTGACGGCGCTGAGAATCCGGTCCGGGTACTCCTCTTGTAAATGATAGAGTATCAGAGTTCCGAGCCCAGACCCTGTGCCGCCTCCAAGGGAGTGCGCCACCTGGAAGCCCTGGATCGAGTCGCACGACTCGGCTTCTTTCCTGACCGCATCCAAGACCTCTTCCAGAAGGTTACATCCATTTGTGTAAAAACCTTTGGCCCAGTTGTTTCCTGCTCCGCTCTCGCCTGAGGTAGAGAAAATAAGTAACACTGCTAGGTACAAGCTCTCTTCTCTGTTGAATTGAACACATGCATATGTCGAGGCCTGAATGAGTTTGAGGGTAATACTGAGGTCCGAGATCATGGTATAGGTAATACCGCAAGTTTCCGTGCTTAAGGGTCAAAATTCCCTAATATGATCCAAACCGTAAAGCTTATCATGAGCCGGAAAGCTTATCATGAAGAAGTTGTAACACATGTCACTACTGTCACTACGCTAATTGCGATATAAAGATGCTCGATATTTTGAACTGCTCAATCTATCCTTGAAACACCGTACTGTATTATATAATTTATGTAATTAAAAGCGTACCTAGTGCATTGAATCACTGAATCTGTCCAGTGTTAACTTTGATCTCTAGGAAATTGAAAATTTGGACGTTTTCCGGCGCGGCGGGAAAGAAGGACCCATAAATTCTTTGGCAAGACCCTAGCATAGTAATTGGCCATTTTACAGTTCTGCGCTCAGTTACCAAGCTTTTGAATGGAAGTGAGGTTGAAGGTGACCTTGTTTTGATACAAACCCTCTTGCTTTTGATGTGTAATTATAAATCCTTGTGTTCTTATGCTAACTAGTTTCTGGTCTCGCTTTCACACAGAGCCTGGTTACATTTCACCGTCTGCCATATTTGCTTGCACTGCTTGCAAACAAACTGACGTCAGATTTGAGGTCACGTGGTTTTTTGGCCGCGCGATTCAATTTGCCATTTTTTAGGCGAAAAAGCACAACTTTGAGCGCTTGTAAAATCGACAATTTTTATCATAGCGCTTTCAAACTTTGGAATTGTGTGTTTCAAATAACAAATTTACCAATTATACAGAAAAAATTTTGCTTCATAGGATCTACTCAGTGACTCACACAAAGGTATCCAAGAGCTAACTCGCGGCATACAGAAACGACTTGACGATGTGAAAATATTGTTTTCTATGCGTTTCTTTCATAATTACTTCTTGAGTGATGAGATGAAAGCCGCGAGTTTTAGGTCAACATTGCAAACAATTTTACAAACAATTGTTCATATAGATCACGGAGGCGTTAAAACGAAGTAGCTTTAATTAACAACATAACAATGGTTAATAAATTTGGCAAAGGAAAGTTACTAACCACAACATACCAATTAAAACGGTAATTAAGCAATGGACAATGCTAAAATCATTTTGACGTTTTGTTATTAGGGAAATATTTTAATTGGTTTTATACAAATTCTTTCCTCAGTCGGAATCAGGCCGCCACTCCTTACAAATTGTTAAACAAACTTTTTGGAATGGAGCAGTGTTCCAAACAATTTAAATCACTCGGCTTCGCTTTGTTAAGTGGCAGGATTTTAATGAAAGACTCCATAGTGTTTTGCATTCATGCTCAATCAAACATCTACGAGCCCTTAAAGCCACAGTGAGTCCTAGCTACGCAACACAACCACAGAAAGAAGTCTAGAAACAGCACGTTTTGTTCGTCTGAAACTTATGACCAGTGTCCCTACAAAAAATATTTTAACGAGGCGGTCTAATATCGTATAAAGGGGTCGTGAACTGTTCTGAATTGAATACACTAGAATATTCTACTAAACCGGTCACAGTTCCGCACACGGTAAATTAAACAAAAATGCAAATCGTTGCAGAGTTAGCGATGCTTGCACGAAACAAATGCACGAACATGCTGGGGGCTGGCAGCCGAACAAAACTAATCACTTCTATTGAAACCGCTAATATTGATGCTTTTCTCAAAACAGTTTTTATGTTTACTTAGCTTTGCCAATAAAACTGAGTGGAATGGAAAAGGAATGCGTATGTTTACGAAGCAATTTAGCTCTGGGTACCGTGAGAAAGGCGGAAAAATGGAAAGTACACATTATTTAGCCACGCGAAACCGAATTGAAGATTAAACTTTTGCACATATTAGTCTAAACAGGAATTTTTAAGGGTGGAGAACATGTACTGCAACAGTTTAAATGGCTAAAAACTCAAGTCCGGATGAAAAAAGTGAAAAATAAATTAATTAAAATAAAATGGACTACACAGAGTATATTCATATCAGAAATATTTGTTTGCAGTGAAAGCGGAATATTTTTGCTCAGAGTTGCCCTAAATCATGGACTAGCAGTTTAATTTGAATTCTAGCATTCAGTGTAACAAATAATACGGCTGTGGAATTATGAACATTATCTTTAGAAGACCATGTGTAACTAACATTTGAAACTACCTTTGTTACACGAAATAAATGTCAACCTTTAAATGAGAGTTCTTTATCAAAACGGCTGATAGAAAGAGCATAGTGCTTAGCAAAAGTGATAAGCCCTTTTGATCAAGCGTTAATTAATTACTAAACGTAAATACTAAACGTATTTACATAACGTTACCAGGCTTACCAAAAACAAAATTATCGGGTCGGAAGACCTTTCCAAACGAAGCGGAGCGAAGCGAGTCCATCGTTCCGGACTCCAAGTCGACGAGGACACTTCGCGGAACATATCTATTGCCTGCAAGTAGAAAAAGTTCGAACCACAAATAAAAAGCATTTTTTATTCGAGTTTCTCAAGTGTGTTTCACAATAAGACTTCAACCAAGATAAGGGAACCTAATGAAAGCGTTTCGACATATAACTATTACTGCTCATTACTCACCGGCGCCCTCAGAAAAATAAACATCAATTTTCTCCAATTGCGAGTTGCAACTCCCATTGTAGCGACCCTCCGCGTCTATTCCATGCTCCGCGCAAAGAATTTCCCAGAGCTAGGATAAGAGCACACATAGACAGTTAAACGACGTGTAAATTAACCCACAGACAAAAGAAATAACGCCACTGGTAATTCTTAGCTACAAGCGAGTTAGTGCCACTACACTCCCCACCTTGTAACCAATTTGGTTTCCGCACTGTCCGACTTGTACGTTTATAATTTCCCGCATTACACAGACCGAAAGGAGGTGTTGTCCCCTCGCTCGAGCCCACAACTCGAGTTCATTTTGTTGCGGCAAACAGCTAGAATTCAGCCCGTTCGACAAGACTATTGATAAATCTGCGTCTCGAGTGAAACATCAATTATTCATGTTTTGCTGCGAATCCTTTCAGAAACCGTGCGTGAACTAAAACAGGAACCAGAAACCGGTAGGTTTGTTGAGAGGTTTGAAAACCTCGCTTTCGCGCAAAAATCACTTCCGGGTGGTTGTTGACACATGATCATCAGTCTTGAGGCTGTGTTTTTCCGCATATGGGGGATAAAAATAATAAAGAAAATAACCTGTTTATTAACAGTTTATTTCTAATATTTCTTCAGATGGTTTGTTTTGTGGTTCTGTTTAACTGCGCAATAGCTTTTCGCGTCACTTTTAGAGCGGTTTTCTCTGGAGTGTCGAAAATAATTAGCGAATTGCTTTGGTTTTTTATTGGTTTAAAAATCGCGCGCCACTTTTTCAATCAATCAGAAGTAAAATCAAAACCAATCATGACACGTTTTCCCGCGCTGTGTGTCGGCTACGTGTAATTACTTCGAGTTTTGATTGGATCACTGGATTGCCTCCGTCCTTTGTGATTGGCCAAAGTGATTTCTGTTTCAAAACGAGTCTAAGTGCGAAACTATTCATTTGGAAATGAGCTTGTTTTGCATGAGAATGAAGATGCAGGTAAAACACATTTTCATATAAAGAATGGTTTCGCACTTAGACTCGTTTTGACGCTGAGGCAATAGAGAACTCGGAAATGGCCTAAACTCGCTCCCTCACTTGGTTCAAGGTTGTGATTGGTCAAAAGGCTTGTCCTACTTTGTCGCGATGAATCGCAGGTCAAACATATGAATCTCCAGTGCCTTGATTGTACAATATATTCATGTAGCTTGTCACCATGATATGTGTTGCCTTGCACTGTACAATAGGCGACGTTGATAGTTTCGTTTTTAGACTTTTTACTCTGTATAAAATTCGAGAATGAAATGACAAAAAATGACGAACACATGTGAAAGGAAGAATAGACGACTTAACAACTGGTAAACTCAATCTCTTAGGCTGCAAGATTGCGCAGATCCACGGTAAAGCCTGTGGATAACAGATTTTAGATATTTCCGGGTTTCAATTTCTTGCCCTTTTCGCAGGAGCTAAGAGGGAAATATATTGCACACAAGTAAATTTTTTAACATTGCGCACTCTCTCAAGGCTAATCCACTGCTATTTCTTGTCTTATTCTCGGCTCTTTAATTCTGATTTGGGCTGGGAGCATTCCATACCAGATGTTTAGATGTGTAATTTAGGTTTCTCTTTGAAGGTTTAAACTTCCTTTTAAGCCTAGATAAACTGTCTGCAAATAGTTTTTAATACAAACAAGTGTCCAGCATACTCAATGCAACTCGACTGAAGACGAATCTGGTAATGGCGGACAGCTTAACGTGGCTCGATCGGATTTTTGAGTGACGATACCTTAATTCAACTTTGAGCAGCTAGTGTACCGCCAAAGAGTATCGCAATAATTGGTGCATTCTTGGCAAATATAAAATTGTCGCTGATTGTCCAAGTTCTGCTCCGATGACTACAATTCTGTCGTCAGATGCCTTCAGGACTTGTCGTTGAAGTCAGCAATTGAACGAATTCATTGGACGAGAGCTATGGTCGATGTGTAGTGTAGGCCATAGAAAATGTGATCGATTTTTAGAATAGTTCGCAGCTCTCTAGAGCCTCTAATTTCATTGGATCTTAATAACACGCAGCTCTATTGTTTTAGGGCTAGGGTCCATTGTTGCTGTTGTTTTATCATTTTTTCAGCCAATACTGTGGGACCTTGTAAAGAGCTGCGTACCGCCCCGATGTGAACTGTTTTTGCGCGGTAGCTGTAGGCGGCCAGTCTCCTCGGCGATGTTCATTAATAAATTGTTAATCAAGACCGCTTCACCTTTTGTAATCAGGTACTCCATTCAGACCCGGCCACGATTGCGTGACATTAATCTTTTGCCCTCGCAGTAACGCCAAAGTCGACGAAAGATTGATGTAAAATTTGTTAAATTGTTGTTGTGTAAATCTGTCTTTCAATAGGTGTGTACTTGTATTTGGCTTATCCCGCCTCGATTAGCTTTTTCTAGCTATTTGCGGGGTAGGCCATCCACTAACTATTATATTTGGTTTTAATAAAGTTGTTGTTGTTGTTGTAAGACTTAGGTAACTTCCTGAATTGTCCCCAGCCGTCTCTTGCGTCTCTCACTCTTCGGTGCGAGCGAAAGTCGACTGGGGAAAAGTGATAAAGCAGGGAATGATGGGAAGAAAAACGCGAAGGGAGAGACTACCCATCACCCCTCGCGTTCCTACGCTCACGGCGCGCTTTTTTATTTATTTTTTATTATTTATTACAATTTAATGGCATGAAAGAAGTGCATACAAATATATAAATAGAAAAGAAAAAGAAAAAAAGAAAGCGGAGAGAAGGATAAAGAGAATAGAGTGAAAGGAAGAAAAAGTGAGAGAGTAAAAAAAAAAACAAAATAAATAAACAGAGCCATAAGGATAGCCTACAAAAGAGTCGGAGATCCCATACAAGGCAGACCACCTGAAGAAACCCTCCCAAGAACCATAATAATTTAAGAGATAAATGATAAATATTATTGCATGAGTCAAGCTCAGTCATAAGCACAAATGTATGATGAATTATAAACAAAAATAGAAAAACTATATCTAATTAAAAACAATTATTACATAATTCTAGAAGATAGGAGATCCCTTACTCCCCTTTTAAAGCTAGAGATACTTGACGCTTGCCGTACAGAAAGTGGCAACACATTCTATGTGTCAACAATCCTATTAAAAAAGCGAAACTATTTATTTATTTTATTTTTTTGATTTGCCAAAAATAGAATTATAATACAATGATTAATAAATAAAAACAGCTCAATATACAGATAACGATGAAAATACAAAACTACAGTATAATATGTTAAGGTGGAAAGCAAAATGGCGAGGGAACCTAATAAAAAACCACGGGGCTTGTAAGCTTAAGTTCCCTCACAATAAACACGAGATGACTGATATTAGATAATTTATGACAAGTCTTATTTGAAAACAGAGTTAATAGTTACCCTCGTAACAGTCCCGCGCTCCAGAAGTCGACAAATAAGGTTACTTTTACCACTATAATTTGGTTTTATCAACTGGGTTGATAATGTCGATTCGCCACCGTAGAGATTCAAGAGCTGACGTTTCGAGCGTTAGCCCTTCGTCGGATTTGCTCCGACGAAGGGCTAACGCTCGAAACGTCAGCTCTTGAATCTCTTTACGGTGGCCAATTGACATTATCAACCCAGTTGATAAACCCAAATTATATTGTTATACTTCCCACCGACGCAGCACCACAGTTTCTTTAGAAACTTACCCCCTCTACTTTTACCACTGCTCCCTCAGTCCCGCGCTCAGGTAGAAAACCTCTGGGACCAGGCGGTACTGCTGCACTCGAGGACCACTAAAAATACAAGCGCAAAAGGACTGCTACACTACGATAAAATCCGTCAGCTGTTTCAATCGGCTGCAAACACAACGGATACAGTGTCAAACAAGAAAGAGGTGAATGTACACACAGATGTACCTTCAGCCAACTCTTTCCACAGGCAGCCCAAGCTCACGTTGTGATCAGTATCATGTCATGGCAAAAATATAAGAGTTTGTATGGGAATAATTTACAACACCTTTTAACAAACTGAAATACTGCCAAATCTTAAATAAAATTGCCTTACCTTACTTTCACTGTGTTTTTATTCTTGTCTGAACGCTTATTTTGCCGATTCTGGGCCATTTAGGCGAGTTATCGCTTTCTGGGTTCCCCACTACAAAGAAAAGAACAACGCTGCACACTCCAGTTCGGAACGCCCGACGAGCCAAGCGAAAAATCCCAGCTTAAAATGGTCAAACGGCCTCAAATCCATCGCGAATTCCAAGAAGAGATGTTCTAGTTTCATATTAACTCAACAACAACTCAGTCCAGGCTCTGCCATCGATGCCAAGCGGCCGTTTGCTTTAAAAAATCCAGGGTAAAAAGATCTCCATTGTGCCTGTACACGCTCGTCACGACACACGACCGTTAAAAAACTCCTTGGTAACCCCGCCTCGATAATCGTCCTGAGGGGACCAGGGGAGTGACACAAAACTTGTTGAGAGCAATTGACGGTGTGGTTTACGGTGTGGTACTCCGGTGAGGTATAGTTTGTTAACGAGGCGGGGTTACCAAGAAGTTTTTTAACGGTCGTGTGTCGTGACGAGCGTGTACAGACACAATGGAGATCTTTTTACCTTGGATATTTGAAAGCAAACGGCCGCTTGACATCGATGACAGAGCCTGGACTGAGTTGTTGTTGAGTTAAAATGAAACTAGAACATATCTTCTTGGAATTCGCGATGGATTTGAGGCCGTTTGACCATTTTAAGCTGGGATTTTTCGCTTGGCTCGTCGGGCGTTCCGACCTGGAGTGTGCAGCCTTGTTCTTTTCTTTGTAGTGGGGAACCCAGAAAGCGATAACTCGCCTAAATGGCCAAGAATCGGCAAAATAAGCGTTCAGACAAGAATAAAAACACAGTGAAAGTAAGGTAAGGCAATTTTATTTAAGATTTGGCAGTATTTCAGTTTGTTAAAAGGTGTTGTAAATTATTCCCATACAAACTCTTATATTTTTGCCATGACATGATACTGATCACAACGTGAGCTTGGGCTGCCTGTGAGACAACTAAATTGGTTTTCCTGTTTAAAGAGTATCTTTTACAGGAAATGCAACCTCGTTTCGTTCCAGGGGACGGTGAGAGAGAGACCCTGGGGCCGAGGTTGTAGGAAACGATCAAGAAAGTTAGTGGAAAACTATCACATTCAATATCTCTTTGTTCTTTTTTTTTGACAAAATTGAATTTTTTGTTTTGTTATCAGGCCACAAGGGAATAGAGCGTACTACCTCCAAATGGACTCTGGGAAGGTCCCCGTTTACTGTCACATGACGAGCCATGGCCTTGGAGCATGCGGTGGTGGTGGGTGGACGCTGGTCATGAAAATTGATGGTACTAAGGTAAACACACGGCTCTGATTATCATATCAAAAGTTAAGCCACATTAATGACTCAGATGAACGCGTTTATCAAAGTGACTGCACATGCCTAAGTTAGTTAAAGCTAATTGTGAAGTGCATAATGCCTGGAAACAGATAGAAGAAATAACGTAATCTACCATCCTCGACTATTTAGTTCGACTGAATATAATGTCTGTTAAAGAAGTGACTCAGAGAGAAATTATCTCAAGAACTCGAGCAATTTATGCTGCAAATTACTATTGCTAGGGCATGTATAGGACACATGGTCAATTTTGTGTCGCCCTTTTTCATTTTTATTCTCAATAGGGAACTTTTCATTATGATTCCAAACTCTGGAGCAACAAGATCGACTTCAATCTTCCAGGAGGAAAGACTGGGTTTGACACACACGAGACCAAGTTACCAAGCTATTGGCACACACCGTTCCACAAGATTTGTCTTGTTATGAAGATCGGCCAACAGATGAATTTCATTGTCATCATCAAGCAGGCCGACTCCCTGTACTCACTGATCGCTGACGGGCAATACCGCGCCACTTCACTGGGTCGTGACACGTGGAAGAAGCTCATTGGTTCACAGGCCTCCTTGCAGATCAACTGCAACAAGGAAGGGTTCAATGCACTTGGTGGCAGCGGTGATTCTAAAGCAAGAATCGGTTTCCTTGGCAACCAACAAAATGACTGCAACAGCTGCAACTCAAGGATTGGATTTGGTGCAGCAGGTAGTCCTGATGATTCCAACACGTGTGGAAACGAAGCAGACAAGGCATTCGCCGCAGATAATGGCGGCAAAAAAATCAAAGCCATGGGATACATTTTGGTTCAGTGACATTCTAAAGAAACTGAACAATTGCTGTTTTTAGAAAAAAATCCAATTGTAAGGTCATATATTATAAGGGGCATGTTACGCCCGAAATTTTGTGCAGTTTCAATAACAAATAAATTTGTGTTGTTGAAGACTAACTGGTGTTTTATAAAGCAACTGGCAAAGCAGAGCGTAAGAGGACACTACTTTTATAATATTACCCACAGCATATTTCTTTCTCGTTTGTTTGAAAAAGTGAGATGCAAATAAACTTCAATCAGTTGTCTAGAAGTATCAACACGCACGAGTGACTAATTTTCGTAAGGATAGTTTTCTGTTTTACTTCCGATGCAAAGAAAATCATGATCGATTGTTACGGAATTATTATTCAAACATGTCGGACAGCCGATCGAAAGGCAGGCCGAGTGCTTCCCGTTCAGCCCCAAATAGATGAAGCATAAAACTTTAGCCGTCACAGGGCTGTAGCTCGCAAGACATAAAGGACAGACGGAAAAGTGATGGGGGAGGGAGGGGGGAATTCATTCAAGGCTACAATAAGTGTCAAAAATGTTGACACATCGTCCATTTAAGCCCCATTTTTGTATAATACAGGTTCATTTCACCCCATCGCCCTCATTCACGACTCCCTGCCCCCTATCAATGTTTCTGTAAGTCCTTCCTTTCTGGAAGTCCTTCACTGCAATCACACAACATTGAATAGGGGGGGGGGGGAAGGGGGTATTTTGTAGAGAGTAGTGAATTTTACAAAGGAGTCATCATTGTGCCTGAAAAAATGCCATGTCGAGTCAATGTGTCAACTACTTTTGTCACTTATTGTAGGTGACTGAAAAAACAATCGTGCAAAGAAGTGAAGAAAAACAATTCATGCAGAGTGAATTGCACTGTCGGACTGACAACTCCACCCGACTAAAGGAACACTGGGCAGCCACTTTACAAAGCAGTTTTCTTGATCCTGGTTGAGTCCCCTTTCACCTTATTTTCTCCACAATTAGGAAAACGGATATTTTCCCTTCCACGCTGATACATTTTGTGCGCATACTGGGTTCCAAAAACCCTTGCAGAAAAACTCTTATGGACAATCATAACCTTGGCTTAAAAGTGATAGAACCATGTGCTATAAGCAGCCATCCTGATTACTTCCTTTGCATTTTGATTAGCAAGCACATGCAGAGTTTTGAAAGCCTCTACATAAAAGAACAAAGCGAGAACATACATACCAGTCTCGTCATTTACAGAAATATCAGATCTACCCTGTAATCATCGACCTTCCAACTATCGCGTATTAGTAAAAATCTACTAGGATACTAATGCAAATGCAGATATCTGATTGGCTGAGCTACTGCACACTATCAGCCATTTAAGTGCAGTGGTTGAAGGTCGTATTCAAAATGACGACGTCTTCGCGCTTTAGCGAAGTTTCGCAGGACGATTTGGAACTTTTACTAGAAAATATGATTCGTTTATTATGATTTTTACTAAAGCAATTAGGTCATTCGCTGTCGATCTCTATGGGGTTATATGAGGCCGAGTTGATTCTAGACTACGAGCAGTCCCTTGTTTTCTTAGTCCGTTTGAGCGCGAAGCAAAAAGCGGCTGCGCGAAACCTGGGAGACGCACCCACGAGGCGAGGCACGTCTCCAAGGTTTCGCTCTGCCATTTTTTTCGTTTCGCGCTCGACAGACTAAGAAAAAGGGACTGCTCGTAGTCTAAGTTGATTCGGCCTTCAGCCTCATCAACTATCACCCCATAGAAATATTAAAGCTCATAATCTAATTGTTAATTATGCGTGATCCTTACGCCTGCGGGTCAGTGATCGAAAAAGTCGATCCCACGACTTCTCATGCATGCGAACCAATTTCTTACGCCTCGCTGAAAATTTGTGATATTACAGCCTTAACGGACACAATTTCTAATACAAGAAAAGAAACGTCCGTCTGAATAACCACTTCACCCGAATTCCCCGATTTTCACGGAAAAAAGTCCTTGGGGCGACGTTGGGACTGAGACCCGGAAACCTTAGGACTGTCTTCGGAAGTACTATTCGGAATGGCCTCGGGAATCGACGTCTTCAAACGCTCTGATAAAAATCTCCCGCCCGGGGGGGGGGTGGGGGGGAGTTGAAGTATTTGCTACGAGATATTTTATTTTAGAATAGTTTCTTGATGCGAACATTTCCCAAACGTTATTTTGAATCAATTGTTTAATATTAAAATGTGTTTAGTGAAACGTAAACAATCAATCATCAGAGAGTACGTGACCTTTGATTTAGATCATTTTTAATGCTGGTAATTGTCATTTTACTTAAACCCCTGAAATAGTTTCTGCACTGTTGGATACTACTCATACACTTAATTTGTTTTTTTTGTTTGTTTCTTTGTTTTTGTTTAATTAGTTTGACTATTAAGCACTAATTTTTAGCTGCTCTGGCCCGCGTGCAGAGTTCAACTTTTTTGTTAAATATCTGCTTCAAAGGGATATTTGTCTAATGTTTAAGAAAAATAAATTTGCATAATTAATACATAATATTTGAGAAAAAATGTACTTTTTTCCAAAAACAATTAGTTAATGTACAGAGGTTTAGTCCACAACAAATCCAAATCCCTGGACGTTGTTTTGCGTACGATATCGTACCTTTACCTTGTAACCTGCCGGAAATGAGTTTATAGTCTCACATTTGGGCATTGTGCATTTTTTTCTGGCAGAGAAGTCATAAAATGGGGCATTGTTACAAGCACAATATTATTTAACGTAGTAACGAGTGATTCCAGAGGCATGCAGTTAAGTTTATTCTCTCCATAAGTAAATTACCGAGGAGGCAATCCTCTAAAAACAATGTTTTGAATCATATTTTTTCTTAAAAATGGGAATCCACCAGTTAATATATTAAATATTGAGTAACGTTAACTTAATAACGGGGTCACGATGTGAGCAATTCAAAATGTTTTAGGTTTACCTCCTAGAGTATTCCTTACCAATGTTGAAAATTTGAGAACATTTGGTTGAAACCCAAGAAAGGTATCGTGCTTGAAATATCTTTGATCTGACCATTTTTGCTGTTTCAGAAAGTTAGTTTTAAAGTTTATGTCTTTAACTAAACAACACAAGCCGGTGATCGAGAGGTAGCAAGCAGCAATAAGGGGAATTCGAAGAAGGGCATGTACTAAAATCAGGAACATCTGAACATCCAGTAACACGGAACACCGGAACACCCCGGAACACTAGAATTTTATTTTTTTAAATATATATTTTTTCTAGATATTTCTGGTGTTCCGGGGTGTTGCGGTATTCCGTGTTTCGGGGAGTTGCGGTATTCCATGTTTCGGCCGGGTGTTGCGGTATTCCGTGTTTCGGGGTGTTGCGGTGTTCCCGGTATTAGTACATGCCGGGACGAAGGGGGCATTTAAGGGTGTTCCACACAAAAAATGACTTTTTTATAAAACAACTTTCTGTGACAGTTTTGGTACCATGTTATAGGACTTCACAGCCTGACGTCAAAATGGGCTTTTTGGGTCACGTGCCAATCTATTTAATGAATAACTAACCCCTAAACTTTTGAAGGGGCTTTCATATCAAAAACGATAATTCACGAATGACTGAAATTCTCCCACTGAGAACGATTTTCAAGGAATCCCGAAAAGTATAATTGAAATATGTTGCACTGTGTCTAGTTAACAAGCACTCTTTTTATTGTCAACAAACGTTGCTATGGACGTTGTTATGTCAAAATTTAGCTACCACCTTGCGGATTTCTTAATTTAAGTACAAAACAATGTGGAATTAGAGCAAAGTCATTTGAAAATATGTTTCGAAGATGATCAGAGATTCTAACTGTACATGATTTGAAAAAAATGGTTTCTGATAAAAAAAAGTGAGAATTCTTAGCATGAGAACACCTTAAAGGTGCTACGGATCACGGTCTATATCGTTGTCATTCGAAACAATCCTTGTATAATTTCAGCATTTTATTATCCCGTTGGTGTTTTTTGGCATTAGAAAAGTCTTACTTTCAGATTTCCTTCCATTTGAAAGTAAATGGGAAATTGACTTCAAATGCCGTGACACTGCTCCTTTAAGCATTGCATTTTGTGAACGACCTCAAAGATCGATGGCAAATTTCCATTCGTATTGCGTGTAAATGTTTCTGTTTCATACAGGTTTTCCGAAATTGTTTGTCGACGACAGGTGCGGTGTGCTTTCATATTGTAGACATTTGAACGACTCAGTGAAATCGACTTTTTACACGATGTAACTGCTTAGTTAAGTACGTAATTTCAAAATATGTAGTCTATATAAATATATCCATAGATTTTGGCTCAAATGTGATATCTGACATATTGGAAAATCGATTAATGGCCTTTGCAAAACAGTGCTAGAGCAGTCATTTTAACATAACTTGTAAAATTCATTAATAATTCATAAGGAGTAGATCCAATGCAAAGGTACTATTTAGGTCACATGAATGCTCTGTAAACCCCAATACAAATCAAGAGTAGAATTAACTTTTGATACAAACTCCTGCTCAGCTGATTAGTATTTATTAACTTTTGATACAGATCTTTACTGATTAAAATGCAAAGCACAATGGAATCGAATAACAATACTTTGCATTCAATTTATTGTTTTCATTTCACAAGTACGATAAAATATTCGCGTCCGATCTGTATGGGCTTTACAATTGCTCGCCTATCGGCTCGCAATTGTAAATACCCATACAGATCTCCCGCTCATATTTTATCTACTACATAATCTTTATTCAAGATGGTCATGCTTTTAATTATTAACAAAACAATTCTCGCTGGTGGGCTCAACTGACGAACATCCATTGGTCTCAACTGACGTAAACAAATTAAATAACTTTGAAAATTTTTCAATTAAGCCTCACGGAACAATTTAAAATAATTGACAGTGCTTACACATGTTATGTTTTGGCGACCATGTATTTCTTTTTCAGCTTCTGTGTTCAGTTCGTTTTCCTATCGTTTCTGATTCCAAAGATCAGCTGTTCTGTCGGTAAGTTTTCTACATTCAATAGAATCTTACCATTTTATTCCTAATGAAGCATTTTTAAAGCTTCTGATCTAATATATATGCTGGCTCATTATCATCTTGCAAAGTTTACATGCAAGACTCAATTTTTGTTACATCGAAAACATTATTCCAAGTCTCCTTACGTTGTAGTAAGGTATTTAGAAACAATCAAAGAATTTCATTAGGGCCTTTTGGAACTGCCCCAAGCTAATATGTTGACCAATTTGATTACGTACCTGAATTCCGATCTCAATAAGTGACAGAACACCGCATGTCATAGCACGTTGCAACTTTGAGAACCGACATTTTAACAAATTGAACACCAGACCGGCAGAAAAATTCTTTGGCTAATGAGTTTGCCCAATCGCGAATGTATCCCTCTCTCTCCATCTTACTAACCCTGGCACAGTATACAAAAAAGTCAAAAAGGCCCATGTGTTCGTTAAAATGCGTGTGTAAGATCGTCGCTGTTATGTTTTCTCTAAAAGCTTTGAGCAGCTGTTATTCGTGCCGCTTGGGATTTTGGGATTTTTGCCGCTTGGGATTCATATTCGTAGGTTCTTTTGACAGGTCAATAGACTGAATGAAACATAAATTTGTGGAAAAGACGCTTCCCTTTTCAATTTTCGGATGTTCACTGATTTTGATCACGAGTAGGTAATTTTATGTTTTCTGCCCGTCCACAAGGTGCCTGAAAGGGCGGAAGGGAAAAAAAGGTGAGGGTTTTGAAAACTGTTGCACAACCCGACAGCCTAAACAAGTCCTGCCGTGACTAATAAACCGTCGTCTACGGTAGCTTATCGTCAGTTCAATACTGCTTTGATTTAACAAAGTTATGTAGCAATAGGGGAATCCTTGTTAACAATATTTGCTTCATTAGCATAAGCGATTCAGTTTCTGTTGGAGCTACAAAAAAATCAGTTCTGAATATTGAAAGTTCATAGCACGATTAACTCTGCCAATGAATTTAAGCTTGATGTATTGAATTCTTTTTGTCTAACGCGGGTTTAAAAACTCAAAATTTTACAAAGAATGTATGAGCTCATTAGCGCTTCTGCCACCCAGAAGTTTTTGAAAGACAATTTCTCCTTGAATGCTACACGCATAGAGCTAAATATTTCACCATACACTAAATTTTACTAGCTCTTTAACTGTTTGGAGTCCATTCATATCTAACATGTTGCCTTCTGTACGCCAAGTGGTATGCTAATGAGAAAAAAGGTAAACAATGACGTCAGCATGAATTCCCCTATACAAAGCAGTCAAAGTAATATTTAAGAAATAGAAAACATGTACCGTGTTTCTATCGAGTTATAGAATCACGAGTGGAAGTTTGGGAGAACGAGAAATGCTGTGGGAACACGAGCCGTAGGCGTAGGCGAGTGTTTCCACAGCTTTTCCGAGTTCTCCCAAACTTTCACGAGTGTTTCTATAATTCGATAGAAACACGGTACATGTTTTCTATATTTCTTTTAGAAAACACCGCGACGAGAAAAAGGAAAACAACTTGTTAACTTTGATTATCAAAATGTAAATTCTCTTTGCTCGCGCCATCATTACGTCAACAGCTCGTGCTAGTTCTGTGTCTTCATCGAGTTATAGAAACACGATTTTTAACCAATCAGCGCGCGTATTTTCTTAGGACTGTTTTCTAAATGGTTTTGACGAGCCACACGGATACTTCTGAAGTTCATGCTGTACTTGTAAGACAGGTAGTATCATCCAACGCCACTCAGTTGAACAAAGAAAAGTAACAGAAAGTATGATGAAGGTACCAAAAAAAATGTGAAAATATTTATTCTAAAAAACATAAGGACTATGTCAATTTTACATCTGCAGACCAATGTCGTCATTTGGAGTTCAGAACCGAACAAGCATTTAACGGAAAGCGTCTCATAAACCACGTGATACGGATACACGACACAATGATGGTGGACTTCTGTGGTGCGCTGTGTTACATGGAGCCCAACTGCGCCAGTTATAATTTGATGAGGAGAAATGAGCCTGGTGGACACACATGTGAATTGAATAATTCTACTCATGAAGGAAACGAAAACGATCTTGTAAAAGACCCAAATTATGTCTATCGTGGAACTAAGGTAAGAAAGAAAATACTCATTCTAAAACAGAAGAGTTATCAACAATATATTACAGGAGGTTCCTCCATTTTCTTTATAAACACGTTCACAATTGTTTTCGAAAAATATGCAATACATCAAATACAATAATTTTACAATTTATAAAGCGCAGACTTACATGTCCAATGTTCCAATTTATAAAGCACAGACTTCCAAATCAACACGCAGTGATAGCAGCCAAACTATAGGGAGATGTTAAACAGGTTTTAATGTCATTTCAGTAAGTCTCAGTAATTCCACACAAGCTAGCGCTGAATCAGCAATTATCTAGATCCGGAAAGGTAATGTTCAATTTGCATGCTAAAGTCGGCGAAATTATAGATACTGCACGTTCGATAGGCAGGAGGTACAAACATGAATAGATGGATGTGGAGGCGATTGTTCAGGGAGGAAAGCATCGGGCACGTTGCACTATACTTGTTACTAAAAAAACCGTCTTTCAAGAACTATAATGGCGTACCACCGCTTGAAGATACAACCTCGTTCCCAGGGTCTTTCTCTCACCGCTCCAGGGGACGGGAAGGAGAGGACCCTGGGAACGAGGTTGTCGAAGATAGACAAAACGTTTAGGTAATACGCACGCTATTACCACCAAAAGGTTTGCTACGTAAAATCCGACCTAGGAGATTCACCATACGGATCGAAGAGAACTGGAAAAGCGATTCACAAGATAAAGAACGGCGACACCCATGAGTTAGAGGTGATTTTAGCGGAAACGATTAAATTCTCTGTAGCACAGGTTGCATCGAAACTGTAAAACAGCTTTAAAGCAGCTGCGGGATATGAAAAGAACGAAGTTGCCCAAAATACTTGACTAAGGGATTGATCTGTGCGCATGCTATGTACAAGATAGGGGATTAGCTACCATGTGACCTCCTTTTTTTGGTTTCTGGGAAGATGTTTAGCCAAATCATGTTGAATCATACAAAATGGGCGACGGTAAAGATAAGGGGTTTCGGGAGTAAGTGTGGCTGCTGTGATATGATCTCCAGCCTTCAGACGCTGCTTGTGAAACGTCTCAGATTCAACTGACAGCACTCAGTCACCATCTTTGCGTATTTGAAAGCAGATTTTAACATAACTCATCACTCTTCTACGTGACATAATCTCTGCGATCATGGGATTGATTGTTATATACCTGTACAGGGTGGAAGTTCGCCTCTGTGCGAGAGTCCATTTGAGCAGACAGGGTACAATGAGTGGATATGTTCACACTACTGGTGCCTTTAATTAACAGCGCGTTGTAGCAAGTAGTGGTGATGATGGTGATGATGATGACGTCGAAGATGATAATAATAGAAACTTGACGCTTTTCTTTCGATTCTTTAAAATTCTCTCTTATTTAGAGCGCTTGTATCAATGATCCTTGCAAGAACCAAGCAACCTGTCAAACCGGTTTTACAGACAAAGGATATCGCTGTTTATGTAATGCTGGATTCCAAGGTTACGAATGTGAAAATGGTAAGAGTGCATTTTTGCCAAAGACTAATCTAGTGCAAAATGACAAGCTGCCTCAGTTGTGAGGCAAGACGAATAATAGGGGATTGTTTTGCATCAAAGTTTTTTAGTTATTGTAACTAGCAACTGCGATAAAAGAAAATTTGGCTCACATCTAAACTTATTAAACAGTGGACCTTCAGATATTGACAAGTGTGCCTCAGAAGCATAATTTGGCCCGCTATCGCTTATCCTAAGTAAACCTTGCACTTTCGGATTTTGCAGGGAGTGTGCTTTAGGAATATAATTTGGCCCACTTATAAACTAAGAAGTAAACCTTGCAATTTCAGATATTGACGAGTGTGTCTCAGGAACACACGACTGCAGTGCTAATGCTGAGTGCAGTAATACCGAGGGATCTTACCACTGCACTTGTCGACCTGGATATTCTGGAGATGGAAGAAACTGCGAAGGTGAATTTAGCAGTTCTTTGCACTCATCTTAGTATATAACCACATTTAGCAAAACGAGGTCAACTTATCCTGGATGCCAGCTTTCTGGTTAACAGCACATTTGGGTATACCAAGGAACCTCAAAGATGAGATGAGATGCAAAAATAATTGGGTGTGTGGTGAGGTTGCGCTGATTCTCGACAACAAAACTTATGTTTCAGATATTAACGAGTGTTCTCTGAAAAACCACAACTGCGGGGCTACTGCTGTATGCACCAACACCATTGGATCACACTTATGTACTTGCTTACCAGGATATTTTGGAGATGGGCTATTTTGTAAATGTAAGTTACTTTTATTATATCCTTGACCTTAAAAGGGCTTTGTCAGATCACTAAAATTTATTATTCTTGGTAACTTCTAACTTATGAATAGAGGGGGTAAGTTTCTAAAGAAACTGTGGTGCTGCGTCGGTGGGAAGTATAACAATATAATTTGGTTTGGGCTAACGCTCGAAACGTCAGCTCTTGAATCTCTTTACGGTGGCCAATTGACATTATCAACTTCTAACTTAATTTGTTTCACTTTCTCTTTTATGACCCAGCTTCTCCGTGCAAGGAAGTCTACGACAAGAATTTGTAAGTGGCCTGTCAACTGTATTTTTTTACGAAGTTGTGTCAAACCACGAAGATTTAGTCGAGTCAAATCAGAAAGAAATGAGCGAAAACTGTGTATTTTAAATAAATAACTATCACAGTAGCTCAACCGACCGAAAAGGGCGCCTTCAAAACTAGGAAGCTGAAAACCAGAACCGAAATGCATGCATGAAAACAAGTCAGTAAAATTCCGTCATGTTATTTTAATATCTATCACAACAACAACCAATTACTTGACATAAAGTATGTGAAGTAATTCATCATGAACTGCGGATGAAGATGAAAGAAGAACCATTATATTGTTTTGTTATCTTTTCTAACTTTCTAAAAAAAATAGTATTGGCACCACAAGTTTAATTTTGCCTTTTACTACAACGCCATCCCATGTTTGTTCGGTATTCTTTACTCGAGTTACGGAGTTATCTGTAAAAATGTTCCACGCAAATTTATACAGAGGTCAGTATGGAATTCTGCCATCTTTGTCTCCTGGCACCCGGAATTAAATAACGTTACAACATTTACATTCACTTGTGCCTTAAGAAGCCATCAGTTCACATACATACCCTAACAGCCTACTTGCAACCATCTTTATGTCCTGCGTCCTGTTACGAACTCCAAAATTCAAAATGCTCTACTTGCCTTTCGAACATCCAAACCTTCAAAAAGATATATATTTATGAGGTCTAAAAGCCAAAGGAAGATAGAAACGCGGTAGAGCTTGCAATTTCAAAATTTCCAATTTGTTAACGTCATGTGACTAACAAAGAATTGAGAGTATCACATAGCGAAGAAATAACAGACCACATTACCTTATTTCTGCGCTGTGTCAGATGAAGTCGCACACATTAGAACTTTGTTATTGAAACGCTCTCTCGTATCACTTTTTAGGACTGAGGGTAACAAAGCTTACACTCTAACGCTGGGGTCAGACACACTTCTGATCTACTGTCATATGGCTAATGACCTTGGAGCATGTCGAGGGGGTGGATGGACGCTGGTCATGAAGATAGACGGTGGTCAGGTAATGCCTCCTTTACCCAACATAGCGCTAAACGTGGCGCGCGTGTAGTTTAGACAGCCGCTGAAAAGTTAAGCTTTAGACGCCGTCTGTATGGGTAAGAAATCTTATAATCGTTCCACTGAGTTTCCCAGCAGTCTTTCCTGTAAAACCGTGAACACCAGAAATGTTTATGGAATGTTATTGTGTCACAAAGAAAAAGCCAATCAGGTGTGAGAAAACTAAACCGCAAACAGCAACGGTCATTAGTTTGTGGTTTTGAGGTTTGTTCGCGTGTCCTGAACTTTGCTGCGATTGGTCACTACACAATAAACATTCCAGAAATTTTTTCTGGTGTTCACGGTTTTACGGGAAAGACTGTAACATTTTCCTGTCTCGCGCATTTTCGTGACACTGACACGAAGCTTTTAGAAAGTTCAAGGCAACGAAAACCGGAAGTGGCGCTGAATTTTTGCGTTTGACCGCTGTGTGCCTTTCCCCTGCTTTATTGTCTAAATATTGTGTATACAAAAATTAAAGAATAAACCCTTTCATTACAAAAATTGTCAAATTTGTAATTGTTGTCAGTACGGAAAAGGCATCCTCAGTTCCGTACGAATATCCAGCAATATAGATGACACCAATATTATACATTAGCGTTTATACATTACATTTGTCATAAGCATAATTAAGTGCTTCAGCCTCTTATCAAGCAACAAAAATATCCACGCTGAAATTTAACGTCTTCAAAAGCATGGCACGAGCATTTATGACTAGGGTTTGAAAACTTCAAACAATGTTACTACTAGTTAAATCCACTTTTATAAGCAGACCTTAGCTTTATCCATTTTATTATTTTTGTCGGCTGCTTAGTTTCTTTTAAAAACTCGTATTTTATGGACAGGAAAAATGATGGGAGGGATCCCTTGCAAAACATTAGGGAACTTTAGCAAACCACGACGGCAACGTCAACGAGAACGTCGCTAAACAAAAGATTTAACGAGCAGCACAATAGCTCTGCACGTGGATTATAACTCATTGTACATTTCTTTGCCATCCTCTGCAAACAGCAACGTGAAATGACCAAGTTCTAAGTATTTTGGAGAACGTGAACCACGACGGCTGCATTTTCGCGTTCTATCCATATTGAAAATAACCGTTGTTTTTATATTTTCTACTTGAGCCTCGTGTTAAAGTGATAAATTACCACTGAATACATTAAGATAACCGCGAGCTTCATTTTTAACCTGGTGTTGTTCTTGCCGTCGCCGTTGCCATTGCTAAAGCTCCCTAACAATCTGAAAAATTTGTACATCCTTTTCAAGGTTTAAATTATTTTTGCTGATCAAAAGACGGCCTGCTGAAAAATATCTCAGAAAGCTATAAAGCTACAACAATGAACTTCGGAAGTTTCAATATATTACATCCGACCCGTAATAAATACGGCTCAACATCGCAGCATAGCCTAGATCTGCATCCTACGCTCACAATCACGGTAGTTGGCTTTCTTTATTGTATCGAGAACTCTTCCTTTATCTTAATTTCTTAACTTGTTCTTTGAAATTTTCGGCATTTAGCCTTAATAACTGAAAAATAATAACTCTTCGGCTTTCAAGTGGTGGCCGAGTGCTAAGCCTGCCTGCATCACTTTAAAGGCCCAAGGTCCATAGTTGATCCCGTCTTGTTTATGCACGGAGGCAAAAAAAACGCTTGGTCTTCAGCTTTTAATGCCGGGACATCTTCGTCCGTAACACTTTCATTGGACGCCATCTTGACCCGGATAAAGAAAGGTTGCCATGGCTATTTTGTAATTTCAAATGTGAAATTATAAACTAACGCTGAATTCGAATTCCGTTTCAAAATTAGCGAGTAATTTGTCTCGGGTACAACATATTTCCAAGATGTCATCGTGCCATGAAATAACTGACTTTAACTGAATTTTTAGCACTAACATACCTTTTTATCAAACATTTTCTCCTTCAGCAAAACTTTCACTTTGATTCAACCCGGTGGGACAACAAGGAAACTTTCAATGTTGTAGCAGGGGAAACTGGTTTTGACTCACAAGAGACCAAGTTACCGACCTACTGGGACACACCCTTCTCCAAGATTTGTCTTGGAATGAAGATCGGCCAACAGATCAAGTTCATTGTCATCAACAAGCAGGCCAACTCTCTGTACTCACTGATCGCTGACGGGCAACACCGCGCCACCTCACTGGGTCGTGACACGTGGAAGACGCTGATTGGTTCGCAGGCTTCTTTGCAACTCTACTGCAACAAAGAAGGTTTCAATGCTGGGACGAAAGCGAGTTACGGTGCTCGAGCAAGAATCGGTATTATTACGAACAACGAAAATGATTGCAGCAGCTGTGACTCCAGGATCGGACTAGGAACAGGAGGAGCTCCTGTTGATTCCAACACGTGTGGAAACGAAGCTAAATACACAACAGATAATGGAGACGCGCACATTATCGCAATGGGTTACATTTTGGTCCAGTAAAACATTAGACACAAAAATTATGGATTTAAAGAGGCTACTTCACGGTTTGAAGATTTTAGCCTAAAGTTTTCAAAATCGTCATTTGTTTTAGGTTTTCTACGTTTAAGGGTAATTTAAAAATAACTCAAAATATCGTGACGCAGCTCCTTTAAAATCAATGATCTCTCCGTGATGCACGAGAAACCATCTGGAATTTAGTTGTGCTTTAATAGCGACTACTTTTGAGTCATGAGCTATTATACTTACACATAAAGACCACCTATTATATCTGAAATGCTCAAAGATGTGAAAATCGAAAGAATAGGCTTTTTCTTAACAAAACAGTTTTGTCACCTTTCTCAGCTTGATGTCACATACGGCCAAGAACTCAAATATCCAACGTGCTCTATTTTCAAAACCGGGGGCACTATCGAGCTGAAAATTTGCGAAAATATATATTTTTAGTTAGCCTTGCACCTAGTGGCAACGGAAATTTAGAAGGCCTAGTGAATTTTGATTTCAGAATTTTATGACGTCACATGAAAACCAAGAATTCTTTTTCAGAGTTTATAATATAGCCGCTGCGTTGCATGATAGGATTCTAGCAAGCATTAGGTTTAAGAAGCGCGGATGTGAATAGTTTGATTGAAGTTCTCTGCAACTACTTCGCCTCTTTTTTTTTCCTTTTTTGTATATTTGATCTTTTGATAGCGGAGCTCCGTACTCATATGGGAAAGAAAACGAAACCCATGAGTTGATTTTCTCATGGTTATCATGGCTAGCGGTATTGCTCGTGGGCGCGTACGCACGACGACGGAGTCGCGCAACATGGTGGCCATAAATAGCCATGCCTTGTCAACACCTTGTCAGCCTTATCAGCTTACATCTTTGTTATAGGGCATCTGTTGTTATGGTGAATTGAAAGCTGTCAAATCGAGGTATCCGCTGACCAGTCCTTTGTTAGAAGGAATGTTGATCAGACTGATTACCATCTCAGGAATAGTGCTACAGATCTAACACTTCCTAAACCGAAGAGAGAGTTTCTAAAAAGAAGTTTTAAATATAGCGGCGCATGTCTTTGGAACCAACTCCCAAATGGAGCAAAACTAGCGGAATCGATACATTCATTTAATAAATGTACCAAAACGTAATTGGGTCATGTCATGCCATATGTGTTGATTTTGTACTTAGTTTACAATATGTACTTAGTTTGTTATAGTTGAATTTTTGTAGTTTTAGACTCACCATATCATTAATCATGTACTTAGTTTATAATATGTACTTAGTTTATAATAGTTGAATTTTTATGATCTTAGACCTACGATATTATTAATCTTATATTATTAGTTCTAGTCTCCTTTTATGTCTGTACAAAAACGCCCTCCATGGAAACCAGCTGTTGTTTGGGCTAGCATGTTTATTTGAATTAAATGAAGTATACCTACCTACCATCCTACCTACCAGTATCACATGACCAGATCGCGGGCTCAGATTAGAACTCATCGAGGTAACGTGGTTTTTTTAAGTTTACCGCTGACCAGGCATTGCTTTTCTTCATTAATCGCGGGCTCAGGTCCTATTTTTTTCTTCTGTCAGCATTTGTTAACTTTTCATGGTCATTCTTATCAGAAATTCTGCAGTTGCAGTTCGCGTTTTAAATTATTATTTATTTCAGAGAAATTATTAAGAACCAGCAAAAATACAGAGCTCCGCTTTTACGGCTTGGCTAAATCTATATATTACAGAAGTTCGATTTCTCAAAAAGGCTTGTTTAAAAGTAAACCAGAAGTGAGACGGTGTCAAAGCCCAAACGGGACAAAGCAATTAAGACTAATTCAAGTTTGTTACTCGCGACATTCGGTATACCGAGACTTCGTCATTCTGAGCGAGCTTCCAATTGGTACATAAAGAATAGGTTAAGTTAAGAATAGCCATGAACCAATCCTTCTAGCACAAGAGCTGAGAATAATTATGGTGATGACAATAGCAATAGCAATAAAAATACCGATAACGATGACGATAGGGTTTAAACGGTAATGGCGAGCCTCTCCATGAGACTCCTCCATATGCTGGTTAAGTTGGGTGTTACGAAGACACTCGAAAACGAAGAAGACCTATGAGCCGGTCTTCTTAGTTTCAAAGTACGAAAACTAGGACCACAGGTCTTACTTAGCTTTTCGTTCTTCGAAAACTAAGACCAGGGGTCTTCTTTTCGTACAACGAAAACTAAGACGATATATTAAAAGCAGAAAAACCATTGAAATTACGATTGAAGACGTACAGTGATTACCTATTCGCGCGCATTTTTTTCCAATCGCTCTTCCGACGGGGATGCCTGTTCCAAACTTGCACTCATCGCATAGAAAAACAAAGCCGAGAGCCGAAAGAAGTGGTGACTGAAGAAAGACCAAGAAAACACCACTCGCGAATTGTCTCAACATATTGAACTGGCTACAATAACAGTTACTGCTGCTCAGTGTACGTCTCTAATCGTTAATTAATCATTAAATAAATCATTAAATAATCATTAATTATTTGCATTTTCTCCGCTGTTTTCCATTCAATGGTTTCACGCTGTTTTCCATTCAATGGTTTCACGCAAAATCTCACCTTGCAACCGCAAACTAATACAATAATTAATCTAGTTTCGCCTTGAGAATGCGTCAGCTGTGACTAGCTCGGAATGAGACCGAAATAAAATGTCTTTTTGCGACAAATGGAATATCCTTTAAATAAAGGCTGGAAACATCAAATGACGAGTTTGGGATGAGATGGACCAAAACCTAAATATATTTCCTCCATAAATGCACTCAATGATTTATAACTGTCCTTCGTCAGTAGGGACTGATTACAGCCACTATAATGAAGCATTATCGATCGGAGTGTTTACTTGGTTAATGGGGTGATCATATAAACAGGAAGACGTAAACAGAAATCCTGCTCAAGAAGAATCAAAGCTCTAAAAATTCTACATGTTGCTTTCATGGCAACTAATAATTTTAACTTTCAGCATTTAAGGATTATTGTCAATTTCCATCAATAAAATGCAAAACAAATCGAGACAGTTACATGGAGAATCTAAATTCTGGCCATTAATTAATGCTCCAGTCGTGGAAGGGAGACGGCTCCATGTAGCCGGGCTTTTGACTTGCGGAGGCAGATGGCATCCAGTGTACTTCTCCTATTGGCTAAAAGCAAGACGGAAGTGCAAAACGCATGGGATAATTACTAATAACAGTGAGTTTCTTTGCAGGTAAAGCAACGGTTGTTTGAAAGAAAAACTGAAGAGCTCTTCTGGTTTGTTAGTTTTGCAGCTCGCAGGTTAACTCACTCCACCCACGGTACCATGATCATTGTTTTAACCTGTTCGATTTTGTTCGCTTCGTCTGATCTGATACAAGACGCAACATGTTCTCAAGGTAAGTTTAGTCCTTTTGGCTGCTATAGCAACATGATATTCCCGTTTGCCGTTCATATTTACCTCAACTTTCAAGAACATAATATACTCTGTATTTTCATTTGGGTTTACTATTTTTCCCACACGAAATTATATTAAAGCTAGTAAGGTTGGTTCCTGAAGTTGTGAAAAATGTTTAGGGCTATATCTCGTTTGGTCATTAACACATAATCCAAATTTACACAAGAAAGTTTTGTTGTTTCATTCCCGTTTTCCTAGACTATAAGCAGTTTCTTTTTCTTCTTTGTCTTCGAGTTTTCACTATTTCCAGTCGCATTGTTTTTCGATTCACGATAGCGCTCGACGAAGTTCATCATTGCAGTGCAGATGGATGTCACGACTCTTGTACTTATGACCAAAAACGAAACTCGCTTTACACGTCAAACGTCGCATCAGCCGCTCAATCTTTCATGGCGTGCTCGCTGTCTGTCGAAAATTGTACTTGCAGTTTTTGATGCGCAGCGAAAATGTGACGTCACTGTCCGCCCGCCTGCCCGACACAAAACTTTCGCTTGGGTGCACAGCAAGCCCACAAGCTCAAAAATAATTTAGAAATTAGTTCGGTTGAAGTACTGTTTGGCCGCATGCAATGGTTGCTTATAAACTTGCTCAAAAAATATATACCTTGTCGTAACCTTATCTACCAACATAAACCATTCACACATTTATTGTATATATATATTATATTTTTGTTATATAAACAGCAGTGAAATGCCAGGTATCAGGAGCATTCGTGCGAAAACATGATATCGTCACACGTGAAGATATCACCGTTGCTATGGTTATGTAATAAATCGCGCCTTTCGTAACGAAAGTGAAAAGATTTTGGAATTTCATTGGTGTTTATAAAATGAATAGAATATTACATGGCCGTTTAGAGATACGAAATTTCTCTTCTCTTGTTGAAACAAATTTCACTCGTTCGCTGCGCTCACTCTTGAAATATCTTCCAACACCCGAAGAGAAATTTCGTATCTCCGCACTGCCATGTAGTATCCTCCATATATTGTTGGAGTCTGGTGTATTTTATTCTAACAGATTCAAACGTGTTGCCTTATCACGGGAATATGTACTCTTCTTTGCACACTGCCCGACAACATGCATTTATAAAAAGCGAGTTCCATTATCTGAACGTGTCAAGAGTCGGAACATTCACCGTCTACGACGTCTTTGATTGCACCTTTGAATGCCTTCGCAATCCTTTGTGCTTATCGTTGAACATAGCCGCCTACAAAGGAGCCAATGGACAACTTTGGTGTGAATTGCTGGCGTCTGACAAATACAAGGACTTCGAAGGGTACAAAGAAAACAAGACTTCGCATCACTTTTCCATTAAGGTGTTAATAATGTTTCAATAAAATTGAGTTATTATCATTAGGGGCGGACAAGATAGTCGCAATCACCTTTGTGATTTGTATGGTGGTCACATTTGTAAAACATAAATAGATACTAAACAAAAGCTGCTTTTTAGTAAAAACTTTTGTCGTGATAGCTTGTAGACCCATAGAAATGGGAAACCATGCAATCATGCAAATAGATGAACCATACCTTTCAATCAGTTCATAGTCAAAATATTTAGCGGCTTGGCTCGCTGGCCCGTGCGACATACGTTTAAGTTCAAACGGACGACATCGCGCAACATGACGGCCATTCTTCAGAGATAGGTGGTTAACATTAGGGGACAGACCACGATTTTTACACCGCGAGTACTTTACTCGTAATTTTGTCGGGAATTTCTTCATTGCAAATCTCTAGCGAATTTTTACTAAATTTAATACGCTTAATACTCTTTTGTTTAATACTCTAGTAAAACATGGGTTTTTGACCAATCAGAATCTTATCTATATTATAAATAGGAGCGAAGAAGGGCTAACGCTCGAAACCTCAGCCCTCGTATCTCTTTACGATGGCCAATTCACACTATCAACCCAGTTCATAAAACCAAATTATCTTGTTATACTTCCCACCTACGCAGCACCACAAACTTGCCCCGTCAATTCATATATTATAAATAGATATATTTCATGACTTCCTATCAGGCGGCAGTTTAATCGTTGATTACAATTTGCCACAAAAATCTCAATTTCTAAAAATCCCCACATTTCTAGAAATCTTTATAAGGTCTCAAAATCCTAAAAAAAATCTGGATTTTTCTATCAAGGTCTATTTCAGAAAGTAATAAGAACCAGCAAAATATATAGGCTTGTAAAGCAATGGCCAGTGCGTATAAGCGCGACTTCCGTAGAACAGCTCTCTCCAATCTACATACTGAGCGACATTTTCTCTTACTGATGTTATTGTTGTTATTCTTTCTGCAGTCGCCTTGTTCTTCCTCGCCGTGCCAAAATGGAGGAACCTGTCTACCGAACTACAAACGTGACACGATCGAATGCATTTGTCGAAAAGACTTTACCGGTGAATATTGTGAGAAAGGTGCGTGAAACCTTCAAGGAAGTAGTGTTTCCTCTTTTGTCCACTTTGATTGAGTTTAAACGACAAAAGCTAGAAATCAACCGTTTTTACATACTACCAGTCAAAATAAATTATGTTGGATTTGTTATCTGACTGGAACGTTAACCATAAACCGCTTTTCACTGGTACTATGTTTTTTTATTCCGTTAATTGTTCTTCGTCTTTTGAAAATAACTTTAATTAAGGAAAGGTTTCCCAACACCCATATAGCTATGCTATTGAATCCATTGCTTTAAAAGCGGACTGATAATTTTTTTTTTATATAATTCTTTTGAGCTTCAGGTTCTGCAAAATCCTGTAAGGACATATACGACGTATACAAGTAAGTTAAAGTTTATTTTTAGCGTATTCAAAACGCGTTGGAGGCATTTCTGTGAAAGTTTTTAGTGGTTTGTTGGTAAGAATACTATGTTTTATAAACATCAAGGCTTGATCCTTGGTTGTTGTGCCATGGTACTTGAATGAAGTACGTACCTACTACAACCATTACACAACAGCAACTTACAACAATTTGTTGATTTAAGAGCTACAATTCAAAGGGGACAGACCACAATCTCAATGTTGGCTCCTATAAAAAATATCTAATTGCCATAACCGTTCATCAGTAGGATGCCTAAAATGCTTGTAATTCCACAATTGGTTTCGGCGCCATTAAATCAAGTTAGTTCTAGATCGAGGGATCCTATCGAAAGCGAGCCCTACGCAGAACCCAAGATCTCAAGTTAACTTTTCTTTTCTCCAAAGAACAGTAACTAGTAGACTGCGATATAATAAAGTATCATTTAAGTATACTTTTAATTATTCCTGTAATAGACGTCTTTTTTCAACAGGTCGAGCGCTAGCCAGCTGGTTACTCTCCGCTTTGCCTCAAAACCAACTTCGGTTCTCTGCCACTTTGGAAATTTTGGATGTGGAAATGGGGGATGGACTCCGGTCATGAAGATTGACGGAAACAAAGTATATCATTACAGTATAAGTTGGTTTTATCAACTGGGTTGGTAATTTCAATTGGCCACCGTAAAGAGATTCAAGAGCTGACGTTTCGAGCGTTAGCCCTTCGTTGGAGCGAATGATTTGCTCCGACGAAGGGCTAACGCTCGAAACGTCAGCTCTTGAATCTCTTTACGGTGGCCAATTGACATTATCAACCCAGTTGATAAAACCAAATTATATTGTTATACTTCCCACCGACGCAGCACCACAGTTTCTTTAGAAACTTACCCCCTCTGTATCATTATAGACCTCTTATTGCACTGAATCGCAATGCAACTCTAAAATATGTGTACTACTGTAGGAAGAGTTTGAGATAGTTGGGATCGATTCGGTAAAAGTTAAGCCAAGATAAATCAAAAACTGTTCAAGATAGCTGGACCGGGAGTTCGTAAAACCCGCGGTTATTTTTATAATGACGTAAATGCCTAGATGTCTTCAGTTCGACATAGCGCGCAGTTTAAGATAAGCGTGTTCGAGATATAGACGTCCTAATGTTTGATTGCTCACAAACTTTTTTCCTAAATATTGCATAACTCTTAGAATGATCTCCTTGACCAAACGACCAAACCATAGATTTATTGAGGTCCAAAGTAAAATATTTATTCTTTATCTGTTCATTCATTGTTGGTCAGTTTAATACTTAGGCCCGGTTCAAACTTCGAACTTTACATGTGCCGAATCTAATAATTAGGTTCGGCAAATGTAAGGTTCGACGTTTGAATCAATTAGGTTCGACAGATTTGTATTTGGGTCGACCTGCCGTTCTATTCGACATGGCTTGTCGAATAGAACGGCAAAAGATCGACTTCGTTTCATACGTCGGTCTTTACATGTGCCGAACCTAATGCATAAATTACGCTAATGTATTTCTTGATATAAGAGAGTTTGTGATTGGCAAAAACACGGTCGTGCATGAAATGGCGCGACATTGCGCGACATAACACTGGACCGCAAAAAATGTAGCCAGAGTTTATCGGACACAATTCGCATACTGTTTCTGTTGAATATGCGTCTAGACCAAAATAAAACAAAAGACAGAGCTAGAAACTAAAGTCAGTAGTTAAAGTTTCAGTCTAAACGATACTGAAGACATTTGACCAAAGCCTGGCGACCACATTACAAGTACGATCTTCAAAAAGTGTTGTCTGTGAAGCGGTCCCATTATATTGTAGAGTACGGTGACGAGTATTTATTTCGTTCCATAAAGTGCACAACTGGAAAATTCGCCGTTTTCCTCTTAGCCGATATTGAGTTCGGCCCATGTGAAAGTTCGACGTTTGAATCAACTGCCGAACTTAATTATTCGGGTCGACCCAAATAGGTATTAGGTTCGGCACATGTAAAGTTCGACGTTCGAACCGGGCCTTAAGCAAGGGAAAATATGAAAATACGAACTCAATAAATTGGCCTCGCTCCCAGTGTTTAGCTTCATAGATCAGTTTGTAGAGCATCGCACAGGTATTCGCGGAGGTCCAACTTGAATATAATCCGAGGTGATGTGTGAACAATTTCTTTTTTCTTCTTCAGAACACCTTTGCTTATGCTTCGTCGTATTGGAGCGACAGAAATGCCTACAACCTTGCAGGAGGGAAGACTGGGTTTGACTCACAAGAGACCAAGTTACCAAGCTACTGGAACACATCCTTCTCCAAGATTTGTCTTGGCATGAAGATTGGCCATCAGAAAAAGTTCATTGTCATCAACAAGCAGGCCAACTCTCTGTACTCACTGATCGAAGACGGGAAATACCGCAAGACCTCACTGGGTCGTAAAAAGTGGAAGACGCTAATTGGTTCAAACGCCTCCTTGCAGCCCAACTGTAACAGGGAGGGGTTCAATGTTATGGGATCATCTAGCTCGTTTTCTAAAGCGCGAATAGGCTATATTAACAACGAGCAAAACGACTGCCACTCGTGTGATTCCAGGATTGGTTTTGGTACAGGAGGAAAACAGGATGACTCGAATACGTGCGGAAATGAAGCAACGTACTTACCGGATAATGGAGAGAAACACGTCAAAGCCATCGGGTATATCTTGGTACAATAACAAGGAATGCAAGAAATTTGAACTGAGGACGTTAAAGCCATGTCACATGTGACTTTCAAATAGCAAGGTGTAGCTAAATAACTGAACACAAAACAGTATGTAATGATCGGGAAACTCTTGGGAAATTCTACCACCTGTAATTTACAGCATATCCGTTTGATGAATTCTCGTAATTTGTAATCACTTATTTCCTTATCAACCCCAAATAATATAACTTTGTTGTTAGCTATATTTCCTGGTAGCCGTATTAACTAGTCGAGAAGTTGTGCATTAGATAGATAGAGAAACGTAACTGTAGTTATACACTCGGTTAACAATATGCGAGGCGTGTTTGACCCTGAACATCTATTGCTAATTAAATTGAGAAAATAACAGTGATAGACAGAAAAAGATAATATTAAATGAAAGCTAGGTCCTACGATAAATCCTGAAATAAATTAATAAACATGTTATTCTAAAATATTGGGCGTATTATAAATTATACTTGTCTCCACTTACTGCCTTTTCAAATAGACTTATTTTTTGTAATTGGTTTACAGTCTTTCCCGTAAAACCGTGAACACCAGAAATGTTTATGGAATGTTATTGTGTTACAAAGATAAAGCCAATCACGTGTGAGAAAACTAAACCGCAAACAGCAACGGTCATTAGTTTGTGGTTTTGAGGTTTGTTCGCGTGTCCTGAACTTTGCTGCGATTGGTCACTACACAATAAACATTCCAGAGATTGTTTCTGTTGTTCACGGTTTTACGGGAAAGACTGTAAGAATATTATATAGCGGTTGCACAAGGTGCAACGAGCTTGCTTCAGTCTTTATTGCCCCTGAGATTCGTCTTGTTATCCCTTAGCATGAAACAAGACTACTCAGACAAATTATTGCTAAGGGCATTCGCAACGGACGAACTTATGGACCTTATACACTTTCAACCATCGATATAAAACAGGCGGGTTCTGCTCGTACCTGCACGCGAATAAACAAGCAAAAACTATACAACGATGATTGTCTTAAGTGTATTCCCTACTGTGCAGCTTGAACATTTTGCGGGAGTTAATTTTATTTTGCGGATTATCTATTTTTTTGTGTTCGGCGGGAACAAATTTTTGCGATTTTCTGTTCAAGCAGCAGATAATTGTCAAAGAAGGAAAGTTAATTGTTTTCAAGTTTTATTACTCTTTTAATATTAAGAACGTAACTTAGCCACAATCAGAAGAGGAGGCCGGTGTTCTGATATTCACATAGTGGGTTGTTTGTTAGGCTAGCTCGGGCTGTTTTCCGTTACACCCGATATCCTCTCACGAACGCAAGTTTAGTAGCACAGTTCTTCATTGAATGAAGGGAGTAAATTTTTGCGGAGTTCATTTTGTGAGAGATTTTTTCTATCTGCGGGATTCAATTTTTTGGATCGAGGGAAATCAGTAAAATATGCAAAAATTAAACCCGCAAAATTTTCATGGCACACGGTAATAGAATCCCTCAGCAATGTTTGATACTCCTATCTCAACTCTCTTGGCCAAAGTGGTTGAAAATATTTATATGTTATTAGCTCGAGTAGTGCCCCTGACTCAGTAGTTCCATGATCCAACTGAATGCTTGCCTCTGATTTTGTGGCCAATCAGAGGCACGCATTGGGATGGGACGGACGCCGGTCATGAAGATTGATGGAATCAAGGCAATACATAGATTTAGCCAACCCTAAAACCGGAGCTTCAATAACATTATTTCAAGGCAAAAATTCGGACTTGAGCCCGCGATCCAGGGATATACCTGTCCAACCTGAACCTGCGATCCAATATTATACCATACCTGATCAGTTGTCAACTTCAAAAAGACACATGAGCTCGTTGAGGTCTAAACCTAAGCCCGCGATATGGCCATGTGATACCGGTCAGCGGATAACTTCTTTTGAGAGCTGTCAATTGATGTAAACAGGATTTATTCCTGTACAACGTAAGATAACATGTGTCAACTCTAGACCTGAGACCGTAATATTCCCAAAAGATACCCGTCAGAGGATACCTTGTTGCGATGTCGTCGTCGGTCGTACGCGCCCGCGAGCCATTGCGCTAGCCATTTTTTGACCATGCAAAATGGACTGCATAGGTCTCTATGAGTATGGTGCTCCGCTTATAATAATGATAATGAACTTTATTAAAGTCTCATTTCTTATACCTCACGCACATTGAGTTTTTTTTTATTCTTATCTTGAAAATAGTAGTTTACTAAAGGACAAGAACATCGATCAAAAGCGTACTACTAAACGAAGGAACGAGAAAGGTTAAAAATGGAGAAGATTGAGATGGATTTGAAAAATTTAGGCTAAATTACATTTTTAAGATGCACAATCTATGGCAATCGGTCCGAACGCGGACACCCGAAATCAAAAATCGCTTGTTACTTCTGTTCGGAAGTGCGCGATTGTCATGGATTATGTTTCGTTTAATTTAGAACTTGGAGAAAATAATAATATACATAAAAACCCCATTGTACTGGAAATGTGCAATAATCCGCGTGATGCAAGGTTATTTAAATTTAAAGACGATAATCTGGTATAATGCTAACGACATTTTATCCCTTGGCGAGAGGTTTACAGTACTCGGCATAGACGAACATAAATATACAGCCCTTCCTCTACTTCAGCTTTCATGCTGCTACGACGGCCGCTGATATTTTTCCGTCACCCCCCACTGGACGACAGACGAGTTCCTTAGAAACCATTGCTTTGTTATTTTTATTCAAAATAGAAACTTCTGGTTGTCAAATCAAACGCGGAAAAACCAGTGAAACACTGGTGTGCAATTCATTCGTCGCCACATCAAGGAAATGATGGTTTCCTTGTCGAGGACTCCTTTGGCGTATAAATTTGCTTTGCTCGTTTTCATCCTTTACATTTCACTTGGGTCCATTTTCCCGTTTTGTTGCGCTTTCTTTGGTAAGGTATTCTTTCCTTATTTATTACTTGTCCTCTCATTTTGAGTTTTGCGATCAGAGCTTACAGCTGAAATTCAGGCTGTTTTTTATGTATGTTTTTTAAAATAGATGTCCTAAGCAAGCAATTAGTTTGGCTTTAGAACGAATAATTACAATTTTAGAAATAAGGTTAAAGAACACTGTAACGGAGATGTTTCGGCTCTTTTAGTAATACGGTACTAAGATAATGTCTGAAGTAGTTTCTCTTATACACGGAATGCCTCCTGGAACACGAAGCTAAAAGAGGAAATTATAAAGTAAATTAAATATTGAAAGAGGTGGAAACCATAATTAGTTGTTAGCTATTTCCCTAGTTCCAAGGAGAGAACTTGAAATATTCAGGCTGTCTTTTTATGTATGTTTCCTGAAACAGATGTCCTATGCAAGCCAGTAGTTTGGCTTTAGAAATAATTTGTGTATTATCGCCTGGACTGAATAAAGTGCCGCGAGTTTTCGCGGTTATCGATCGGTATTCACTATTTGGCTATTTTTTGCGAAAACGTTGTGTTAAGCGAAGCGGCCTGAAAGCGTTTCTCAAAAATAGAGAATTTAAAGAGGCACTCAAAATGTCAAAAAAGTCATTTTTGTTCACATTGAAGTTTTCAAATTTTTGGTACGGCTATTTCAGTTTACGTTGCCAGATCAAAGCTTTAGGCTAAAAGGCAAAACCGAAACTCGGTTGACGTAAGGGGGCTGATGCTCGCCCTGAATTTGATATAACCAGGTGGCAAATACGTTTATTTTGTAGGTACCCTTTTTCCCTCTTCAGACCACGTATGAGAAAACAGGCTATTTTCAACGGCACTGAACCTTAAAAATAATTTTCTAAAGCAGAAAGAGCGAAGAGTTGCAAGCCTATGCAACTAGACCTAATAGTGGTCTGGGTGTTCACTAAAATTTTGCGTATCAGTGTCAACGAAATTACAAGTTTGTATTTAATTTTTTGGGTAATTAAAGTGTATGTTTTTTGTATCATGAGACCTTTTCCGAAACGTTCGATGTTTCATAGATTCTGTGTGGCTAAAAATTCCTTCTAACAACTCATCTAATGCAAGACGAATAAACGTTTGCCATCTCGTTTTATAAAATAACTGAGACACGGCACTACGCCCGCTCTCATTGGTCGATAGGTGTGTTTAGATGAGAGTATGTAAACATGGTTGTGACGTTTTAGTTTAGCCTCATCTAAACACTCGGACACGTACTCGGGGGTTTGGGAATTTGGAGAATTCTCGAAAGTTATTCTCGGCTGCGTCTCGGGTTTTCATAACTGTCTCGAATTCTCCCAACCCCCATCGTGTTTAGATGAGGCTATGTAAACACGGCAAAAGTCCTCTATTGCTTAAACATCTCACTATTATTAATATACGCGGCCAAATTGAAATCCGCCCTCTTGAAAACAGGCGCTCTGCGGGCCGCAAATGGCTGTAGGCGGGCCGTTTTTGCATTATCGGTCCTAAGGGGAATAACGCGAGCCGTAATTTACAATACAGCCCTCCACCTCTGTTAGTTAGTAACTGATTATATATTCCCTCAAAAAGGCTTAGTAGCATTCAGCGCGTGCAACAGCCCTCTACTGCTACCCATTGTACCTTTCGGTCTTGTCTTTTAGATCCGGACAACGTTTATAATTGAAATAGCTGTGTAGTCACAACATCAAGCTAAGGAGCCGGTTGCAGACAGCTTTTGCAAACATGAAGATGAAGAATAAATAAATACGACTGGTGTGATGTTATTATACGAAATAATTGAAGCGACTTAGCGTATAAGCTTGGAAGCGTTTACAAATGCCGGCTTAAAAAACCAGCCGAGAAAGAACATACAACGCCGCCAACCTTGCCAACTCACTGTTAATTCTTTAGTTACCAAGGCAGTTAACTACAGTTAGCTCAGATTAGCCTTTGGATAAAATCAGACTTAAAAGTGTAGCTCATGACATGTCTGTTTATCGGTTTTTGTTTCTTTAGTTTCATATCTTCGTTCGTGAAACCGTTGTCAAAATTTTAGCAGTAAGGTTAAAGGACACTGTCACGGAGATGTTTCGGCTTGTACTAATACGGCACTAAGATAATGTCTAGAAAGAAAGAAGTGGAAACCATAATTAGTTTTAAGCTATTTTCCCGAGCCCCAAGGGGAGAACTTGAAAAAGTCAGGCTGCCTTTTTCAAGTTGAGATCAAAAACTCATGGTGGTATCACAGTGATATCACTCCTTTCATAGCTTCATTACACTGACATAGTAATTTTTAACAAGACTTGCTCACTATCTGTAGAATTCCAATTTTGGGGTCTTGAATTTCAAGACACCGCAGAATCGATTTAACGTTCGTAGCTTGTTTTTTTTGTTTTATGACCCTCAGGTGGATTTCAAAAAGAGGAAATGTATGGACGCCTCGCGTATGCGGAAAAAGTTGAATTATTTACGCAGACGCGAGGTGTCCATACATTTCCTCTTTTTTATTTTGCGCACTTGAAGCCAGTTAAATTCACGCCCGTTCACGTACGGAAAATTACGCGACAGCAGAATTTCCACTGCGCGTAATTTTCCGTACGTTAACGGGCGTGAAGTGAAGAAATGTATCGACGCCCCGCGCCTGCGGAAAAAGTTGAATGTGGTTTAAACTTTTCCGCAGACGCGAGACGTTCATACGCTCGTTGATAACGTGCGGGAAATTACGATATGGTGGAAATCCACCTTCATGCTTGCTTTTTGGTTATAAATATTCATGTTCATCTCAGCTCCGCACGCGCACGTGCCAACGGAAATGACAAAGACCGCATTCTGATAAGCTGTTCGTTTGTAACCAAAGGTTCAACCACGCATACTGCTTGGATTTGACTATAGTTAGTTTGTATTGTTCTGGATCGTCAAGGCAAAACTTTCCTTACTATAGTTAGACTGAACAGAGAAGCGGCCACATTACTGAAATACATTACTTGAAAAAAATTTCGGACGTTAAAATTTCGGACGTTTTATTTCGGACGTTTAATTTTCGGACACTTTTTCCCTCATTTCGGACAATTTTCGGACAAAAATTGCGGACACTGCGCTGAAACATGCCTAAAGTAAATTTAGGACTAAAAAAACATGAATTAGACTGAAATAAAATCTGTGAAAATGATAGTTTTACTGTACCTTCAAGGCTTTACAGCCGGATAGACCAACGAGAAAATAACACAAACTCAATCAAGTTTATGCCTCAAGCAGTGTCTCAACTATAGAGTTCGGTCCAGAAAGGGAACTAAGGGCTTTGAAGCTTAATGTGGCTTAATGATATGTGATGCCGTCGCCCAGAAAGTACTTTTAAAGTTTTATACTATACTGTAAAAATTTCGGACGCTTAAAATTTCGGACGCTTAAAAATTTCGTACGGTTTTATTTTCGGACACTATTTTTGTCCGAAATTAAAATCGCCCGAAATTTTTTGCAAGTAATGTAGCTGACTTTGGTAATTTCTATCTAGCGGTCTAGATGTTACCAGATCATTCTAGATTTTCAACTTTAATTGTTTGTCTTTCAAAGAGGACGACTGCCGCAACATAGTCTTCAAGGAACCAATAGCAGACAAGGCAATGAAAAATCACGTGATCAGTAGCGAGGAGGTTGTCAATGAAGGGAGCTGCCGCTTGATGTGCTATATGGAGCCCAATTGTGTGTCCATCAATTTAGGACCTTTAGTGGGAGGAAAGCACAAATGCGAGTTAAACAACGCTTCTGATGAAAACCACCTTGAAATTCGACAAACTTTCACCTATCTGGCCATTGAGGTATTCAAGTCGGTTAACTCCTTGAAATTTGCAATTTGTGTGGTAAAGGCTAAAAATTTTTGTGCAAGTTTTTACATCGTAAGCGCTTCAATCAGAATCCTTTCATATTAATTCTCCAATCTCTCAGCATGAAAGAAAATATTTCAGTACAAAGTATACATAAAAAGGGGTTCAAGCCTCGAGCCTAGTGGCCAAAGTTGCCGTAGCTTATCCGGTTTCACTAGCATTAAGTGGCACCGGGAGAGTAAAGTGTCTTGCCGCGCCCAAGAACTCGGCTCGAACCAGGATCGGCCGATCCGGAATCCAGTGCGCTAACCATTAGGTCAACCCATAAAAAAGCATATATGCAGTGATCATTTTAAAAAATAGTTCATATAATTCCTTTTAACGTTTTTGTTAACAGAATCTTTGTAACAGCAGCCCATGCATGAACAACGGCACCTGTCAAGCTGGATTCACCGGTAAAGGTTTTCGTTGTATCTGTCGCGCTGGATTCAGTGGAACAAATTGTCAAAAAGGTACGGCCCAACCTTTCGGTCACCTCGTTATTACGGTCAATTTTTCTCGGCGAAAGACACATTTTCTTATAAGAAAAAAATCGTTAATAAGGTCAACAATCACGTTGTGAAATCCCAACTTGTATAATCATTTATAATGTTTCCCCGTTAATCATAACCATTACAATTTCCTCACAACTGATTGGTGCATAAACTGCTGTATTTTGCATTAATTATTCTGAAAAGTTGTAATCGGACAGTTGGATGTAATCGGACACCTGTAATCGGTCAGCTAAATCCACCAATCACCACATTGATTACAACCACTATCTATAGCAACAAAAACTTACCCTTCACAGCCGGGGCTTTTCCGAAATGACTCAAGCTATTCTCTGTATATTTTTCGGAAATTGTAATTATCATATTTTAAGAATTGCTATTAAAAGCTTTTTTCAAGGAAAACTTTTTGTTTTTCGGAAATTGTAATGGTTGTGATTCGTGATTAACAAATTGGACTCGCGCTTCACGGTCGTCCGATTTTGTTAATCACTCGTATGATTACAGACCGAATTGGACTCCACTCAGTCCTATTACCATTATTAACAAGGCCACTCGAACCAAATACGCATTCGTAATATGGGTAGGGAAAAAAATATAGTTAAAACTTCTCAGAACACCGTTACTCGAGGATGCCAATTATAGCCTTGGGAAAAACCACTCGAGGGACGTTTTGAGAGGGTATCGTTTAAATTTGTGGATATCGAGACTTGCTAGCTATCAAGTTTTTTTTCAGGTATTCTGTTAATAATCTTTCCTTTCAGCTACCGCAAAATGTAACGATAAAATAGCGCTCGTGAGTGGCATAAATGGGGTAAGATTGGCCCATCATATCTCTTTTGCGAACACGGTGACCTACCTTTTTTGTTGTATTTTTCGAAACAGTGCTTGGAAGAGAACATTAACTCGTTGGACAGCTTTTATTTCTGAGGAATAACCTTAATCTGCTTCGAGAATCAATCTACACCTTCAATCAAGTCTTTTCTTACATTTAACCATTATCATCATTTTTGTCTTTTATAGTTTTATCATTTACATGAATTTCATTTTAGCTGCTTCTGTTTTATGTACACCTAATTGTAAAAACGTTGCCGGCCTGCAGAGAAAAAAATAATAATGAAATAAATTCCGATTGTAATTATTCCCAAAGGAGTCACAGGTACTGTATAACGGCGAGTTTTGGACGTCTGCTTCTCGTTGAGTTAGTGCGAGTTTCAATTGCGTGTCGTTAAACCAAAACTAAAGTAATTACTTTGGCCAATCCAAAAGGACGTAGACAATACAGTGAACCAATCAAAACTCGAAGTAATTACACGTAGCGGCACAAAGCGCGGGAAAACGCGCACACGCGAGTCACGGTTGGTTTTGGTTTTACTTCTGAAAAAGTGGCGCGAAAACTTTAAACCAATCACTAATCGAAGTAATGCAAACCAATAACTTTCGACACTGAAGTGAAAACCACTCTATGAAAGCCATAAACAACGAGCTAACTTGTTTGTCCTTGTTATGTTTCATGTGACAACGCTAAGGTTTAGATCCGAACCTTGCTTGGCATTTTCTTTCTTCGCAAACCTCGATCGGTGGTTCGGGGGCGGGGGGTGGTTGAGGTTGTTCGGTGGTTCAGGGGTCGGGGTGGTGTTTCGGTTCGGGGGGAAGTGGATCGCGGGGCTTGGTAAAGTGGCACCAACTGTCCCGTTCAAATTGAAGTTGACATCATTTTATGACTTTCAGCTCCCAAGTCTTGCAAGGAACTGTATGAAGAAAACAAGTAAGTGTTTTAGAGTACAAGTACGTAATTTTCGTCGATTTCTCTATGTTATCTCTTATACAGATAGCTCTTTAGAATAATAATCCATTGAATATTACAGCAAAAATTCATTTGCACTGAATACATCGAAATTTCATGAATACTTTAAAGTGGTACTACGATGAAAATATGTTGTTCTTGTTCTCTTTCTATTTCGATTTTATGTTTGGCAAGAATGCACCATGCCAATTATTGCGCCTCAATTTTCGAAATAAGTCCGTTTTTTTGAACAACGAATTCTTGTTTAAAGTGCACCTAACACCGAAATAATTTTTCGCTCAAATACACCTTTGTACCAGTTCGAAATGCATTTCACCTTTCATTTCTCCTTTTCACCAAATTCTGGCTATTGATAACATTAGGAAAACTGTTTATCATTTGTTCCTCGACCGAGTCAGAAGGGGCGTGGGTCTATTCTTGATTTGACGTCACAAACATCAAGTCTTTGTAAACATGCATGCAAATCAGTTTGTGACGTCAAATCAAGAATAGACCCACGCCCCTTCTGAATCGGTCGTGGAACAAATGATAAACAGGTTTTCGAAACTTTTAAATGCTATAAATAGCCAAAATTTGATGAAAAGGAGAAACGAAAGGTGGAATGCGTTTCGAACTGGTACAAAGGTATATTTTGACGAAAAAAATATTTTGGTGTTAGGTGCACTTTAAACTGACCGCCATTACCAGATTCGACTTCAATAGTCGAGTTTCATTAAGAGAGCTGGATCGAGAGAGAAAATGACGTCATATACTAACTAGCTTATTTTTGCAATAGACCAATTCGGCTAACGTGTTTACATCCTTGTTGCCACCCAATTCAGGTCATGTCATGATTCATTTGGGAGGTTACAATTGTGCAATTTGTCATACACAACTGATTGCATGCGTGTATGTACGAACAAAACAATTGTAACCTCCCAAATGAATCATCACATGATCTGAATTTGGTAGCAACAAGGAGGTAAACACGTTAGCCGAATAGGTCTATGTTTAAACCCAGCTGATAAGTTTGCAGCACGGGCTTTTAGAAGCAAGTTGCTGTTCTGCATACCAAATTAGCTGGGTTCACACAGTAAAAAATTAGCTAGTGAGTATATGACGTTATTTTCTCTCTCGATCAAACTCTCTCAATCCACCGTAAGAAAAAAAGATGGCGGCTGTACATTTTACCACAATACATTGCGAAGCAAACAAAGCTCACTGCGCATATAGATAGGTATTTTCTCAGTACTTGGGTTGACGTGATCAGGTGTATCCATTGCTATTTATGATATCATTTCCCTGAGGAATTATTTTGATACTTCAAATTGATACCGCACTATATCTATTCTTTTCCAATATTTCACAGGTCGAGCGTGAGCAAGCTGGTTAATCTCTACCTTGAATCTAAACCAATTTCCGTTCTCTGTCAGTTTGGAAATTTTGGATGTGGAGATGGGGGCTGGACACCTGTGATGAAGATTGACGGAAACAAGGTGTGACGCCAGTGTTTCTAATCGCGCAGATTGCTTATTTCAAAAATACGATACTCATGCAGAGATCTGTTCAAATATCAAGATCTGAGCTTAATTTTCCCATTATTTTCTAGAACACGTTTCATTATGACTCCAAATACTGGAGCGACAAAAATGAATACAACCTTCCTGGAGGGGAGACTGGGTTTGACTCACAAGAGACCAAGTTACCGAGCTACTGGAACACATCCTTCTCCAAAATTTGTCTTGGTATGAAGATTATTGACGAACCAATAAAGTTCATTGTCATCAACAAGCAGGCCAACTCTCTGTACTCACTGATCGAAGACGGGAAATACCGCAAGACCTCACTGGGTCGTGAAACGTGGAAGACGCTAATTGGTCCAGAAGCCTCCTTGCAGCGCAACTGTAACATGGAGGGGTTCAATGTTATGGGATCATCTAGCTCGTTTTCTAAAGCGCGAATAGGCTATATTAACAACGAGCAAAACGACTGCCACTCGTGTGATTCCAGGATTGGTTTTGGTACAGGAGGAAAACATGATGACTCGAATACGTGCGGAAATCAAGCGACGCACTTACCGGATAATGGAGAGAAACACGTCAAAGCCATCGGGTATATCTTGGTACAATAACAAGGAATGCAAGAAATTTGAACTGAGGACGTTGAAGCCATGTCACACGTGACTTTCAAATAGCAAGGTGTAGCTAAATAACTGAACACAAAACAGCATGTAATGATCAGGAAACTCTTGGGAAATTCTACCATCTGTAATTTACAGCATATCCGTTTGATGAATTCTCGTAATTTGTAATCACTTATTTCCTTATCAACCCCAAATAATATAACTTTGTTGTTAGCTATATTTCCTGGTAGCCGTATTAACTAGTCGAGAAGTCGTGCATTAGATAGACAGAGAAACATAACTGTAGTTATACACTCGGTTAACAATATGCGAGGCGTGTTTGACCCCGAACATCTATTGCTAATTAAAGTGAGAAAATAACAGTGATAGACAGAAAAAGATAATATTAAATGAAAGCTAGGTCCTACGATAAATCCTGAAATAAATTAATAAACATGTTATTCTAAAATATTGGGCGTATTATAAATTATACTTGTCTCCACTTACTGCCTTTTCAAATAGACTTATTTTTTGTAATTGATTTACAGTCTTTCCCGTAAAACCGTGAACACCAGAAATGTTTATGGAATGTTATTGTGTTACAAAGAAAAAGCCAATCAGGTGTGAGAAAACTAAACCGCAAACAGCAACGGTCATTAGTTTGCGGTTTTGAGGTTTGCTCGCGTGTCCTGAACTTTGCTGCGATTGGTCACTACACAATAAACATTCCAGAAATTTTTTCTGGTGTTCACAGTTTTACGGGAGCTTGCTTCAGTCTTTATTGCCCCTGAGATTCGTCTTGTTATCCCTTAGCGTGAAACAAGACTACTCAGACAAATTATTGCTAAGGGCATTCGCAACGGACGAACTTATGGACCTTATGCACTTTCAACCATCGATATAAAACAGGCGGGTTCTGCTCTTACCTGCACGCGAATAAACACGCAAATACTATATAACGATGATTGTCTTAAGTGTATTCCCTACTGTGCAGCTTGAACATTTTGCGGGAGTTAATTTTGTTTTGCGGATTATCTATTTTTTTGTGTTCGGCGGGAACAAATTTTTGTGATTCGAAGTGACTGAAAGTTCGGCTTGGAGGTAATTTTTGCGATTTTCTGTTCAAGCAGCAGATAATTGTTAAAGAAGGAAAGTTAATTGTTTTCAAGTTTTATTACTCTTTTAATATTAAGAACGTAACTTAGACACGGTGTTCCGATATTCACACAGTGGGTTGTTTGTTAAGCTAGCTCGGGCTGTTTTCCGTTACACCCGATATCCTCTCACGAACGTAAGTTTAGCAATCACAGTTCTTCATTGAATGAAGGGAGTAAATTTTTGCGGAGTTCATTTTGTGAGAGGTTTTTTCTATCTGCGGGATTCAATTTTTTTGATCAAGAGAGATCAGTAAAATATGCAAACATTAAACCCGCAAAATTTTCATGGCACACGGTAATAGAATCCCTCAGCAATGTTTGATACTCCTATCTCAACTCTCTTGGCCAAAGTGGTTGAAAATATTTTTATGTTATTAGCTCGAGTAGTGCCCCTGACTCAGTAGTAGTTCCATGATCCAACCGAATGCTTGCCTCTGATTTTGTGGCCAATCAGAGGCACGCATTGGGATGGGACGGACGCCGGTCATGAAGATTGATGGAATCAAGGCAATATATAGATTTAGCCAACCCTGAAACCGGAGCTTCAATAACATTATTCCAAGGCAAAAATTCGGACTTGAGCCCGCGATCCAGTGATATACCTGTCCAACCTGAACCTGCGATCCAATATTATACCATACCTGATCAGTTGTCAACTTCAAAAAGACACATGAGCTCGTTGAGTTCTAAACCTGAGCCCGCGATATGGCCATGTGATACCGGTCAGCGGATAACTTCTTTTGAGAGCTATCGATTGATGTAAGCAGGATTTATTCCTGTAAAACTTAAGATAACATGTGTCAACTCTAGACCTGAGACCGTAATATTCCCAAAAAAACCCGTCAGCGGATACCTTGTTGCGACGTCGTCGTCGGTCGTACGCGCCCGCGAGCCATTCCGCTAGCCATTTTTTGACCATGCAAAATGGACTGCATAGGTCTCTACGAGTATGGTGCTCCGCTTATAATAATGATAATGAACTTTGTTAAAGTCTCATTTCTTATACCTCACGCACATTGAGTTTTTTTTTTATTCTTATCTTGAAAATAGTAGTTTACTAAAGGACAAGAACATCCAAGGAACGAGAAAGGTTAAAAATGGAGAAGATTGAGATGGATTTGAAAAATTTAGGCTAAATTACATTTTTAAGATGCACAATCTATGGCAATCGGTCCGAACGCGGACACCCGAAATAAAAAATCGCTTGTTACTTCTGTTCGGAAGTGCGCGATTGTCATGGATTATGTTTCGTTTAATTTAGAACTTGGAGAAAATAATAATATACATAAAAACCCCATTGTACTGGAAATGTGCAATAATCCGTGTGATGCAAGGTTATTTAAATTTAAAGACGATAATCTGGTATAATGCTAACGACATTTTATCCCTTGGCGAGAGGTTTACAGTACTCGGCATAGACGAACATAAATATACAGCCCTTCCTCTACTTCAGCTTTCATGCTGCTACGACTGGCGCTGCAATTTTTCCGTCACCCCCCACTGGACGACAGACGAGTTCCTTAGAAACCATTGCTTTGTTATTTTTATTCAAAATAGAAACTTCTGGTTGTCAAATCAAACGTGGAAAAACCAGTGAAACACTGGTGTGCAATTCATTCGTCGCCACATCAAAAAAATGATGGCTTCCTTGTCGAGGACTCCTTTTGCGTATAAATTTGCTTTGCTCGTTTTCATCCTTTACATTTCACTTGGGTCCATTTTCCCGTTTTGTTGCGCTTTCTTTGGTAAGGTATTCTTTCCTTATTTCTTACTTGTCGTCTCCTTTTGAGTTTTGCGATCAGAGCTTACAGATAAATTCAGGCTGTTTTTTTATGTATGTTTCCTAAAATAGATGTCCTAAGCAAGCAATTAGTTTGGCTTTAGAAATAATTACAATTTTAGAAATAAGGTTAACGAACACTGTTACGGAGATGTTTCGGCTCTTTTAGTAATACGGCACTAAGATAATGCCTGAAGTGGTTTCTCTTATACAGGAAATGCCTCCTAGAACACGAAGAGGAAATTATAAAGTAAATTAAATATTGAAAGAAGTGGAAACCACAATTAGTTCTTAGCTATTTCCCTAGCCCCAAGGAGAGAACTTGAAATATTCAGGCTGTCTTTTTATGTATGTTTCCTGAAATAGATGTCCTATGCAAGGCAGTAGTTTGGCTTTAGAAATAATTTGTGTATTATCGCCTGCACTAAGTAAAGTGCCGCGAGTTTTCGCGGTTATCGATCGGTATTCACTATTTGGCTACTTTTTGCGAAAACGTTGTGTTAAGCGAAGCGGCCCGAAAGCGTTTCTCAAAAATAGAGAATTTAAAGAGGCACTCAAAATGTTAAAAAAGTCATTTTTGTTCACATTGAAGTTTTCAAACTTTTGATACGACTATTTCAGTTTACGTTGCCAGATCAAAGCTTTCGGCTGAAAGGCAAAACCGAAACTCGGTTGACGAAGAGGGCTGATGCTCGCCCTGAATTTGATATAACCAGGTGGCAAATACGTTTATTTTGTAGGTACCCTTTTTCCCTCTTCAGACCACGTATGAGGAAACAGGATATTTTCAACGGCACTGAACCTTAAAAATAATTTTCTGAAGCAGAAAGAGCGAAGAGTTGCAAGCCTATGCAACTAGACCGAATAGTGGTCTGGGTGTTCACTAAAATTTTGCGTATCAGTGTCAACGAAATTACAAGTTTGTATTTAAATTTTTGGGTAATTAAAGTGTATGTTTTCTGTATCATGAGACCTTTTCCGAAACGTTCGATGTTTCATAGATTCTGTGTGGCTAAAAATTCCTTCTAACAACTCATCTAATGCAAGACGAAGAAACGTTTGCCATCTCGTTTTATAAAATAACTGAGACACGGCACTACGCCCGCTCTCATTCGTCGATAGGTGTGTTTAGATGAGAGTATGTAAACATGGTTGTGACGTTTTAGTTTAGCCTCATCTAAACACTCGGACACGTACTCGGGGGTTTGGGAATTTGGAGAATTCTCGAAAGTTATTCTCGGCTGCGTCTCGGGTTTGCACAACTGTCTCGAATTCTCCCAACCCCCCTCGTGTTTAGATGAGGCTATGTAAACACGGCAAAAGTCCTCTATTGCTTAAATATCTCATTATTATTAATATACGCGGCCAAATTGAAAACAGGCGCTCTGCGGGCCGCAAATGGCTGTAGGCGGGCCGTTGTTGCATTATCGGCACTAAGCGGAATAACGCGGGCCGTAATTTACAATACAGCCCTCCACCTCTGTTAGTTAGTAACTGATTATATATTCCCTCAAAAAGTCTTAGTAGCATTCAACGCGTGCAACAGCCCTCTACTGCTACCCATTGTACCTTTCGGTCTTGTCTTTTAGATCCGGACAACGTTTATAATTGAAATAGCTGTGTAGTCACAACATCAAGCTAAGGAGCCGGTTGCAGACAGCTTTTGCAAACAGGAAGATGAAGAATAAATAAATACGACTGGTGTGATGTTATTATACTAAATAATTAAAGCGACTTAGCGTATAAGCTTGGAAGCGTTTACAAATGCCGGCCTTAAAAAACCAGCCGAGAAAGAACATACTGGCTGTGGTCACATCAACGCCGCCAACCTTGCCAACTCACTGTTAATTCTTTAGTTACATGACGTTATATACTTAACTGTAGTTTATTAGTGGTTGCGGTCGACTCAGCGGTCACACCAAGGCAGTTAACTACAGTTAGCTCAGATTAGCCTTTGGATAAAATCAGACTTACAAGTGTAGCTCATGACAGCCCTAAAATGTAAACATGGCTGACCGGAGGAAGCTTTGTCTGTTTATCGGTTTTTGTTTCTTTAGTTTCATATCTTCGTTCGTGAAACCGTTGTCAAAATTTTAGCAGTAAGGTTAAAGGACACTGTCACGGAGATGTTTCGGCTTTTACTAATACGGCACTAAGATAATGTCTAGAAAGAAAGAAGTGGAAACCATAATAAGTTTTAAGCTATTTTCCCGAGCCCCAAGGGAAGAACTTGAAAAAGTCAGGCTGCCTTTTTTAAGTTGAGATAAAAAACTCATGGTGGTATCACAGTGATATCACTCCTTTCATAGCTTCATTACACTGACGTAGTAATTTTTAACAAGACTTGATCACTATCTGTAACGTTCGTAGCTTGTTTTTTTGTTTTATGACCCTCAGGTGGATTTAAAAAAGAGGAAATGTATGGACGCCTCGCGTCTGCGGAAAAAGTTGAATTTTTTACGCAGACGCGAGGCGTCCATACATTTCCTCTTTTTTATTTTGCGCACGTGAAGCCAGTTAAATTCACGCCCGTTCACGTACGGAAAATTACGCGACAGTAGAATTTCCACTGCGCGTAATTTTCCGTACGTTAACGGGCGTGAAGTGAAGAAAAGTATCGACGCCCCGCGCCTGCGTAAAATGAATGTGGTTTAAATTTTTCCGCAGACGCGAGACGTTCATACGCTCGTTGATAACGTGCGGGAAATTAAGATATAGTGGAAATCCACCTTCATGCTTGCTTTTTGGTTATGCATATTGATGTTCATCTCAGCTCCGCACGCACACGTGCCAACGGAAATGACAAAGACCGCATTCTGATAGGCTGTTCGTTTGTAACCTAAGGTTCAATCCACGCATACTGCTTGGGTTTAACTATAGTTAGTTTGTATTGTTCTAGATCGTCAAAGGAAAAATTTCCTAACTACAGTTAGAATGAACAGAGAAGCGGCCACATTACTGAAATACATTACTTGCAAAAAGTTTCGGACGTTTTAATTTTTTTCGGACGTTTAATTTTCGGACACTTTTTCCCTCATTTCGGACAATTTTCGGACAAAACGTTCGGACACTGCGCTGAAACATGCCTAAAGTAAATTTAGGACTAAAAAACATGAATTAGACTGAAAAAAATCTGTAAAAATGATAGTTTTACTGTACCTTCAAGGTTTTACAGCCAGATACACCAACGGGAAAATAACACAAACTCAATCAAGCTTATGCCTCAAGCAGTGTCTCAACTATAGAGTTCGGTCCAGAAAGGGAACTAAGGGCTTTGAAGCTTAATGTGTCTTAATGATATGTGATGCCGCCGCCCAGAAAGTACTTTTAAAGTTTTATACTATACTGTAAAAATTTCGGACGCTTAAAATTTCGGACGGTTTTATTTTCGGACACTATTTTTGTCCGAAATTAAAATCGTCCGAAATTTTTTGCAAGTAATGTAGCTGACTTTGGTAATATCTATCTAGCGGTCTAGATGTTACCAGATCATTCTATATTTTCAACTTTAATTGTTTGTCTTTCAAAGAGGACGACTGCCGCAACATAGTCTTCAAGGAACCAATAGCAGACAAGGCAATGAAAAATCACGTGATCAGTAGCGAGGAGGTTGTCAATGAAGGGAGCTGCCGCTTGATGTGCTATATGAAGCCCAATTGTGTGTCCATCAATTTAGGACCTTTAGTGGGAGGAAAGCACAAATGCGAGTTAAACAACGCTTCTGATGAAAACCACCTTGAAATTCGACAAACTTTCACCTATCTGGCCATTGAGGTATTCAAGTCGGTTAACTCCTTGAAATTTGCAATTTGTGTGGTAAAGGCTAAAAATTTTTGTGCAAGTTTTTACATCGTAAGCGCTTCAATCAGAATCATTTCATATTAATTCTCCAATCTCTCAGCATGAAAGAAAATATTTCAGTACAAAGTATACATAAAAAGGGGTTCAAGCCTCGAGCCTAGTGGCCAAAGTTACCGTAGCTTATCCGGTTTCACTAGCATTAAGTGGCACCGGGAGAGTAAAGTGTCTTGCCGCGCCCAAGAACTCGGCTCGAACCAGGATCGGCCGATCCGGAATCCAGTGCGCTAACCATTAGGTCAACCCATAAAAAAGCATATATGCAGTGATTATTTTAAAAAATAGTTCATATAATTCCTTTTAACGTTTTTGTTAACAGAATCTTTGTAACAGCAGCCCATGCATGAACAACGGTACCTGTCAAGCTGGATTCACCGGTAAAGGTTTTCGTTGTATCTGTCGCGCTGGATTCAGTGGAACAAATTGTCAAAAAGGTACGGCCCAACCTTACGGTCACCTCGTTATTACGGTCAATTTTTCTCGGCGAAAGACACATTTTCTTATAAGAAAAAATCGTTAATAAGGTCAACAATCACGTTGTGAAATCCCAACTTGTATAATCATTTATAATGTTACCCCGTTAATCATAACCATTACAATTTCCTCACAACTGATTGGTGCATAAACTGCTGTATTTTGCATTAATTATTCTGAAAAGTTGTAATCGGACAGTTGGATGTAATCGGACACCTGTAATCGGTCAGCTAAATCCACCAATCACCACATTGATTACAACCACTATCTATAGCAACAAAAACTTACCCTTCAAAGCCGGGGCTTTTCCAAAATGACTCAAGCTATTCTCTGTATATTTTTCGGAAATTGTAATTATCATATTTAAGAATTGCAATTAAAAGCTTTTTTCAAGGAAAACGTTTTGTTTTTCGGAAATTTTAATGGTTGTGATTCGTGATTAACAAATTGGACTCGCGCTTCACGGTCGTCCGATTTTGTTAATCACTCGTATGATTGCAGAACGAATTGGACTCCACTCAGTCCTATTACCATTATAAACAAGGCCACTCGAACCAAATACGCATTCGTAGTATGGGTAGGGAAAAAATATACTTAAAACTTCTCAGAACACCGTTACTCGAGGATGCCAATTATAGCCTTGGGAAAAACCACTCGAGGGACGTTTTGAGAGGGTATCGTTTAAATTTGTGGATATCGAGACTTGCTAGCTATCAAGTTTTTTTCAGGCATTCTGTTAATAATCTTTCCTTTCAGCTACCGCAAAATGTAACGATAAAATAGCGCTCGTGAGTGGCATAAATGGGGTAAGATTGGCCCATCATATCTCTTTTGCGAACACGGTGACCTACCTTTTTTGTTGTATTTTTCGAAACAGTGCTTGGAAGGGAACATTAACTCGTTGGACAGCTTTTATTTCTGAGGAATAACCTTAATCTGCTTCGAGAATCAATCTACACCGTCAATCAAGTCTTTTCTTACATTTAACCCTTATCATCATTTTTGTCTTTTATAGTTTTATCATTTACATGAATTTCATTTTAGCTGCTTCTGTTTTATGTACACCTAATTGCAAAAACGTTGCCTGCATAGAAAAAAATAATAATGAAATAAATTCCGTTTGTAATTATTCCCAAAGGAGTCACAGGTACTGTATAACGGCGAGTCTTGGACGTCTGCTTCTCGTCGAGTTAGTGCGAGTTTCAATTGCGTGTCGTTAAACCAAAACTAAAGTAATTACTTTGGCCAATCCCAAAGGACGGAGACAATCCTGGGACCAGTGAACCAATCAAAACTCGAAGTAATTACACGTAGCGGACACAAAGCGCGGGAAAACGTGCGCACGCGAGTCACGGTTGGTTTTGGTTTTACTTCTGAAAAAGTGGCGCGAAAACTTTAAACCAATCACTAATCGAAGTAATGCAAACCAATAACTTTCGACACTGAATTGAAAACCACTCTATGAAAGCCATAAACAACGAGTTAACTTGTTTGTCCTTGTTATGTTTCATGTGACAACGCTAAGGTTTAGATCCGAACCTTGCTTGGCATTTTCTTTCTTCGCAAACCTCGATCGGTGGTTCGGGGGCGGGGGGGGGGGGGTTGGTTGAGGTGGTTCGGTGGTTCAGGGGTCGGGGTGGTGTTTCGGTTCGGGGGGATGTGGATCACGAGGCTTGGTAAAGTGGCACCAACTGTCCCGTTCAAATTGAAGTTGACATCATTTTATGACTTTCAGCTCCCAAGTCTTGCAAGGAACTGTATGACGAAAACAATTAAGTGTTTTAGAGTCTCGATAAAAAAGATGAGGGAAATGATATATATAAAAAAACTAAGTAACAAATGTTATTGTACGCTGAAGTGTTAATCCATATTCTTCATGCTACAGACTGTAACCGCTTACTAACCGAGCGCGAGAGCCATACTGGACGAATATAACCGCCACCTGGTTAGCTCAGTTGGTTGAGTACCAGACTGCTGTGCGGGAGGTCGAGGGTTCGAGTCCCCTGACCGGACCAAGACTCAGGGTCTTAAAATAACTGAGGAGAACGTGCTGCCTTTGCAATGACATCTGCAAATGGTTAGACGTTCAAGTCTTCTCGGACAAGGACTATAAACCGTAGGTCCCGTCTCCTGTACCCTCAGTGTCACATGGCTAGCAGGGGACGTTAAAGAACCCACACACTTCTCGTAAAGCGTAGGGCACGGAGTTCCCGCTGCCTTGGCTTAGTGTTCTGTATTTCATGGGTTGGTGCTTTAATAAGGGCTCTACAAGCCTGTGTGCGCCTTTCTCCCTTGGACTGATCTGTCCAGAAAATGCTTAAAGTAAAGTAATATTGACCCGACATCGTGCCAGTATGGACAAAGCGCAGCAAGGTCCGTACAAAAAAGGCTGAGGGTCATAATTTCCCACTGGGGCTCAAGCAAGCTAGGCTAGTCTCGTTTATTTGACTACCTCGCCATATAATAATTCTGGATATTTTGTCAATTGAAAAGCACCGGTCGCATAACTGCAGGGGTTATTTGCTGTGTGGAAAGTGCGGTCGCATAGCTCTTCGGCACTGTGCTAACGAGTCAGTTCGTCTTCTTGTCGGAAAGAAAAAAATGAAAACAGCACTAGTAGTAGAGGGTAACGGAGCTGAGAACACAAGAAAGTCACCGAAAGTACATGTAGCTGGGAAAGTTTTTCGATAGTACCTCGAGGAAAAGAATAATACTGAACCAGAAGAAAAGATGGAGTTAGGACTGTGTACTGATGTGTTGCATCCTTCCTGAGTCATCAGTGCATAATGCGTGGTTCAATTCTACGTGTTTCCCCGGGACACGCCCGAGCATTTGCCATTTTTTAACTTTTTTGCGGTCTATTCCCCACCCCCGGGCACACAGAAAAAGACAATTCCCCACCCCCGGGAACGGGGGGAAGACTTCCTTATAAAAATGACGGGGTGCTCGTCGTACCTTCTAGGGGATAAAATTGATGGATTGGTACTGCTATACTAGCTAAGCTAAAATTACCACCGCTAGAGTTGTCGCGGTACCTTTTAAGGTATTGAGCCAAGGAATGACAGGAAATGTGTGTGATCCCGATGGTTTTTCATTTATCTAATTTGGTGTTTTGGTGTTCCGACGAGCACCCCCGTCATTTTAATAGGGGAGTCCCATCCCTGGGATAATAAGCACCTTTTCTTTTAAAGTCGATGTTCCTGAGTAAAGCCGTTTTATCGTAATAAAAGAAATGTTTAATTTAACTCGACCTAATTCATTACCAAGAAAACAAAAAACTTGTAGAGATAATGAAATCGTTAAATTACAACAGTGTCGCGAAACTTTATACGACCTCCGAAATCGCGCCTGTATATGTGTTGCGAAAATTTCATGTAATAACCGTACAGGTGGAAAATATCGGTACGTACAATGCTTGTTAGCGGGAAAGGACAGGTCTGTGATTCGTATAACTTTGGTGCCACAGTGATTATTTTACTTTTTGGGAGCTATGGAATCAATATACTCCAACTAGCAAATGATTTAGACAAATTAAGAAATTAAAAGGCTTAGTAAAAGTCGACTGAAGTAATCAAATTAAGAAGGGGGCTAAAGGCCTCAGACAGTAGCCATGTAAGTTTATTTTTGCTCTACTTTATGGTAACAGACTTTTTGATATTCAACAGGTCCACTAAAGTTAGTGAGCTGGTTACACTCTACTTTGACTCGAAACCAATTTCCGTTCTCTGTCACTTTGGAGAATATTTTGGATGTGGAGATGGGGGATGGACTCCGGTCATGAAGATTGACGGAAACAAGGTAGGAAATTTGGCGCTTTCTAAACTCGCATATGCGCACGTGTTTTGCTACAACAACACTTTTACACCTAAAAGACTATATCGCTATTTCCCAGTTTAGGTTTTCAAAGTTACTATCGTGGAGCAGTTTCTCAGATTTTGCTATTTCGAAATCATTATAAATAAAGAATTGCATGCTCGTCTGTATATTAATCTGTAAAGCTTAAAAAAATTACGATATGATTGAGACCAAGCTAGAGATATTGGAATTCCCTGTGAGTTAGACACGACTGACGATCTGTCTGAATATATGCATGACGATTGAAAACGAACTTATTAAAGGGGCACTATCACGATATATTTGCCTAAAACTGTTACAAAGTCCCGAAATGGTCCCAAAATTTATGTAATAAGAACTAAATTAGCACTAAATAAATGATTAAAAGCATTTTCTTGAAGAAAGTCAACACTGCAGCAACATTTTTGCAAATACTCCGAAACGTCGGCTTATTTCGCTTGGTTTTGCTTGTTTCTGTATAGCACGCTTGGGCCTTGGAAAAATATTCAGATCCCCTACAATCAACAACTTACTTAACGCATTTCGTGAATGAGCGCAGGACCTCTGCCATGTTTTTCTGGAGCGCCGTTTAAATAAAAAAAGGGAGAAAGTCCTGATGAAAGTTTCTCTTTAACTGCAACGCATCTGACACAATTCTTTTACTGAAACGGCAACGCAGGGGACGTTAAAGAACCCACGCACTTCTCGCAAAGAGTAGGGAACGAGGTTCCCGGTGTTGTGGTCTGTGCTTTTCACGGGTCGGTGCTTAACATAGGGATAACCTCGCTGCACCTTTCCCCCTTGGATGAAAAGACCGCAATCATGGATTCACCATTTTGCCTTCTTTAAATTTATATAGTTTATTTAATATCCTGCAAATTAAAGTGAGTGGCGTATAAAACAGAAGTCTCTTATAAAAGAATTCTTCAAGGCAGAGAAAGAGAGAGAAATGGTCTGATAATAAAGTACAAGTAATAAGCTCTTCTATAAAATAGGTTTGAATTAATTACATAAAATTCATTAATTCGTTGTGTTTCGCTTCAACTCAAATCAGGAAAGCCGGAAAATAATGGCTGATTTGATACTCTACACCTATTCAACTGATATGCACCTAATTTTTGTTTAATCTAATAGGACACCTTTGGCTACGATTCTAACTACTGGAGCAACCAAGAATCCTTCAACCTTGAAGGAGGAAAGACCGGAATGGATTCGCAAGAGACCAAGTTACCGACCTACTGGGACACACCATTCACCAAGATTTGTGTTGGTATGAAGATCGACGAACAGATCAGGTTCATTCTCATAAACCAGCAGGCCGACTCCCTGCACTCACTGATCGCTGACGGACAATATCGCGCCACCTCACTGGGTCGTGACACGTGGAAGACGCTGATTGGTTTACAGGCATCCTTGCAGCACAACTGTAACAAGGAAGGATTCAATGCTGTGTGTACTTCACTTTCTAAAGCAAGAATTGGTATCCTTGGTAATAACGAAAACGACTGCAGTTCTTGCGGCTCCAGAATCGGGTTTGGTACAGGAGGGAGTCCTGATTACTCCAACACGTGTGGGAACGAGGCCAGTCTCTGGTCTCCAGATAATGGCGAAAAGCACATCAAAGCCATGGGATATATTTTGGTACACTGACCAGGAAAATAATAAAAGTTCAAACAAACTACTTTTGAAGCCACAATTGATATGAATGCATGCAAATGAATATAGTTTAAGGTGTAAGATAGGATGTGCGTGTGAGTGGATCCGAGAGAGGGAGGGTTTAGAGAGGACCGAACGTCCGGATACCCAAATGAAGGCAGTTTACGATCCATCAACTTTTCGCAAACTTAGTATAACACTGATGTATTATTTAGCTTTCTGTTCAAACAACTCCTGTCGGTCAGTTACGTTTTGTCAGCAAAGAACCCGTCTCTTAAGATTTTTTTCTGAAACTCTCACCACTGTAAGATAATGAGTAACTGATGTCAGAAATGTAAAATAAATTGGGGGTCACCGACTTCGTTTTTGGGATAACATACCTAGAAGAACACCCTAAATCTGAAAAATCGCCTTCGGTAGGGAATACGGTTACAGTGTGTTCAAGCACAAAAATATTGCAAACAAGAAGATGAAAATCATTTTTAAGCTGCGCTATTAATGTGCCCATGAAGTAACAATTTTTTTGCACATTTTTGTAGTATATTGTACCCTTATTTCAAACTGACAAAAGAAATTCAGTGGATCCGTTTTTTTGCTGCTCGAAGTACGTAAATAGGGGGTTCCGGAGACTGGGAACGAATTAAGCAGTGATGACGTAGTTAGTGGTTCCAGCGTGTTGTTACACATAGTTTCCTGTTGCTTTTGAGTGAACTTCTCCTAGTCAGAGGACTATAGCTTGCATTTTCATGGGCTACATTTCAACTATGTCTGACAGTAGCGATGAAATGCCTTCCTCAACATCCATTTCGAGCGATGAACAATCCTCAAGAAGCGATTCTTCGCTGGAAATTTAGATAGTTGGACATATCCAACGGCCTTATGCGCGTTATGCAGACGAGCCGATCGCTCGTGACATTTGATCATTTGCCGTCGATCGGTTTATTAATTCGGTCTTCCGACCTATTTTGCTTCACATCAGTTTCTAAAGGGCACTATACACTGTATTATGGAGGATTTTTTTCTTCAAACTGAAGCCATAACATCGCAGCTGCCAAACGATTTTCCATTAGTAGTTTGACACCTCTGTAATGTTCAATATGTTTCGTACGCTCGGTTTGTTTTGGGTCATTTATATTTGCAAGACATGTTTAAGTTCTCGTAACTTCGCCATCGAAGGGCAGTGCAAGACTTTCCGTGAAGATGTTGATAGCTTGCATTTGCTGTTTGTGACGCCGGGCTCGGCTATTAATAAATTGATACTGTTGCAAGATGCATGTGGTTTATTATCACGGATATTTGTCTTAGTCCGGCTTCTCTGGAAACTGCTATAGCTCTACTTCGAGAAAGCCATTCTGTGTCGTAGAGGGTGTGTTTCTTGCATTAATTTTATCGAGCGTTTAGTCTTCTGAGCTCGGCGTTTAGGTTTTGACCTCCTAATTTGTTCATTGTATTTTCTTGTTGGCACCACATGATTCAATTGCAGATTAATTTTATATTTACCACGCGCAAATCTGTTGAATGTGTTGCGTGTTCTTGTGCATGCCACTTTTTCAGAATATGTTTCCATTTGAAACAAACACGTGCCATATCTTTTTCGATGACAAAATTAATCTCGATTGTTTTCTGAAAAGAAATCAACTTTTGCGACTAAACAATTAGATATGTGGGTGTTTCACACCGGCACTTATAAATCACATAGCACAGGATGTTAATTAATAAACTTCACTTACTCTTCGCCGCTTTCGTTCAGACTGTTCAGTTATAGGCGATGTCTTCGGTACATCCGAATTTTTTGGATGGAACTGAACCCTTAATAAGGCGTTTTCCAATTCCACGGCTTCTTCGGAACCATCACAGCGGAAACCTGGCTTGTGCTCGCAGCAGCTATTGTCAAAATGTAATTTGGTTTATCAACTGGGTTGATACTGTGAATTGGCCACCGTAAAGAGATTTCACTTCCTGTGTAATCTGATCGTTTGGCCGAGCGCGAAACGGACCCATTTCAGCTTGCGAAATGAAATGAACGTATCTCTGCCAAAAGTTTGTTTAAATGGACAGATAAAGTGACTTTATTCAATTGGTGTGGTTCCTTAAAGAAAAAAAAAATCCCATTTAGCGACCACATTTCCACTCGCCTAACAACAGCAAGATGGAGGGATTCGATGTCTTGTGGGCAGAACACTTTTCAAACTTTCCACATTGATTTTTTGCTCATTATTTGACAATCTGCTGAGAATTGTAAATAAAATCAGTTCATGGAAAAAAGTAGGGGTCACCGACGATTTAAGAGAGTAAACTACCAGCAAAATTACGAAACGGCTTCTGGCCCTTTGTTTTTCCTCAGTGCGCGCGTTCGATGGATGAAGTGGCGTGACGAATTCCGTGTGCAGTAACAATGCGCACAAACAATTAGCGCGAACGTCCTTAAATCACGCTGACCAGTCTGACTGACACGTGACAAACACAACGAAACTTGTCATCCAATGGGAATTTACTGCCTTTGCGCATCACCAATTTCTCACTGAACAGTCTGACTGACACGTGGCAAACGTAACGGAACTTTTCATCCAATGGAAGTTTACTGCCTTTGCGCATCACCAATTTCTCACTAAACAGTCTGACTGACACGTGACAAACGTAACGGAACTTTTCATCCAATGGGAGTTTACTGCCTTTGCGCATCACCAATTTCTCACTAAACAGTCTGACTGACACGTGACAAACGTAACGGAACTTTTCATCCAATGGGAGTTTACTGCCTTTGTGCATCACCAATTTCTCACTAAACAGTCTGACTGACACGTGACAAACGTAACGGAACTTTTCATCCAATGGGAGTTTACTGCCTTTGCGCATCACCAATTTCTCACTAAACAGTCTGACTGACACGTGACAAACGTAACGGAACTTTTCATCCAATGGGAGTTTACTGCCTTTGTGCATCACCAATTTCTCACTAAACAGTCTGACTGACACGTGACAAACGTAACGGAACTTTTCATCCAATGGGAGTTTACTGCCTTTGCGCATCACCAGCAGCTTGAGGCACTGGAGAGTAAAGTATTTGCCCTAGCGTGAACACAACGCAGTGCCCCGGCTAGAGGCTCGAACATGTCGAACCCGGACCGTCCGAACCGGAGTCCAGCGCACTAACCATAAGGCCACTCCACCTCCCACAAACATGAGAAAATACTGAGCTCCACATTTCTTGCAGACACGCTGCAACGATAGCAATTAAATTAACGACGAGTCTGCAGTAAGTTGCAAAACGCTTCCTTGTCGTCCTTGAAGCACTGCTTGACAAACTGTTCATTTAAACCCGTCATGATGAGTCAAGGTGCTGCAGAGCTGAAGCGGAATATTACCAATTCATTTGGTGCAAGTCTAGGAAAGAAGCATACGCGGTTTCAATTGCAAACTTCGCTCTTTTGAAAGGTTGATCTTCGGCTAGGCTCGATTTCCGCCGCTCTCTTGAGTCCGATCTTCGCGCAGGCTCCGATTCCCGAACAACGGCTGGTAATCGAGCCTAATCTTCGGCTACACCCATGCGACGTTTTGGAGCAGCTGGATCCTATTTACTGTGTTTAAGTCATTTTTGGCCTCATTTCGTTGGACGGTATCTGGAGTGCGTGAAGCGAAGCGATAGTTCACTTGGTTTACTATTTAAAAAATATTTTACTGGAATGCGGTTTAAATGCTTTAGAATCGAAAAGAACTTGACATGATATGACAACAACACCAATTTATTGAGGTATTTCCATTTCTATACATGGCATTACTTTTAAGTTAACTATATGAATATATAATAATGTAAATTTCCAACACAGTTTCACCTATATATAGTTCATTTTATATCTAGAGTTCACGATTTCATAGAAAAAAGCAGCAACTGATCTACAAATAAATGGGATTTTTCTTAGGAGGGTGTGCACCACCGTAAGGAATACGAAACTGACAGATGACGTAAGCAGAACACTAGTTATATTAGAAAGCCGCAGGTCATCCCAGGGAGGGGTGCACCCCCTGCACCCTGCCCCTAGATCCACCCCTGGGGTCGATGCTATTAAAGAGGAACAAATTTTTGAATTAATATCTAATTGTTCGAAAAAAGGGTATTTTCCATTGATTTGGAAAATTCATCACATTTTCTTTCGATATCAACTTCACCATAAATTTGCATGCACGTTTGTTCAACAAGTTTTGAGGCTACAAAACGAGCATTCCCATTTTTAATTCCAACTTTTAGATTCATTATTTTAATTTGTAGTGCAGGTTTTGAGGTTAGACAATTGATACTACCTTTTCCCTTGACCGTCAAAGAAGTAATAGATCAAACACGAGAGACAGTGTTTCATCGGGATATCCAAACACCGAGAAGAGCGTTGAAAATACGACGCGCAGCGGAGTATTTTTAATGAACTTCGAGGTGTTTGGATAGCCGATGAAACACTGTCTCGAGTGTTTGATATATCTTCTCAATCGAAACTAAAACTACGGTGAAAACGAAGAAATAAAATCGTAAAAATCTATGCTAATTAAGATCACATTTCCAAACCACGGTTACGGTTCTGATTTCCTTTGTTTTAACGTGATGAATTATTAATGAGTTTGAGAAGTCAAAGATCAAGAACGTGAATGTTGCGTGCCCCAGCCGCGTGGAACGAACGTGGAACGTGGACTTTGACGTGAAATAATTTCGTCGAAAATTTTCCTGAGAGACTGGATCCTAGCTGACCTTTCGCTGTGTGCATTTTGCATGCAGCCGGGAGGAGAAGGCGACGTTTTGTGTTTTTGTTGGTTCTTTCGCTCAGTATTTCCATCATTATGGGCGAGAAGCCGTTGACGGATGCAGAAAGAAAGAGGCAAATCTCTCTTCGGCGTCTCCCAGTCGTCGAGGACGTGAACAGTCTAAAGGAAGCTTTCAATCGCCATCTGCACTACTCGCTTGTGAAGGACCGGAATGTGGCGACCAAACGCGACTACTTTGCTTCTCTGGCACACACAGTAAAAGATCACTTGGTTGGAAAGTGGATTCGATCGCAGCAAGCATATTACGAGAAGGACCCAAAGGTATTACAATGTTTTTGTTATGCAATTTGTATCCCGTTAATATCAAACGTCTCGTGATAAAGAGAAAAATATTTCTCAGTTTACTTATATTAGCTCACCGAACGTGCAATGCAGTGTTCATACACTGTCGTAAGTACTATGCGTGAGTTTCTGATTCACTCGCGCTCGATTCCATTTGTATTGTAGTACAAATACGTACTGTACCTTAATTGGGTCTTTTCATAGAAGTATTTTCTTTCAACAGTGAAAATAACGTAAGCCGAAGTTTAGTCTTTACGTCCCACCCCACCTGTGATTGTGGTTCTTGCAGTGTGTGTGTTCAAGACCGCATATTTTATAATCAAAACGGCATGTCTGCTTAATATTGATCCTGTTTGCGCTTATGAGGTTTTCAAAACAATATAAATTCATTAAAAATGTTGCATATATTCACCGGTAAATGGCACATAACCGTGACAGAAAACCCTGAATTAAGTTTGCATAAATGATTTTCCGCAGCCAATTTATCGGTCAAGTTTTTCGACCTCCAAATGTCAATATTGAAATAATTTAGCTCATTTTATCCAGGTTGAGCTATTTCGGATTTTATTGGCTGAAAATATTTATTAAAAGTTTGAAGATATTGTAGTCATTTTAACGTTTATACACAAACAACCAATATATAAAATTGGCAATCGCCTCAGTGAACAAGCCCAGGATTCGGCCAGGAAGTTTATCATTTAGATTGATGGGTTGTCAAAAATGGCAGATAAGCTGACATTGATATACATGTATCTGGTAGACACTGAAATGCCTTCCTTCTTAAATGTTCATTACCAGGGATAGACCTCAGTGGATTTTCTGCAAGTGGATTTTCTCTGTGTTTGATGATTTTCAATTTAAATAAACAGCCTGACTTTGTTGGCAATAATGTTATTAAAATTATTAATTTTAAATTGCTGTGTGGTCTTTTTTGATGGTACCCTTGTACAAGCAATGAACATGTGTGAAAGGAAAAAATTTTGTCAAAATAAAGTTTTAGTCCTTCTGTGAACAAATGTGTATGAGTATGCAGCATGTTATGCAAATGCATTAACTAACATGGCAATTTGTTGAATAATAATTAGCAATATCATATATGTGGTTGCTTCTTTATTAGCAATATCATATATATATCATGTATAGATGATAGTGTATATATTCACTCTTAACATGTGTTTCACTTCAGTCGAAATTAACAAAAGGGGCCCAGATGTGTGAAGAGTGTAAAAATTGATGGAGGATATCTGCCACTAATTCAGTTTATTGTTATGCATTCACTTATCTACAGCGTGTCTACTACCTTTCACTGGAGTATTATATGGGCCGGGCACTAAGCAACACAATGATCAATCTTGGTATTCAAGGTGAATGCGATGAAGCCATGTATCAGGTAGGACCTGTAATTTTGTCTGTGTATCTGGGAATCTGGGAATCTATCCCCTTAGAATTAAAAAAGCTTTCTTATAACCGTTTCTATAAACAATACAAAAATGTATCTTTTAAATACTCAATCTGTCTCTTAAGTGCAGTCTGCCCATATGCCTGCCTAAATTGCTTTTATTATAAAGTACTATTAATTTATGTATTTTATTGTGATGTAACGTATGCATCATATACCTATTTGTACTTAACTTTCTAAACTTTGTTCCTGTAAATGCCTGTAATGTACATGTTCATGCAAATTACTTGTCTGTGGCAGTGACCAACTCGAAAGCTTAAGCTACTTTGGTCACTACGCACATTTTGTTTTTTACTACTTGTGTAATGTAGTTTGCTTATGTCTCTTTCTTGTAATGTACTTTAATGTTGAAATAATTATTTGTAAATAGCGCAAAAAAATAATAATAATAATCCCGTATCCTCTGCTCAACTTACTTTATCCAGTCCAGCTTGTGAATATTCAAACAAGAAGGTTTCAGTTAATGTGGTTGAATCAGGACTGTCACTAAGGGCCAGGGATCGGGAAATTCTCCCAGCTAATAATTATGAGTTTGAGCTCTGGCTACTTTGAAACAAAACCAAAACACTGGCAAGTGAAAAATAATGTATCAAACAACAAAATCCCCCTGGCTACTCTTTCCCTGCCTACTTAGTGACAGACCTGTGAATGCAGTTTAAGGCTAAGTTACATTTAAGCCTTTTTAGGGAAGTCATGCATATATATAGTAGGGTCGGTTAATTGGAGTTCATGGTTAAATGTTATTTAGCATCACCATCATCATTAGTTCTTTTTCCCTAGTTGGGAAATAGGGCCTTGTTCGTGGTAGCTTTACGTAATTTAGACTTAACCCATTGTAGATGTCCACTGGTTTGTAACTGGTAGGTAACTTGGATTTGGTAAGTTTGGAACTAATTAGGTCTTTCACTGATTCAATTGGTGTGACAGACCTGGTGTTTGACACTATCAGGATTGTCATGGGTATTGATACAATGTGCTATCATGTTCACTTGTGGTAATGTTACCGATCTTGCCTTCTAACCAGGTTGGTCTGGAAATGGAGGAACTAGAGGAAATAGAAGAAGATGCTGGCCTTGGCAATGGGGGTCTTGGGAGATTGGCGGCATGTTTCTTAGACTCCCTGGCAACTTTAGGTTACGCTGCATATGGCTATGGCATCAGATATGAATATGGAATATTTAAACAGGTCATTGACGGTCATGGAAATCAGGTTTTAGACTTAGTGTGTTTTGCACCATCAATTTTGCATACACTGTAGTACCCATATATTAAATAAAACTTACTTTCCCTTGCATCAATAAGACTTTGTAGCTGGAAATTCTGAAATAACTTAAGTAAAGAATGAAAATACCCGGTAATAATTTATTAGCCAGGTTAGTTTATGTTCTTAGGTTGCTTACTAACTGACTTGCTGACTGACTGACTTGCTGACTGGCTGACTGTCTGGCTGGCTGACTGTCTGGCTGGCTGACTGACTGACTGAGTTGCTGACTTACTGACTGACTGAGTTGCTGACTGACTGACATGCTGACTGACATGCTGACTGACTGACTGACCAACCAACTTGCTGACTGACTGACTGACTGGCTGGCTGACTGACTTGCTGACTGACCGACTGACTGACTGACCCACTTGCTGACTGACTGACTGACTGAGTTGCTGACTGAATGACTGACTGATCGACTGACCAACTTGCTGACTGATCCACTGACTGACTTACTGATGTTCTTCTAGTAGTCCTGTGGCAAAATCTTAATCAAACCAACTACTTGCTTGCAATAGTCACAACAACTTTAGTTGTGCATGTGAAAATGGCACTCGATAAAGTTATAAACCTCAAAAGTTGTACTGTTCAAATTGCATTAATTCGGTCTCACTTGGAGTAATAAAACATCTCTAATATGTGCATGTCTTGTAGATCGAGTTGCCTGATGACTGGTTAAAGTTCGGAAACCCCTGGGAGAAAGCTAGACCAGAGTACATGATTCCTGTTCATTTTTATGGACGAGTGGAATCGGATGAGAGTGGAAAGACTCATCATTGGGTTGATACCAGCACAGTGTATGCCATGCCATATGATCAGCCTATTCCTGGCTATGGTAATAATACTTGTAACACCATGAGACTGTGGGCAGCCAAGTCCCCCAAAAGCTTTGATCTCTCATACTGTAAGTGTAAATATTAATAAATTATATTTGTTTACATGTATGTGTACAACATCATGTTAATAAAAGTCAGAAATAATATTGAAATAACTTAGTAATTATTAGCTGTTCTGAAAGCCAAACAAAGTAAGAATGTTGGACATAGCAGATCTGTTGTCAGATAATAAGAGTTTGGTAAGTATTTGGTTTCATGATAAGGTGTCTCAACTGATTCTGCGGAGTCTCTGGGTTGCCATGGATGCCCATGCGTTCATCCTGGGCTCCGCCAACCTAGGTTCTCCAAGCTCATTTAACTGTTGGTGATGTGTTTACATGAAATAAGCAGTTGTATAATATTTTATACTGATCATAGCCGTTAAAGTGGTTAACATCCACCAAGTATATATAGATTACTTCATAGAAAGTGCGACGTACGGATTTTTATTCACGAGTTGCAAAACTTTGGAAAACTCACTCGTTTGCTGCGCTCACTCGTTCGTTTTCCAAAGTTTTGCGACGAGTGAATAATAATCCGTACAAAGCACTTTCTATGCTGTAATTTGTTTATTATATATAACGAGTACTCAACCATTGTAAACTTAAAGCGATTTTTCCAGTCTATAATTAAAGAGTTAAGCGCAGCGCGAGGAAAACAAAGCTGCAAATGCATTCTGATGGCTTTCCAAGCGAGATCTCTTTTAAAGAAAAATTACGGCGACGACAAGCTATCGTAAACAAGAACTTTATTTAAATAGCGGTATAAAACACACTGTGTTCATACTTTTTAAAAGAAAAGCTTTTGCTATCGCATCGAGAAACGTCGCCATAAGTGAATCAACTACTGCACGCAAATCAACTGGCAAATTTTTGAACAAAAGTTGTGATAACACAAGGAGTCGGTTCATTAAACAATAATTACGACGTAAATCCATATTCAAAAGTGAAATATTTACTTTACCCTGGTGTTCCCAAGAGTGCTTGAATTTTCTTAGAACGTCCACGGCTGCATTGTATCAAAGCTACAATGAAAGTCTTTCATTTCTTGGCTTTCCCTTATCGACATTTAGTTTGTCTTCGCTCCGCCTGGAGAATGATTTTAGCATTTCCATATCATAACTGTGTTCTCAAGGTTTTGCGTGGCGTGTTTCTGATGGCTTTCCTTTCCATAAAGTTCTCAAAAGTATAAAATTTGTAGCCAAAACATAAACTGTCTTCGAGAGCTTGCAAACTTGCAGCGTGTTGTTTTCACAACCTTGTTGGAAACCATTTGAATTCCCGTGCTCTGATTGGTTAGGTCGTTCTACTCTTGATGCTGATTGGTTATATTTTTCACATGTGAAGAAAGCTATACGTGAAGCTGATTGGACGTATCGCTTTTCTCACATGTGAAAATATAGCAGATATAGAATTCTATCTGCAAGGTTTATTACCTAAAATTGTTGCTATATATATAATAAAATTATAATATTATGTATATTTTTGTGTTGTGCTTTAAAGTTAAACTTATTTTTATTAATTTTTCAGTTAATGATGGAGATTACATAAAAGCAGTTCTGGACAGAAATGTGGCAGAGAACATTTCAAGAGTTTTATATCCAAATGACAATGTAAGATTTACAAATTATTTTTTTCAGTTCAGCTATAGTTATTTATTTTTAATAAATGAAATTTACATTGATTATGTGTATTCAGTAGCAATTAAATTAAGTTATTGAAAACTGTTTTCAGTTTTTTGAAGGCAAGGAGTTACGTTTAAAGCAGCAGTACTTTATGGTTTCGGCAACTCTAACTGACATTGTTAGAAGATATAAAGCTCCTAAATTTGGTTCCAAAGAAGCAATAAGGACTACATTTGATGACTTCCCTGACAAAGTAAGTCAATGAATAATGTATGGCCTACATTGTACAAGCAAAGTGCTGTGTTGGTTTCTGTACATGCAATCTTATTACCCAATACATCACTTGTTTTTTGTATTAATTGATTTTGTATATCAGGGCTGCCATAGGTCAGAAAATGATGGGGGATCTTAACCAGGAAGAATGGGGGGGGGGGGGGGCGAGGGGTGAGCAGAATTAAGGGTCAGGGAAAAGTTGAGGAATTTTACTTTACGCATAGGCATACAGGCCGGGAGGCAGGGGGTGGGGGTGGGCTGTAGTCCCCCCCAAATTTTGGGCAACTCTAGATTTTTTTGGGTAGCAAGAGAAATTTTGCCAAGGCAAATTGAATTGAAGGCAACTTGAATTTTTTGGGCAAATGGTGCACCCCCTCTCCCCTGGCAAAAAATTGCCCTTATGCTTATGATTTTATGTAAGGGAAAACTCTCACTTTGAGCAAGTTCAGTCCTAAGGCTGGAAGAAATATTTCTGGTCAATATGCATAATAGATCTCAGCAGGGTTGTCAAAATAAGCCGTCAACCGGCACATTTTCACCGGCTATTCCGAATACTGCAATGTTAGTAGGTCAGTTCTGGGCGTGATATTTGAGAAATAAAATGGAAATAGCTGCCTACTTTTTGGATTGAACCTGCTACTCGAAAACCTACTGACAACCCTGTCTCAGTGCTCAAAGTTTTTTTGTCTCGAGGACATGGAAGCTAGAGGCTGCTTAGAAAAATCTGACATTTTATATGTAATATAACGTCAAGGAAATTATTTTTTGCCAAGGAACTGTAAACTCACTCTGTGACAGCAATGTATTGGCCAAAAAGTGTTTTGCAATCCAAATGTTGTTATCTGAACTAAGTGCCCTAATTTTTACCTGTCAGGTTGCTATTCAGCTGAACGACACTCATCCTTCTCTAGCTATTCCAGAACTCATGAGAGTATTTGTGGATGTTGAGAAACTCAGTTGGGACAAGGCAAGTAAACAACAATCAGCATTGTGACAAAAGAATACTGTTGCTGGTAGGGCTGCAAATACACTGTATAAGAACATGAACGTGTATCCATCTAACTTACCATTTTGATTGCACAAAAACTCTGTTGTCGGACGTCATCTTACAGAACTCCTTGATAACGCGTTGCCAACCCAAATCATAGGCATTTGTATCGGAAAGGTTTAAAATTTTTCCAGACATAATTCTGTCCACCTTCAGTTGGGATTTCTTCAGGCATCGGCAAATTTTGGTCGGTCAGGTGATTATATGCACAATCTCATGCTCAATTAAAATAGTTTGTGATTTTGTGGCCCAATGACCCAGAGACCTGCGTGTATACTCTGAACTGGGCAGTCTGGATTCAAGGCTTGGACAGGATCACTGCTGTGTTGTTTTTGGGCAAAACAGTACCTTGCTCCACACATAATTGGCTTGTTATAAATTATAATAAAATACTGGGGGGCAAACTTGTGTCAAACTATAATCTCATCCAGGGGGAGAAAAAGTATTCTTGGTCATTTCATGCTTTGGAAACCTGCCTAATGGGGCACTAGGCTTAAATGCATGCTGGACTGCTTTACCCATCTTTTGCTTTGGGGGATTGTACTAAGTAACAGCTATTCAGCTGGCAGATCTTCTAAGTTTTGATCTGCTAATTCAGCCCACTTAATAGGAAACCTGATTTTTGTAGCACTTGCATGCAGGTTACATGACTGTATGTTTGCATTTGGTTGATTTATAGGCTTGGGACATCTGTATAAAGACATTTAGCTACACCAACCACACCGTTTTGCCTGAAGCACTGGAGAGGTGGCCAGTGCATATGTTGGAGTATATTCTGCCACGGCATCTTCAGATCATTTATGAAATCAATGCTTTATTCCTGAAGGTAAGTGTACTGTATTGTCAAATTAAATGCATTAATTCCAAGCACCCGGTATATGCATTTAATTCTTCTTTTTGGTTGTCACAAATACATTGCTTGTATTGTGAGAATCTGGTGTTCTCTCCACAAAGTCTGTTATTCTAGGTGGCACAAATGAAACGTTCATTTGATGCGAACACTCCTGTTGGTTGCTAAATTTAGAAAATCGTCTTACCATTATGGAATGGTCTCACCAACCGGATTATTCCTACTAACAGTAAGCACCCTTGGTGAGCTATCGGCCATTTACTAGGTTCATAATTATATGACACACATCCTGCCATGAAAGTCTAATTATTGTTCACTTTCGTGGGTGATCATACAATACAATTTGGATAATAAGAATTGATTCATTATTGTTCTAACTTTTCAGAAAGTAGCAGAAAAATGGCCAGGAGACATGGAACGAATGAGGCGGATGTCTTTGGTGGAAGAAGGACCTGAAAAGCGCATCAACATGTCGCACTTGTGCATTGTTGGCTCCCATGCAATTAATGGAGTGGCTGCTTTACATTCTGAGCTTCTTAAAATAACAGTGTAAGCCAATAACAACTGTTTGATCAAAAATATCGATAAGCAAAAAAAAATGGAATCCTCCATAAAATATTATGTTGGAGTATATACCTGAAAGGTACAATGTTAAATGGGATTTACTATAAGTGAACAGCTCTCTGTTTTGATGGTTTAACCTGGCATTACATAGCAAACCTGCCAATATTCACGCCTTTAATTAGTGTGAGCCTCATGCCTATTGGCCGAAAACTTTAAATCTCACACCTACAGACCAATTTAGAACTTGTGTAAAGCTGACGTTTTTACATGTAACTGAAGCACTGTGAACTCAAAGAAATAGTGAAACAAGGTAAGACTATATACAAGCCTAGTGGCCCATCAGGCCTGGGCCTATCCTGGTTTCTGCAGCATGAAGCGACTGTGAGTATTTCTACTCCCCCCCACCTAGCTGGGATGCTGGTCCATCACAGGGTTACCCTCCAGCATTATTTCACTGGTACCCATTTATACACATGTGTGGAGTGAAGCACTGTGAGTGTTACAGTCTTTCCAGTAAAACGGTGAACACCAGAAAAAATTTCTGGAATGTTTATTGTGTAGTGACCAATCGCAGCAATGTTCCCCACACGCGAACAAACCTCGAAACCACAAACTAATGACCGTTGCTGTTTGCGGTGTAGTTTTCTCACACCTGATTGGCTTTTTCTTTGTAACACAATAACATTCCATAAACATTTCTGGTGTTCACGGTTTTACAGGAAAGACTGTAAGTGTCTTGCCCAAGAACACAACACAGTGCTTCAGCCAGGGCTCGAACTTGGCTGTCCAATCCAGAGTGCATTGCACAACCCATTAGCTGGGCCACTGTAACTCCTACAAAGCATGCAAGGCAATACAATGCAAGGAAAGTGCATGAAACAATTTCTTTAAAAATAATAACTTTGTCCATTCCATTTAATAGCCATGCTTAATTAATGAAATTTGATGAATGTGCATAATTTTTAGATTCAAAGACTTCTACGAGATGTTTCCAGAGAAGTTCCAGAACAAGACTAATGGTGTGACGCCACGGCGCTGGCTTCTCCTCTGCAATCCAGGGCTGTCAGATCTCATTTGTGAGGTGATAGACAATTTTATAATGTTAACAATTTGTGAAAACACAGCATAATTAACTTTATGGTGGAAGAAAAAAAACAACTTGTTGTTTCTTGGCTCATCCAAATCTTTGTGGGTATGACTTGTGCCTTCATCTTGCATCTGATTGGTCGAGAACCAGCATTCCATAAATAATTTTGTGTTCACAGTTTTCCTGGTTTCACTGTAAATTAAATAAAAAGGAGCGTGCCACAAATATCAACAGCAATGTATAACAGCTGATTTTTTTCTTTTTCTTCATTGGACAGGCCTGTCATGGGAAATATACCAACAAGCGACACAGTATTCTATTTAACAAATAAAGAAGCCTAAGCCATGTATTATACTGTCATAAAACACGATGGGCATTTGAGAACACGAGGGAAATGTAGAAAACGCGAGCCACAGGTGAGTGTTTTCTACATTTTTCGAGTGTTCTCAAATGTCCAGAGTGTTTAATGACAGTATAATATATGGCTTAGGGTTCTTCATTTGCATTATGATATAGATTTTATACGCCGCGAGTGAAAACAACAAAACATGCACGAAACTGAAGCAATTTAATTTCGCTTCTTCTACATGTACTTTCCTCTCGAACTTAGAAGCTTCTTCGACAATCTCTGCAGCTTGACTCAGAATTTTGCCCGGAAGTTCTTCATTGAAAATGGTCGCCGCAATCTCTTTAGAATTTTCACTAGAGAAAAGCTGACGAAAAACAATAAAACACGCTTTTTCTGTGTTTTATACTCTGATAAAACATGGGTTTTTGACCAATCAGAGCGCGCACAGAGTCCTATCTAGACATTATAATATAATTGAACCTGTGACGGTTAATAGTAACTTGTCTATTATTGCTAATAAATGCAGAAAATTGGTGAAGGCTGGATCACAGACCTGTCACAACTAAGAAAGCTGGAGAAGTACATCAATGATAGGAATTTCAAACATGCTTTTATGAGAAGCAAACAGGTAACCATCTTAGACAAGTTCAAGCTATAATCCTTTTTAGGAAATTAATTTTGCATGCCACCTGAGAAAATCTGAAACCATTTACAATAAACTTTATGCAGCATTTATAAATTTTTAAAGACAGTTACAGAAATAATCCCTTTTGTAAAGTATTTACTGCACCATGAGAACTAGTATTGGGGTAAATGTATTATTTTGTTACAAGAGCAACTGAGTTGTCGTGTTTTTTGCAGGAAAACAAGATCAGACTTGCTGACTTCATCAAGAAAGAATATGATATTGTTGTCAATGTGAACTCTATTTTCGATGTCCAAGTGAAGCGAATTCATGAGTACAAAAGACAGCTAATGAACTGCCTTCATGTCATTTTGTTGTACAACAGTAAGCTTACGATTCAGCTTTAATGTGTAATATTTCTTTAAGAAAGTTAAAAATATTGTAGAATTACCCTTGTTTAATAAATGCCCATCCCTAAATAAATGCCACATCGCATAAACGCTGGTTCAACAAGGGTCAAGTTTTTAGTAAACACTGGGAGTGTCTAAGCAAAAAATACAGTACATGTAGGCCCGGACTAGAAAAATGACTTTACATGTGCAGTACATACTTGCCAATTGAAATAGAAAGTGACTGAAAAAATTAACTCGGTCATTCTTTTAATTCCTGGACTTAAGTTATATTTCTTTTGTAGAATGTTAGTCCATATAATGTAACAATTAATGATTCTTGTCAATAATTGTGTTATCCTCAGGACTAAAAGCAAACCCAAACATGGATTTTGTTCCTCGTACTGTCATGATTGGGGGAAAGGTACTTGTTAAAAAATGCTTGTTAAGTAATACAACAAATTATCTTTAGTTACTAATTTACTACTTTGAACAATGGACATTGTCCTTTGAGTAAAATTATTATTTTTGAATTTTTTTTTTTCTTAACAGGCAGCTCCTGGTTACTATATGGCCAAGCTGATCATTAAACTTTTTAACAGCATTGCTGGAGGTATAAAAGTTTTACAACATAACATCTACACTGCTGGCTTCTTTGTGATTGTAAAACAGTCTTACTTATGCCAGGACTAATACCTCATTCACACCAACAAAACTTGTTTAGTTAAACCAGGTTAGACAAAATGAAAATGAGCAACAGAAGACTGAAAGACTGAATTTTACATAGGATTCAAGTAAGTTCTAATGTGTTCTTTCATTGTGCCAAATTTCAAGTCAACAATCATCAGTTAGTAACTTTTATGAACAAAACAATTATAAACCCTGTTTAACTAAACAGCTTTTAAACGTGTTTAAGCTTTGGTGTGAATCGGGTATAAGATGTCAGGACTCGACACTAACAGTAGTCAACTAGCCACAGACTAGTAGAAATTTAGCGTTGGCTTGTAGGTTTTCGATTTCCACTAGCCACTTTGGCTAGTAAACAAAATGAAATTGGCCGAAGTAGTTTCTGTCTTTCCTCAAGAAAGACAAACACTTTTCACGGAAACAAGGTCAGCATTTCATTTCATTTCATTCACGTGGCCATGTGCCACATAAGTTGTTGTTTTATTATTGGGACTAGATTATTACTTTAAGTTATGAACTCGAGAGAATTGCCTACATTTTGGTTTCTAGTCTTGCTAGTAATTCTGCTGTTGATCGACCTAGCCAGCATCAATGCTGGGTTAGTAATTTTGTTTTTTGGCTAGTAAAATATACGTTGTCAGTTGTCACTAGCCACGGCTACTAAGTTGAAAAGTTAGTGTTGAGCCCTGGATGCGATACCCATAAAACTGACTTTGCATAAAAATTAATGCTGTTCCACAAGTTAATTTGTATAGTGCACTCTCTTAAGTTTAAATTTAATAATTATGTGTTCATTCATGTATAATTATGATAATCCATGTTATCTCTTTTGCAGTTGTAAACAATGACCCCATCATTGGCGATAAACTTAAACTTGTGTTTCTTGAAAACTACAGAGTTTCACTTGCTGAAAAGGGTATCCTTTTTTGCAATACATGTTCATATTCACAGCAATGTAACAATCAAAGTGGCTATCAGCACTCAACTCCGAAAGGGAGGGCTGGGGGTGTACTATGAAAGATTGCTGAAGTGGGCGACTGAACCAAGTTCGTTTGAATCATTTGGTCACTGGGATCAGTGCTGGGAAATTGTTATTTACCCTAAATGGCCATCATGTGTTGTAGCCAGGCAAAATAATAAGACTTCAGCGTCAAAAGTGTGTGGAATCAGTCAGTCGGTCAGATGGTCAGACAGATGGACAGACAGTCAGTCAGTCAGACAGACAGACACCAACATTCAGACATGCATGCAGTCAGTCAGTCAATCAAACTTGAACAGAAAAATGTTCCATGGCTGCATGGTATGTAAAATAATAAAAGTTGAGTCGTTAGTGCCAAAATGTTTCAAATATCTCCAGGCATTTAGGGCTTAGCTCTTGATCAGCAGGATTGTGTCAGGCAGGCAGGCAGGCAGGCAGGCAGAAAGCTATTTATTTAACCAATCAAACAAACAAACTTTGTTTAGGACGGTGACCAGTAATTGTAACCCTCTTAAACTGGCACGTATAAAAGCATTTTGCTAACTTCAACTGCAATTGACTGCTATGAGGAAGCATATTCCCAGGAATCTTTAATTTATTTCTTTGACCATTGTTGTTCAGTTATCCCAGCAGCTGACTTGTCTGAGCAGGTAAGTCCCAACTACTTGCAAGCACAATAGGCTCATGTACCAGGGTGCAGTGGATTACTGATTCTTGTAATTTAACATTCATGAAAGTCTAGTTTCTAAAACTCCTGATTTCTCCAGCCAATGTTCGTCATTCCATGAAACTTCAATTCCTATAACACTTCAAAATTTATCCAAAGTGTAAAAACTTTGGTGAAGACATATAGGCCTTGCATCTTGAAGGAAGATGTTTAACATACTAACAGTACGAGTTTACTGGCAAACGTCATGTTCGTCTTGGGAGCTTTTTTACAGTGCATAACTTGAAACTATATAATAGTGATTTCATTCTAGGCAACAAGGCCTGAATATTTTTGTAGCAGAAAACATTGCATTTAATGGGTCGCCACAAAGCTGTTCGGAATGTCTCATGTGATTGGCTGGGAAAATTATATACAAACAGTAATGACAATGGACCTAGCCCTAAAACGACAGAGCTTCATGGTATCAAGACCCAATGAAATTAAACGTTCCGAAGAGCTTCATGACAACTGCATTTAATACTGCTTTATTCACATTGACAGAACAAACACTCATAGTTTCTTTAGAACTGACATTATCTAACTCCTTTTTAACTTAAGCATTTCTCCTTGTCATTCAGATATCTTTGGCAGGAACTGAAGCCTCTGGAACAGGGAACATGAAATTCATGGTGATTAATGACATTGTCTTTTTATTATTGATACCACTGTGTTTAAATAAATTTGTAACCGATGTTGTATTCCATTGGTAGTAGCAACTTGCAGTTCATGTAGAGAAACCAGCCACACTGCCCATCTGCACACGGGCACTAGCCCTGATATTGGTCACTTCAGTCCTTTATGAAGTTAAATTGTTCCATATTATTATTACTCCCGCCCCACAGTTTAAAGTCCGTGTGTTCTTGATCTGTCTACTTTTCCATTATAATATTATGTACTGACTTCCACCCTCTGACAGAACATCACACTTTGAGTGCGATAAATACCTGGTAAATAAATCAATAAATAAGTTGCAGTAAGTATAGTGCAGATGAACATGGCTCAACACTAACTTTTCAACTTACTAGCTTAGTGGCAAGTGACAACTTAGTTGTTACTAGCCAAACATTTTTTTTACTAGCCCAGCGTTGATTTTGGCTAGGTCCAATAAAAACAGAATTACTAGCAAGACTTAAGAGGACAATGCAAGCAACTCTCTTTGAATTATTGAAGGTGATTAATCGGTGGCTTTCTTCCTGTTAATTGCTCCTCGGATCCATTAATTAATGTTAGGCTTTGTTAGCTCATTCCCCAACCGCCCACCGCTCCTTCTCGGATGTAGGCTTCCTATTAAAGCCAGGTTTTATTAGCGCTGTGCTTGTAACTGGCATAACGATTATTACTGTTACAGTCTTTCCCGTAAAACCGTGAACACCAGAAAAAATTTCTGGAATGTTTATTGTGTACGGTTTTACAGGAAAGACTGTGATATTGTTCCTAATCTTGCTTTAATTCAATGAAGATGAATGGAGCTTTGACAATCGGCACCCTAGATGGAGCCAATGTTGAAATGAGGGAAGAGATGGGAAATGAGAACATCTTTATCTTTGGTATGACTGTGGAGGAAGTGAGTGCGATGAGAGCCGCAGGGTGAGCTGCAAACAATTATTACTTATTATTACTTATTCATTTTGGGATTTGACATGCAGTATATCAACTAACTGCACAGGGGGCAACGAAGGTGTCTGTGGTATAGAGGTTAATAAAGTGTTGACTGTATGACCAGAAAAAAGGAAGATTGAAAAGTGCATCAAATTACAAGTATTTTACATTTTCCACAGTTTCTTTTTTTAACACAGAAAAAAAACATGAAAGAAACGGCGAGTGAGGCAAATACAAATCATGAGAGAATGGGAAGTGCCATTTCTCACGATTCATCTTCCAACCATGCATGCCAGAAAAATAGAGGGATCCCTGTGAACAGTCAAGTATGTTCCCCCTGTTTTTTTTAGTATTTATAATGATAACTGCTGTCGATTTTATGCCTTTCCCAGTTACAAGCCAATGGATTATTACGACAATAACATGGAACTCAGGAAAGCCATCAATCAGATCAGAGACAATTACTTCTCACCAACTGAGCCGGGTGCATTCCAGGACATTGTCAATTCTCTTCTGCACCATGACAGGTGAGCTCTCTGCCGCTATTATAATATAATCAATTGATTTCTGGCTATGCTACGCTAAGCTACATGTACCTCCATCAGGGTTTCAAATATTGCCTACTTGACATTCTTACTACAGTGACATGCTTTTCTTAGCCAGTGTATAACCCCCTTTTAAGGTGATTCCCTAGCGCATATGCGTTGAGAAACGGCAGATTTTTCCGCTTTATGTCTGGAGCTCTGCAGAGAAGTAAATCTTCATTTTCTCGTAGATGAGTATATAGTTCTGTAGATTTACATGTAATACCCATTGTAAAATATGTTTTCACTTGACAGGTTCCTTCTGATGGGAGATTTCGACGCCTATGTTAAGTCCCAAGAACGAGTTAGCGAGGTGTTCCAGGTGAGATTAGAACTTAGGAGAGGTCAACTTTAAAATCTACAACTTTACCATTTACCTGCACCACCATATTAATTTTCAGAAAAGTAATTATTTCGTTTTTTCCTGCTAATGCCACCTTTCTTCCTGTATGTAAATCTCGCTTAGGTAGCGTACATCTACTTTTTGAGGTTTTTCGCTCTCAAGTTACTCTCAGGTTTCCATTTTATTTCAAGAAAATATTGGAGACCGTCCTGTGGGATCACTCTCAAATTTAGATTTGATGTATCAGCAGTATTGCTTACTTTGGCACTTAGTAAAAAAAAATCAATGTTACCATGATATATATCACGGGTGTTGCGTAGACTTGCTTACAAGTCGAGCTCTACTGTAAAACCGGAAACGAGAAGCGAACGACTTTGAGAAAGTCTAGGGTGTTGCCCAGTTCCAATCCAATATCTGGATCATAAGTTTTAAATTGATGAAGGCAGCGATAGTAAATTCAAAAGCAATGAGTGTCATTGCTTTAGGAACCTGACAGTATTTGAGTTCTTGTGATCATTTTTTCCTCTTTCCAGGACCCAGAAGAATGGTACACCATGGCCATTTTGAATGTGGCATCCTCCGGCAAGTTCTCCAGTGACAGGACCATCAAACAGTATGCAGATGAGATCTGGAAAGTTAAACCTTTGAGCATGAATGAAGTGAAGACCGTCAGCGGCAAATGAGCTATCATTAGGTTATTAGGGTGTCTGTGCGCAACATGCACAGGCTATCCAGGTTCTTGATTCACTATTTAACATTAATGTTCTAAGTACAGGACTATGTGCGTCGAAACGGTTCTATAAGATATCGAATTAAACATTTGGTTAGGGAAGGGGTTTTCTGTTGTTGGCAACTGATGCTACGTGGAAACTGAACCCCTTTAGAACAAATTACTGTCGTCCAAGGTCATCTGTGACAAGTAAATTTTCCTATCGAGAAAGGAACGTTTTGTTCTCACTGGCCCGATGGCTAGTTGTCAGTTGGCTTTATCGTAAATTAAAGAAACCAAGAGAGGCATGCAACTGCCTTGGCAAGGTTGTCAGAAAGACAAGCTGGATTATAAAGGAGCTACGTCATGCTCTTTCCAATCCATCTCAATCTTTTCCATCCTTAGCCATCCTTGTTCCGTTTCTGTTAGAATCACCTCTTTGGTAATTTTCTTCCTTGATAAACTATTATTCTGGGGATTCCTTCATTTTAACGGGTATTTGGTTTGTTGCAAGAAAGTGACTAAACATATCGTGGCAGAGCCCCTTTAACGCTTTTTTCAAGTCTTTATATCTTCTCCTCGACCAAATGTAGTTACTAACCGTAGCATTGAAACAGAACCCCAGTCTTTAGTTTAAACCCCCTCCCCTTTGTTCCTAGGCACTTTGTCATATCAGGGTTTTTACTGCATCATTAGTGAGACAGATCTAGAGTCAAAAGCTATTAGAGCTAGACGTGAAGGACAACAAAAGTGGTTATTTAATTACAGAATATGTGAAGTGTTTTAGAATTGTTTGAAATCTAGCATGGTTACTGTAAAGTGTCCCTGTCTTTGCCTGGCGAATCTCGAACGACTAATTTAGGATTAACAAATTATAATTGTAAGTACTATGTTATTTTTACTAGTTAACTTTACCAATTCAAGTGAAATTTAATAGGTGATATTAAATGTACAACAAGTGTCCATGCATGCATCATTTGTCCTTAATTGCTGTGATTTGGGATGTTGGGTACCAATATCAAGAATTTCTGTAACAAAAGTGTAGCCACCGAGGTCCACATTTCCATTTTTTTTCAAGTGCAAATTTCAAGACTCTTGCCACAATGGATAAGGAAAATGAGATAGTTGTAGAAGAATCCTTCAAGACAAAGGTACAAGTGGGCAGTTGTTTCCACTGAGGCCGTCGATGAACAGCTACAAAAATGTTGGTCAGGTCATGGTCTATGCCGCAACTATCGAAATACACATTGTCATGTGTATTTCGATAGTTGTTTGCTATAAGAGAGATTAAGCATGACGTTATACCGCAAACGACAAACGCGAGCCTGCCTTTCATTCTGTTACCTTTTTATCTAATTCTCAAATAAATCTCTCAGAAAAATAGGGAAAAAATAATTCGTTCGCAATAAGCACGAACCGACTAATTTCCGCGCACAAACGGCTAACGGCAAACCACAGAAGTTGAATTTTTGCCATTGGCGGAAAAACAAGCATCATGCTTAATCGCTCAATTAATTCTGTTTTAACGGCAACTGCAAAATACAGGATACTTGTTCCGCGTTTTGTCGTTGTGGTGAACAGGGCTTACAGCTTAAATTTAGTCATAGTATTATTATATAAGAATCAGTGTATGTTTCAGATATAAGTAATTATAGACCTGATAATATAATTTAAGTAGCTGTTGTGTGTTTACGAGCCCTTTGATTTCTTCAAAAGTGATATGCATAAAATATCATTTAGTGCATGGTAGTCTGTTACGAGAATTCGTGTTTGATTTCGAGGCTGATCATGAGTGGTTATCAGAGGTTGTGTTGGATTGTTTTAATTTATTTTTCCAGACTTAAGTTACAGAGATGTATGTTTTGTGAAACGATTGATCAATATTGACGAACATCAAGGTTAATAAATGTTTGAGCTTGTTTAGCTGCATTCTTCATGTGTTTGTATTTACCTGGAAGAGGCAAAGTTCATGAGACTTGCATTTCGCGATTTGACAGAAAAATCGCGTTCAAGAGAACTAAATTTCATGAAAATGTAATAAACTCGTAATCTCAGTTTCTAAAGCCACATTTTATGATATAAAACAATTAAAAAAACAAACCGGACATGACAAGCTAATAGAGGACTCGGGCTCTTGGTCAAATTGCTAAATCTTAGTGTTCCATATCTGATTACAGCAACCCTGTAAGCTTGTAATTACATGTATAACAGGGGGCATTTGCCCCCTCCAGGAAAAAGAAGTGAAGGTGTGCGGAGTTTGCCTTGGTACGGCCCTGGGCTCCGCTACGTGTCGTATTTTCAACTCTGTCATGCCAGTTCTCGGTGTTTGGAAGTTTGCTAAAACATTGCCTCTCTTGTTGGTCATTATACTTATTAGAGGAACTATTAAGCTCCCAGATAGTCATTTATTACCGTGCATCATCAATCCCAGACCATTCTCGCCCACTTTTCTGGCTGGCGAAGCCTTGGAAAAGGGCACAATGTGTCCAGGGATGAGGATAGTGCGAGACTAAATAAAGCTACCTTTTAGCACAAACACTATTCATGTCGGTATTTTAGCTTCTATCTCGTGGTTTAATCTGCAAAATATCTTAGCTTCTCCTGGATTGGCTCATATTTGTTAGCTCCATTCACTGCTAACAAGCTCGCCACGCTGCGTCTATTTAGTCATAGTACAGTTGTACCTATTGGTCGAACCTCAAGACACCATCTTGCAAAATAAATCTCAATACACTGTCAGAAGGCATTATCCTGGCAGCTTGCACGAGAGTACAAAGTTTGTAACAATTTAGCTTTAAAATTTCCCACTCTCCCTCCCTTGGAGACGGGCTTTTATTTGTTCTTTGTCAATAATCTGGGGTCACTCCTTGTGGTTCGGTTAAGTCTGGGTAGCAACTTCCCCCAAACTTTGGCATTGCTTGTGTCTTGCCATCTTACATCCTAGCCTTCATCTTGTCCGATCCACCCTGTGCTGTGCTGGGGAGATAAGAAAGCTAAGGCGCTGCCAATACTCTTGTTCTATTCCCACGTTAGTGGGGGAATAAGTGAGGCTTTTTGTTCGTGCACCTATCCTGAAGTCGCGTAAAACCTGCCACAGGGCTGTGTCCCCCTCTATTACGCCATATTGTTGTTTGCGTATTTTGTTGTGTTACCTTTTGCCTGGTTACGTTACATCTACTCTTTGTTTGAATAACGGAATAGTGACATTAACCTTCATTTCATGTACCTTGGGTTTACTTTAACCAAACCAAACATTCAGTAGCAGTACCGCTCAAAAGTAAGTTATGTACCACCTCTTGTCTCGTGTTGTCTTGTCTCTGTGTGTACACTGTACATGTAGGTATCCATGCACTTACAGCATCTTCATAACAAACAAAATTATCACTCAAGAAAGATCTCAACAGTTCTTTTGGTATCCTTGTAGTACTTTTCAACTCTATCAAATTCCTTTGGGTCCAAGTCTACAAGATTAATGTTGTAGTGATACACATCTCCACAAGTTGTTTCAACTGTTGGTAACGTAGCCTTCTTCCTTGAAGATTTCTGGAAAGCTAACATAACAGAGCAGTCCTTTGCAGTACACGCAACAGCAAATTTACAGATTTTGAGAACTGCATCATATAAGCTATTCTGATTGCTCTGATCAGAATTAAAAATTTCAATGTCATTTGAGGTTCTAGAGTTGCTGCTATCCAGGGAAGAAGCCAATGTTTTCCAGAGAGGTAAATTGTATGGCCCATCAACACCGAGACTGTCTCTTAGTCCTGGGTTACACTCAAAGTGACTGATTACTTTCTTGTAGAGAGGATAAACCCCCTCCACATCAATGTCATCCAATTTCTGTACTGACAAAAGCTGTTGCAGAACTCCTCCCTTTCCAAACTGCAAGCAGTTAAAATAACTTCGAGCATTGATGTTAATGTTTGAGTCAAGAAATTTGCTTTTCTTACACACTGGAGTGGTTGATGAAACATTGACTTGGTTTGTTTGCACTTGGTTTGTCTTTGAGTCATTGATGAGAATGTCAAGCAAAATACACAGGAATTTCTTGGAAAATGGATCCACATGGCCACACCTGTGAGCCTCGATTGTCACACCATCACCATGCTTGTCACTATCTGTGGTTACATTATCACTACACTTGTTACACTCTATGGTCACGCTACCTCCTGCAGTCACACAATCCATAAAAACCTTCATTTCTTGCAGAGCCATCTCAAAATAATTCTCAGCACAACACACTCTCCCTTCCTGAACAGCTTCCTGGACTAACTCCTCTGTGAATATTGCATTGCCGTCACAGAAAACACGCAAGTTGTTTTGCGGATCAGATACCAGGCATTCCAAGGCATGCATTACTCTCTTTGGCTCTCCAGAGAATAGATCCAAGGGGCAATACTTGCTTTCCCTGTTGTACTTTCCTTCTTTAACCTTGGATTTCTGAAGCATGCAATAATGGCAGACGGAATACTTTGTTATTCTAGTTGAATCAATGAATGGCGAAGTGGGAAGAAAGCCACATTTGGGCTTTATCTCGACCGAGAAAGTTGGATTTATCGTTTTCATTGCACGTCTGGGATTTTCGTCATCTGAAGTAGCTTGGGACCCAGACGGAAGAAAACAGAAGTCCGGAACGAGGACTCCAGAGGAACAGCTTTCATCAATCTCTTTGTCAAGTCTATGTTCCGGGCGAAACTCTCGGCATATTTCATTCATCGCTGATGCAAAACCTTGTGGAATAGAAATTACCTTTCCTACATGGACGTAGTTGTGTCCCATTAGCGGTAATATAACGTTTTTGGTGAAATCAAGGTTACAAAACGTCTCGTGTTTCTTATCATCTTTCAGTGTGGGTGATTTTTTGCACTCTTGCTTTCGTAAGCGCAATACTGTTTTCAGTTTGTTCAGCGACACAACCACAGTCCAAGATCCTTCGCATCGATAGCTCCACTGACGTGGATCTTTAAAATACTCAGAAACATTTGAATTCGCTGTATTGTCCGCCATGTTGGAATTTTCAATCGAAGATGTAAACTTTATTTATGCTTACATGAAAGTGATCACCGGAGCCACATTTCGTTTCTGCTTACACGACGTCTGTATCATGACACGTGCAACATTTTCAATATGGCGGACAAACACGCCAAACTTGCTAAGAGAAAAAAGAAATTCAGTTCAAAAAATGCTCATGATTTAACGCTAGAAGATGTTCTTGCGGTTGGAGGAGACAAGGTTGGTATCATCTTTCGTTTCTCTTTCTTAAGGTGCAATAAATACGTAGCTGTATTAGTGTTTATTGTGCCATTGGGCTAGCTAAGCCATTTAATATCCGCACCCCCCCTGTTGAGGATAGGTCTTTCAGACTAACCCCTGAAGAAATCCCTTGAAAACGCCCTCACCCCTAAATAAATCTGTTGAAATTGCCTTAACCCGTAAAGAAATCTGTTAAACATGTGCTGACCCCTATGGAATGCCATTAGAAATGTGTTTCTCTCTGATGAATTCCAAAGGATTTCTGGGTTTTATCCCTAACGAATTCCATAACAGACATGTTGTCTGATTTGAAGTGGGATACATTAGAAACAAGACGAAAGAAAAACAGACTGACTCTAATGTACAAACTTAGTCATAACCTAGTAGACATAACCACAGAAGAATACTTAATACCAAACAGTGAAAGAAGAACACGCAACAGCCATGCTTTCAAGTATAGGATGCCAAAAGTATCTAAGGACGTTTTCAAGTTTTCTTTTTTTCCTAGATCAATATTAGAGTGGAATTTACTGCCCGCTGACCTAGTAAATTGCAAGTCATTATCTGATTTTAAGTTAAATCTAGGGAAGTATGTGAAATAAGTAAAGTAAATTGTAACTAGGAATTATTATTTACTTATCCTGTTATTTTGACATATTTATTTTTATCTAACTTATGCATATGTACATATATATTATATATATATTTATTTTAGTTCTTAGTTACAGTTGAAGCGATGTCTTACAAGATTTTGTCAACTCAATCAATGTAGATGTAGATAACGTTTTACCGATCCCTCATAAGAATTTGTCTTAATTCCAGGCTTACTCCTTGAGAAATCCACAATTTCTCTCCTCTTCCCGAAAAGAATTCCACTGTTCCTCAACAGGGGGGCAGTGGCGGATTTTAAGTGGCATAGCCCATTATACAAGTGGGTCAGTACAAAGCACTGAGCACTGACCCCAGTCCATGGAGTACCCTGATGGACTTCCCAAATGGACTACCCAGGGGCAGGGTAGTCCATCGTGGTAGGTCATGGACTGGGGTTCAGTGTTTTGTACTGACCCTGTACAAGTCGACTGCTCTGTCTTTCTGATTGCACTTTACGAATCAGGATGACTTTGAATTGATGAAGGATGTAGACGTCTCAGGGGACTTTGTTGTAGATGAGGAGATGTCAGAAAACATAGAAGAAAAGGAGGTAAAAATGAAAAATCAAATATGTAGCTAGTGCAAAACTTGAACTACATTTTAAACTAGTTAACTTAAAGGCATACAATCATGTTGTTCCAAATAACATCTTATCGTTGTACACAATCTTAAAAAGGCACCCTAAATTGTGTAAAATATGAATCTTTTCTCCAAAAAAGCAGATAATGTCATACATCAAGGAACTTGGTTTGGATAAAATCACCTTTAAAGGCAAAGAAGCAAAGTAAGTAAAGGCATGCATTTTTGTTCGCTGGCTTTGATAGGGCATTGAATAAAAAATCCAAGAGTTGGTGAGATGCAGATGTCTGCCCTTAATTTTGATTAAGAACTATAATTGTGATATGGAGCTTGGAAGATTCATTGTTCTTGTTGTTGCCATCATCACCATCACCATCACCGTCATTGCCATTGTCATCATCATCATTATCAACCACCATCATCATCATGTACAGTAGGACAGCAAATGGAATTGAACATTGGGTGGAAGACTTGCTTTCATTGTATTTATAACTGTGAGTCAATTTAATTTTATTGGATTATTTTCCAGCAGTGAGAGCAGTACTAAAGAAGAGAACAATGCAAAAATTTTGCTAAAACCTGTTAAGGATCAAGCAGAAAAAGAGATGAAAGGGAAGAAAGAAACAAAATCAAAATCAAAAGATGCTGAGAAAGAGTCTATCGATTTTAACATTACTGCACAGGAATCCCAAACCTTACCAGAAAGAAAAGGAGGACCACACCAAAGGCTGCTGATTAAACCTGGTGGGCTGTGGTATGATTTGGTGAGTATATTATACTGGGAGAAGAGAACAGTTAATGTGTATATGTATTTTTATTTTTTTAAGAACTGCCAAACTTGTGTATTTCAAAACTTGAGATAATCATATTTGAATGTACTATTTGCATATTGTAGGTTGTTGAAGAGAAAACCACCTATCCCTCCCTTAGTCAAATTGATATTGTCCATCTTTCTAAAGAAGCGGCTGGCCTTCTGGAGAATGAAGTTAACATCTATGAAAAAAGTGAGTCTCAGTCAGAGTGAAAATATTTTGAAAAAACTGGCATTATGCTGTTAAAAATATTCACAAATTTTACACTAGAAAACTAGACATGTATTGTTCAGTCTGGAGCAAATAAAGGCAAGCAAGCAATATAAAATTAACTTGGGGCAGAAAATCGTTGTTAGTATTATTTTCACTTGTATCAATCAGTCTAAAGTGACATACATGTATCAGTATATTAATTCCTCATGGCGGGTAAAAACAGCAGCAACCATGCAGCCATATAGCAACAGGAATGCCCACTAGAATTTGAAATTTTGAGTAAATCCAAAGAGTTTTTCCTCTTACAGTGAAAGCGAAAGAGAAGTCATCTGATTCACAGTGGTTGAAATCTGTTGTAAGTTCAGGAACATTGAATGACAAAGTGGCTGCCCTTACTGTTCAAGTGCAGGTTAGTTTGGAATCTCCTTCCCAAATTCCTGATAATAATAGTTGTATAATTTTAATTTGTATTTAGTATGTTTTGGAAATGGAGCTGGTGGGAGGGGAGAGGGGGGAGTGAAACCAATCTCTCTCAGCTATGTACTAAATATAATTCTACTTAATATATAGAACCAGTCCTTTGATTGTGAGTCAATTTACAGTTGAAGTTCAACATTACTTTAAAAAAAATTTTGTCTAATTTCATAGGAGTCTGCTGTACATCGGCTGAAGACTTTGGATATGTTACTTGGCATGGCCAAAAAGAAGGGAAGAAGAGAGAGCCTTATAGCTGTGGGTAGGTTGTCTTATATTTGAAAATAATTTTTTGATTTAGTACATGCCTATTAAACACTTGGTATGATAACAATAACAACAACGACAAATTCTAATTTTTGTTCCTATCTGATTTGGCATATCCAAGAATTAACAATATTTGTCGCAATTAGAGGTCAGGCGCCCCAGGGGATGCCCAAAGGCTGGCCCGCATGCCAGTCGGTTCCCGATGTAACCACCCACATGGCCGGCAGCATCCACAACCCAGCCACGAGCCCCCACACCTACCCCAGAGAAGAGGGGACCCCTCTGGACTGCGTATATATGTGTACAAGCATACAGTCATGTTTGCAAATTCAAAGAGCGAAATTTACAATGTACTAACCAATTGGTGTTTGCAGGTGTAATGTGCTCTTCACATGATGCAAATTGTTTGAGTGATCTAGAATCAATATTTTCAGTTAAATGTGGCTAAATGTAATTTAGGCTACCGGTAAGTTAGACTTGAGCCAATGCTGAACAGCAGCTGGTCAGAGTGGTAATACAGGGCTTTTGCATTTTTTGTTCCTGCTACCTGCAGTTTTCTCCAAGTGCTGAAGCTTCTTGCTAAGTGCTTTGCTCCCTCACCTCCCTCCCTTCTTTTGGTCACGATAAGTATGTGTTTTAACTATCTCCACTGATTTGGTGAGTTTGATGGTACCTTGGTGGTTGCCGCTCTCAGGGTTGCCATTGCCTGTTTGGCGCTTGGCCTGACTCCTCCTACATGTACTTGGCACTTTCCCCAAGATCATCAATTGGCGATGGGTCAAATGAATGTACAATGTACATGTACACAATTATAGTTACGATGATGTAATATTATCATAATGGTGTTTTTACATTCACAGATATGTTGAAAGAACTTTGGATGACATTATTGCTGCCAAATGATCGGAAGTTGAGAAAATTTTCCCAGGTCTGCAAACTCTTGGAGGAGAGAGAAATGCTCTTTATTATTATAGTTTTCCCATTTTTACTAAAGATAGACTACTTTTGCTGGGTAGTAAAATTGTGGATACATGAACATGCAAATAGTCATTTTACAACTAGATATAATATGACATTATTTTTATTTTTCTTATGAACAGCATCCTTCGACATCGTTAGTGGAAATTGTCCACAAAGGAGGTGGATGGGATGAACGTGACAGGAGACTTATTCTGTGGCATTTTGAGGAGTTGCTAAAGCAGAGATACATGGACTTTATTGAAGTTTTGGAAGTATGGAAACCGTTGTTAGTAGTAAAGCTGTAATAATATTCTTGGTATCAAATTGCCATGTTACTATAATAATTGATAATAATTAATAATGCATCACTTTTGTTTAAATTGTGGTAACAAAATTAAAGTACTCTTGTCTTGGATTTGCAGAAACTTCTTCAAGACACTTTGGTAAACATCAGAAGCAAAGTGTTAGGTAGGCAGAATATGGATGCATATGGTGTCACAGGGCAGATCCAGGATTTTTCTTAGGAGGTGTGCGCCACTAAGGAATGACGTAACTGATGTGTGACGTAAGCAGATCACAAGCTATATATTAGAAAGCCACAGGGGTGCGCACCCCTTGCACCCTCCCCTAGATCCGCCCCTGTGTCACATGTAAACTGAATATCTTGCTTAAAAAATTTTGTTTATTGTTGCTACTCAATAAACAGTAAAATTGGCCGTGGTAACACTGCCATTGCTTAGCCAGATAAGTGGCTTAGTGTAGCTACACTGCAGGTGATAATAAAATCATTAATGATAATATTTCTACTAATTTCTTTTTACAGGAACAATATTTGATTTGTTGTCAGAGAAACCAGAGCAGGAACAAGTGAGTCACTGGTGTTAAAGGATCCTTGCATCAGCCATGCCTTTGTCTTCATTGACATGCAGGTTTTTTGGCATAATATAAACCATACAGTATTTCACATGGGAAGTGTCTATAAATCAAAGAGATTGCCATGAAATTGCTATACAAAAGACTTCCAGAAATTGTGGTGATGCAATAAGATTTCACTTCACCATGCAATTTTCATAAATGATTTTGATAGCATTGAAAATGGCAGATTTCACGGATTTCAAGGCATGATCGACTAGGGTCCTAGAACCAAAAACGTTCTTTAAAGGGTTAGTCATAGCTGCATCCACAGATGTTTGAATTCTTTTTGTTGTTCTAGGTTCTGTTGAGTCTGCTTGTAAACAAGATAGGTGATCCAGACAGAAAAGTTGCATCAAAAGCAGTTTATCTGACAAGAAGTTTAGGTGAGGAAAGAAATCCTGGATTCCGTAGATGAAACTTGCACAGGGAGTCATGATAGTTGTATTCATCATGCACATGACATCTGCGAGGCTTGGCATGCAAAGTTGCAGACAACTACCACAATTTCCTGTGCACACATCTCATACTCAGTAGAGGGAATTGACCATTGTAACCTGGGATGACCTTGTTGTCCTTATCACTCCCAGACTCAAGCATCAAGTAGATGTATGTTATAATTTCTTTTCCTTCTTCTTTAGTCACAAAGCATCCAAATATGAAGCTTGTGGTCACAAAGGAAATTGAAAAACTTCTCTATCGACCCAATATTGCCCTCAAGGCTCAGTAAGTGTACGCTATTATCATTTATGGCTTGTAATGCAGGTTGACCTTGTTAGGCTTGTATACATGTGCAGTAATCAGTTAGTCAGTCAGTCCCCCCCCCCTCCCTCCGTCGGTCAGTCAGTCTGTCTATCCATGTGTTCGTGGGAGGGTCAGTGAGTAGGTCAGTCTTATTGTATTTAATTTAATCAGTATTTTTTTTTTGTTTTTGCAGATATTTTGCTGTCTGTTTTCTTAATCAGTTGATCCTTACAAAACAGAATAGTGAACTTGCTACCAGACTTATTTCTATCTACTTTTCCTTCTTTGGTGTAAGTTTTATTTAGTAATTTTACTACAATCATTGTACAGGCTACCACTTTAAATTACATTAAAATTAATGTGACAAATACCCTGGAGATCGGTTTTTTGTTGTTTCAACAGGCATTCTTAAAAAAAGGAGACATGGAAGCAAAGATGTTGAGTGCTCTCCTCACAGGGGTCAACAGAGCTTTTCCTTTTGCTAAAGGTATGAAGCAGTAAGGACTTGCAACAGTAATGGCAGGTGGTGTTTGATAGAAATGTTGCAAAGTATTATTTATTTAAGAGTTTATTTCAATCTTGTGGATGGTACATGTATATTGGAGCCAGACAGCTTATGATGCCAATCGACCTTGGTTCCAGGGAAGTATCGTGAATATCAATGACAAAATTAATTAACAGCTACATGTGTACAGTTATATTTTAACATAATGATCTAGCTTTGTAAAATAATTTCACTTGTCTAGTCCACCCAAGTTATAAAAGGGGTATTTGAATGAGTTAGCCAGGCATGTGGTTTTGATTGCAAATTGAGAATTCTCTCTTGGATAAATCACCATTAATTAACATTTGAGTAAAATAAAGGAGTTCTGTCTCGAATGACACATTACTTAGAAATGATAATGGCCACAAAAAAGGGTGCGAATGCATCAAAATGTCCATGATAGTACCCTTTAAGTGACTAGGCGTGTTGCTACTCTGCCCCCCCCCCCCCCAAAGGGCTACCACCCAGCATTTTGCCCTGTTATGCTACGAATTTCATGGGTACACAGAGGCCTTGTGGCCCATGGACGAGTAAAGTCTGAAGTACATTGCCCAGGGCTTGAATGAAAAACTGAAATTTAAAAAGCTATCCCTGTACCTTATGTGGCTACAAAAGCAACTTATTATACCACTCCACAAACCATAGCTGTCAAACTTTATTTACGAATTGCGGACCTATCGTGCTAACAGATTTTTTTGCCTTTTTTGTTTTTTTTTCTTTTATTAGAGGAGGATGAGAAGTACAATGAACAAATCAACACGCTATTCCGTACAGTACATATCGGAACCTTTAATACAAGTGTGCAGGTAGGTACTGTACATCTCAATACTGATTTGCTGCAAATTTCCCTTTACTTTTGCATGCTAAACGCAGTAAACCAGTAGGGAGAATTTGAAAACTAATCGTGAAGCTGTAAACTTAAATAGCCATCTCCCGCCCTTGCTTTTGTGGACTTTCGCTATTTCGGAAATACATTTTAGTGAAATGCATTATGGTTTGAGAATTTTTCGGAAGATGGCTGAAGACAAATCTCACTATTTTTGAAATCAAATCTTGTTATAGAAGGCACCCTTTTTCATATTTTTCTCCTTTTAGGCTCTTATGCTACTGTTCCAGGTCATGGAATCAAGGTATTCATATTTATTTCAACATATTGTGTTCTTACTAGTAAATTAAAAGTAAAAGTATTTTTTAATTAGTGGATTGGAGTTCAATTAATAAAAGCTTTTTTTGTTTCTCCCAGACAGACTGTGTCTCATCGATTTTATCAGGCGCTTTATGCCAAACTGCTTGATCCGAGCTTAAACACCTCCACAAAACAGGTGAGCTTTCAGTTTTGAAATTTCGTATTGAGAAGATGGCCTACGAGCAGGCCAATGTACAATGATGTATGCAAGTGATCTCCACGCGTCTTGTCACGCAAAGCAAACGCTTGCTTGCTTGGAGCTCTAGAAAGACAAAAACTCAGATCCTGTGTGAAGTTGATGTATGACAAAACGACGTATTCTCATGACGACTTAACTTAATGCGAGAACTCTCCTAGAGCTTGTTAACTTCTGTAAGGAAGATCTGATAACGTAAACGGTGTAGTTAGTTCTTCGTCTTCAATGGCTCTTGGCAATGATTTTATATTTTAATTGGTTCTGAATCCGAGTCTCAGAGCGCTATATTAAAAATTTGGCTGTAGATAGACGTGCATCCCGTATGAGGAGACTAACCAGTCAAGATAAAGCTTTGGTCTAAAGAGCGTTGCAACTGGTTCATAGCACGCGAACAGCTTTACCCAGCCAATCAGATTAAAGATGCTGCTTTCTCAGCCAATGAGAATCCAGTGCTGGTTTGGCACAAGGGATATTTCGCGCGCTTTTTGCATGTTCTGCCCCTTATAATATAACGTTTATACTTTTCGAATACCTTGGTCCTTACATATTAATAATTATATAGATTTAGCCAGGCCTAAAAGCGGAGCTCCGTTTCAGGAAACCCATCACGCTCGTTTCCCGGAAATAAATCAGAATTGTATAAACATCAATTCCAATTGCAGAAATGTCCGCTGAGAACGATCATGAAAAATTACAAAATTCTACAAGAGCCATAGAAAAAAATCTGACTTGAGCCCGCGATCAATGGAAAAGTAATGCGTGGTCAGCGGTCAACTTAAAAATCACGTGACCTCGATGAGTTCTTAACCTGAGCCCGCGATATGGTCCTGTGATACGGGTGAGCGGATACCTTCTTTTGACAGCTTTCAGTTGACCATAACATGGCAAAGATGTAAGCTTATGGTAGAAGCTTATGGCAACCTTTCAAAATGTTAACCCCAGGTCGAGCTCTCTTTGGGCTATGGCGCCATATTGGGGCGACGTCGTTCGTACGGACGTATTTTGCACGCGCCCGCGAGTGGTGCCGCTTGTCATTTTAACCATGAAAAATGAAAAGCATGGTTTTCCTGTTTGTACTTTGTAATGTATGCATGCTTGGTTCTCCTATTTCTATGGATATGGGACGCGTCTGTTAAGATGAGAGTAGTCAGTATTGTGTGACATCCCAATTAACGAAACCAAAGAAGGCCAGTACTGACTTCAACATACTTAATTTGAGACATGTTTTTATTACTCTTTTAGGCTGTATTCCTGAATGTCCTGTACAAGTCTTTAAAAAGCGACCCTTCACTTCATCGTGTTAAGGTAACAGGGAAAAAAATGTCTTGCCTATTTTTATTTGTGTTTATCTATATTCCTGCTCTGTGGGAGACAAAGCAGGTTAGAGGAGACGAGTCAATGATTCTATTCTTACAGCGAAGGGCTATTAATTAAGTCAGTTGTTTTGCCAGAGCTGTTACGGTTTGATAACCGAGACAAAAAAGCTTTCACGTATTAATGATACTCTTGTGGCTCAATTTACAGGCATTTGTGAAGCGTATCTTACAAGTTTGCAGTTTTCAACAACCGGCGTTCATTTGTGGAACGCTATTTATGATTTCAGAGGTAACTATACCATAAAAAAAACCTTTTCTGCGCTTTTTTGGAGTGGTTCTGTGCCCCTCTTTCGTTTCTTGTCAATGGAATATTTGCTTGTTAATAAGATTTTCTCAGAACTTGTGTTAATTTTGTACAGTCGGAAAACATTTCGCTTTCACTATTGAATTCACATGTTTCACCTACGTATACTTTGTTTTCCGAGTAAGACAAGCATCCTGTTTGGAGATGATCGGCGTGGAGGCTCGATCTTTGATAGACGACCTTTTAATAAAAACGAAATAACAGTTGCTGATTGCTCAGACTAATTCCTTAAAATTCCAAGCTTCGAGTTACTCTACATTAAATGTTCTTGTTTTTCTCTAGTTCTACTGCTCTGACCTGTAAATTGTACGCTGTGGTGTGTTTCTCAGTTTCGGTTCTTTATCTCTCTTTGACAGCTAACAAAACTCAAACCAAGTATCAAGAGTCTAACACAACAGCCAGAGGTTAGCGTAATTATCTTGTTCTTATTTTACCTACTGGAGTCAGGCACATTTCAAGACTGTACCGCTAAGCCTTTTAACTCCCTGTCGGTTGCAGTGAAATCCTGCCCGGACCTTAATACCTTTTCAAAAGAAACTTACAGAATTTTAAAAGCTGCAGTAGATATTTCGGAGAGATACACATGTTAATGTATAGTATTTTTAATTTTATTGTAGTACCCAATTTTATGCTTGTATATACTATTTTTTGTAATTTAGGTAACTTTTAACAGATGTAGAGCCATTTTTGCCAATGGAAATGCTGTTAAAAAACCGTTATTATTATTATTATTATTATTATTATTATTATTATTATTATTATTATTGTTATAATAAAATCAACCTTTATTGAGAAATAAAACTCGAATCTTACATGCATCCATGTGGAACTTATTACAATATTTATTATATAAAGTAATAATACTAATAACAAAAATAACTTACTTACATAAAAGAAGTAAAAATTAGATAATTGATAATAGAAGTTCAAAATTCTATAAAATTGCAAATCCCATGATACCGAGATATTAAAATCAACAATCGAATTATACTAATGACGGCTAAACCAGTGTCCATAAAACGCCCTAAGTATAAAAGCACATAAGCCGTGTTATTATTATTATCATTATTATTGTTATTATTATTATTATTATCATTATTATTATTATTATTATTATTATTATTATTATTATTGTTATTATTATTATTATTATTATTTGCTTAAAGAATCGCTGAAAGCATTTCTCTATTTCATTTTTGACCGTGTTTATTTCAGTTTGTCAGTCAACAAAGAACACAATGCTGGTGAACTTTCTCACGTTTTCTGGCATGTCCCGATATCACGCTGGTCAAAATCCTCTCCAGAAAGCACTGTGCGTTTTGTGATGAGTGCGGGACTTCTCTCATCCCGTTTCCTACATCCACCCATACCCCGCCATTATTTCTAGTTTCGACCCTATCCCGGTTCCCGCATCCCGCGAGCCTCTTGCTGCTTGTATTTTTTTTCACTTTGCCCTCCTGTTATTTCTTATGGTATAATTTCGTTTTTGTCGACATGAAAACTAGCTTTTAGCAAACTACAATTGATACACTTAGTCACTCAAACGCATGTTTCGTTTTTGTGGCACGATTGTGTGTCTCATATTAGTGCTGAAAGGGAATTGTACTCTGCCTCGTGCTTTTAAAACGCCCGTAATATGTTCTCGCACTCAGTTTGGAAGTTTTGAACTTGTGGTTCTCCTGGGAAGTGACGCGCATTTTCTGCATAGCGTAGCCAAAGGTTAATATCGAACCTGACGTATACAGTTCACGCTTCAAGATGTTTGTAAGACTGGTTATTTGGTGGCTTTGTATTCAAATCGCTTCCTTGAAAGAATTTAAGAACGCTTTTCAGACAGGAGACATTATGCTTGGCGGGCTGAACGTGTTACACTACAAAGACTCTGAAGATAAATGCGGAGACTTCTTTCTCTTTGGTCTAGGCCACACTGAAGCAATGATCTTTGCCATCGAGCAAATTAACAATGATTCGTCCCTCCTTCCTAACACTACTCTCGGCTTCGACATACGTGACTACTGCGAAACCATCTCCATCGCGGTGAAAGAGACTTACGAGTTTGTACGAGATAAAGATTTGTATAATTCGTGTCAAAACAGCAATCCTGGCATCGATAACGAAACAGCTTCTTGCTGCAGCTTGCGCAATAATTCTGCTCCTGTTTCCGTGATTATCGGACCATATGACTCGGCAAGCGCCGTACAGATCGGGAGCCTTCTAAGCGTGCAGAACATTCCCATAATAAGCTTCGCTGCTACGAGCGATGAACTCAGCTCGGCACAATATCGGTACTTTCTCAGAACTGTGCCGCCTGATCATGAACAAGTCCGGGTTCAAGCGGATTTGTTCGAGCACTTCAAATGGACGTATGTTGGCACGGTGGCTTTAGATGATTCGTACGGACGATACGGTGTGTTGGCGCTACAGAGCGAGGCTTACAAACGTGGGACCTTTTGCATCGCTTTCTCCGAGTTTATTCCACGACTTCGCGCCGCCCAGAGTATAAAACTCATAGTCTCACGAATGAAACAGCAACGCAATGTCAAAGTAATTGTCTTATGGGTGTTTGGTGGATATGCCAAGCAGTTTTTCGAGGAAGCTTACAACCAAACATTAGGACGACGGACATGGATCCTGGGCGACGCAACAAGCACAGAAGACAGCGGACAGCTTGGCCCGTACTTTAGTCTGTTGGACGGTGCGCTTGGCGTTCAACCACACGATCGCAGAGATAAAAATTTTATAAAACATTTGACTTCCTTAACTCCAAGTAAAACCCGTGTTAGAAGGAATCCGTGGTGGGCAGATTACTGGGAGCAATTCAGGAATTGCTCCGTTGACCAGAATTGTATTGATGTCCCCCTGACACGCAGCGAGGCTGACACACTTTTCGATCCGTATCTTGTCTACCTTGCTGACGCCGTGTATGCAGCCGCCTATGCTTTGGACAAGAGATGTCGTGACTTAGAAGGAAAGCTTCCGGGGGGAAACTGTCCTCAGGCAAAGTCGGCAGTCGGGACTGGAGGCACTGACATTTTGCCATACTTGAAAAACGTTAGCTTTCGAGGGCTTACTGGCAATGTGGAATTTGACGATCAAGGGGATTCCAAGGAATCGTTCTTTGAAATTGTGAATATTCAAGTGCATAGGATGGGAAGCAAAAAAAAGTTCCTAGTAGGATCTTGGAACAGTAAGGATCGGCAAAGGTTGAGGTTGAACAATTCCGCCATCAAATGGACTAACGGAACAGAAGTTCCGTCTTCTGTTTGCAGCGAGGATTGTCTTCCCGGAACTCGACAGGAAGTAACTACGCCCTGTTGTTGGAAATGCGTTAAATGCCCCGGGGACACAGTCAGCAAGGAACCGGGGTCAACCAACTGCACAGAATGTCCCAAGAAACAAAAATCTAACGATGCCAAAACAAAATGCGTCGACTTGCCAGTGAAAAACTTACGGTTGAAGGACACGGCTGGTGTGTTCCTATCGTGCGTTACAGCTGTAGGATTTTGCGGGACAATTGCTGTGGTACTTGTGTTTTTCAAGTACCGCAAGACTGCCATTGTGAAAGCCTCCAACAGGCAGCTTAGTTTTGCTCTTCTGGCTACGATCTTCCTCAGTTTCATTCTAGCGCTGTTGAGCATTGCAGAACCCACTGATTTCATATGCCGCATCACGCAATTTTCCCGCTATATCATATACACTTCCTTCGTGTCAATTCTGTGGCTAAAGTCCGTGCGCATTTTTGCCTTGTTCCAAATTGACGCCTCCACGACGCTGCTGCAAAGCTACATTTCCAAGGTTAAGTACCAAGTCGCCCTGGTTGCCCTTGTCAACAGTGTTGACGTTGTGTTGTTGACCGCGTGGTTTGCCACAGACCCGCCGTATAGAAATGAAAAAATCCAGCCGATGCAGTACATATACTACACCTGTAACCCATACGGGTCCTCGGTTGGAAAAGCGCTGTACCTCATGGCCTGCTCTTACGTTCTCTTGCTCTCGCTTCTTTCGTCGTTTTACGCTTTCAAAGTGCGCAAACTGCCAGATAACTTTAACGAAGCGCGGTTTATCGGTTTCTCCCTTTATATTATTCTGCTGTCGGCGTTATGCTATTATACAGTGCAGTTCTCAGTGCAAGAGGGCTGGTACGTGTCTGTCATCGCCTGTACCACGACTCTTGTCGACTCGTTTGGCCTGCTAGGTTGCATGTTTGTGCCGAAAGTGTTCAACATTCTATTTCATCCGGAGAGAAACTCAAGAGAGTTCATAAGTTCGCAGATTACAGCTTATGTCTGGCAGAACGCACGGCTGTCAAACGTGAATGCCTATACTGATACACCAGCAGCCAGTATGAGGAGTGACGGTGTTATAGTGGAGCCGTTGAGCCCATAAACTAGAAATTTTGAAAACATTGATCAGTGACTCAATCGAAAGGTATTTGTGAACTGTGGTTGAGCTCGTCGCTGTACTGACAGCGCTGTTGCTAAGTAACGATGTCGGAGAGCTGATGTAACATGCTCTGACTGCTCGAGCTATTCGTAGACTGCGCAATGAGAATCGATAACTCTTCGGGTAATTTTATAACGATTGGTAAAAACGCTGTTCCATCCAGTTTAAGTCAGGTTAAAGTACATTTTTGCGTTCTAAATCTCAGATTGTCTAGCGCGGAATACCGTATAAAAAACGAGATCACAACAAACAGCTTATCCATGTTTTGTTTGTAATTTTATAAACCAAATGTATAGTGCTAGACTGAAATTAATCGCTCGTTTATGTTTTGAAGCCTGATTGCATACGTGTATATAACACTTCACTTAGCTACCTTCTGTAATTAGTTTGTTGTTAAGTAGTGATAAAACCATTTATTTTTTGTGGCTAGAATGTTGTTAAAATGTACAGATAAAATAAATCAACAGTACAAGCGAAAGAGTTTAAAAAAGTACCCAGACCAAAAAAAGATAGAATTCACCAAGCTTTCCTGTTGATTTGCTACAGATTCTCTCCGCATCCAATTCCCTGCATACCCAAATGTCAGAGCAAATCTATGAGCAAACTTCAAGCCAATGCAAATAAACTCAAAACTATGCCCTTTATGGTGAAATATATCAACAAGGCTGATATAGAGGAGCACCCCCCCCCCCCCCTCCCTTAACCCTCGGCATTGGGTCTTTTTCGTATTTTCAAGGAAAGGCTATATATAACGGGGGACATGAGAGCGATAATTGGGAACGCGTTTCGTTAGTTTATACGGTTGTTGACTATGAAATCACAAGCCAAGGCAACTTTTAACCTTGATTCTCGTTTTTCGTTTATCATTTATGCTAAACCACGGATCACCCTGAACGTTTCACGTTTTAAACCAGACACATGTCAATTCATATTTCAGAAATACCCGTCACGAGCGTCCCACTGAGAATTTGTCCCAAAAAGGAAATTCTCTTTGGGACACTGTCATGCCTGACTATAGTAATTTTTATGTTCTAATCTCCATATTATTGCGCCTAATACACCAAATAAAAGATTCCACAGAACAAGATAGAACAGGTATTTTTGAAAAGTAGTACAGGATTACAAGGATGGAAATGGATTGCAATTCATCAAAATTGATTTCGGGACAGGATGTCCGGAAATCAAAGCTGAAATTCTGGTGAAATTTTGAATCTTTTAATAGTTACTTTTTCTTCTTAGTTGATATTTCCTTACTTTCAACACTTTTAGCATTTTTCTCCTTCTGTTGCAAGACAATGAAGCATGATTACAGCAAGCTACTGGCCATACGTATTAAAATATGATATATCAGGCATGACAGTGTCCCTTTAATGTTGAAACAAGTTCTCCCAGCTGGTACTAAAGAAATGCCTGATTGAAACTAGTATGGAGAATTTACGTGTTGACATGCATAGACAACCCCCCAACGATGGACAATACTCGGGGATAAACAGAATCAAGTCTTTGTTTTCACTTTCACAACTCAACAAAATTCTCATTGACGTTTAGGAGGAAGACGACGAAGAGCATTTCGTGGACGTGCCCTCGGACGAGGAAAACGACAATAGCACGTTGAGTCAGGAGCTTTTATCCCGTGGCGATGAATCTCACAAACGCCATGTTGACACACCTGAGGACCGAACGGCTGGAACCAACCGAGGTGGTGCTAAGAGAAGCCAACTTTATAAACCCCATCAGAGAAATCCGCTGTACAGCGGAGCGGAAAACTCGTGTCTGTGGGAGCTGAACAGGCTCTCTAGTCATTACCATCCGTCGGTTTGCTTTTTTGCTCGCACTCTGATGGAGGTAAGCTTTAGTTCGGAGGCAGTCTAATGCGTCAAGCACGAGTACCACTCGAAATCCATTTCAATCTTCCCCAATCTTTGCCATCCTTGTTCTTTTTTAGTTTATTTTTACATCTTTGTTGTTTACTTGTTGTTTATTTGTTGTTTACTTGTTGTTTTAGGCAGGTTTCCTTGATCGCCATAGGCGTACGGGCAATTTTTTGCCAGAGGGGGCGGGGGTGAACCATTTGCCCAAAAAATTCTCCCAGGTGGCCTTAACCAAATTTTCTCATGCTGCCCAAAAATCTGATTTGCCCCAAATTTTTTTTTTTTTGGGGGGGGGGGGGGGTTGCAGTTTCCCCCACCCACCCCCAGCTCATACGCCTATGTTGATCGCCTTGAAAGTAGTTTTCTACGTTGTAAAAGTAATAATAGATCGTTTTCACGTGACGTCACGGCGGCCATGTTTGTGGACTAGAACAATAGACTTTCTCTCCTTTGGGAACTAAACTCTATTTTCATGCAAATTTTGCGCAACAATTTTGTATTGTTCAGTCCACCAATATGGCCGCCTTATCACGTGAGTGAAAACCGTCTATTGCAATACATTAGTCTTTTCCGTTCCGTTCAAGGCCTTTTCCGTTGTTCCATCTTCTTTATGTAAATTCGGAATGTTTTGCAGTGGTGAAGTAATTCTACTGATGCTTCAGTGTAGCAGTTCCTTTATTTATTTATTTCTGGTATGGGGATGGAGGGGGAAGGGGGGAGGTGCAGGAGGGCTAGGGACATTTTTCTTGTTGTTTGTTCCATTATTCTGTCGAAAGGTACCAGATCCAAGATTTGTATTTAGCGGCGAACTGTGTAAAGTAACTTAGACCCATCATTGTGGGCGCGTAGATGTCGCAAAGGTGATTTTGATTGTTTAAGTGTAAATATGTTTTGTTACTATTTTTTATTTATTTATAGGGTGGTGATATTGAATACAAGGGAGACCCTTTACAAGACTTCACTCTCATGAGGTACCGCATGTTCCCCTGTAATAAATGTTCTGTATTAAAACTCCAAACGAGCCCCTCGATGTAGCATATAAACACTGCACATGAAAATCGGCACGTTCTATTTTGTTTTCTAACGCAAACGCCCATGCCGTCTGCATACAAAAATACAGGAAACATCATATATCATAAGTATTATTCACAATGTTCTATATCCGATTGTTTTCTGGTCAAAACATGACCGTAATGTAAAATGAAGTTTCAATCTGTTGTCTGTATGATTCACCACCAAATTTTCCTTCGGCTGAAAACGACATGAATATATTCATTTAAATTTTTAACACGCACGCGATGCCTTGCCTGTTCGATTCAAATTTTTTTTTACGTGAACAAATATTTTTTGTACTTCAACTATTGACTGGAGTAAGCACAAAACAATGAATCAGTAATAACTTAGATTTGTCCACAACTTCCAGTTATTCCACATTCGTGGCTTGTTTTGGATTCGCACGTGCTGATCACGTGCAAGTCACACGTTCAAGCTTTTCGTTCGTCCAAGCGAATTATACGATTTTGACGCGCATTTCGTCCAATAGGAACTGAAGGAGTATTTCAGTCGAGGGTTATAACAATGGCATTTTTTGCTTAGTGTGTGTTGATTATTTGTCAGTTCGTCTGACGGTTGACTATTTATTGCTTTTTTTTCTAGGTTCCTGGACAGATTTGTGTATAAAAATCCGAAGAAAAAAGAACGAGGTAATTGCCGCTACAAAACTTCTAAACATTTTGTCTTTATAACAAGCTCAAACCACTAGTTTGCCTCGTTTTTTCCCGTGTAACTTGTTTCTGATTTTTCAGATCACGGAGGTTCACTTATGCAGCCGAAAACGTCATCAAGCAGGCTGGCCGAGGAGCCTGGTAAGAGCGAGCAAAAAGGCGGAAAGCAACTAGTTCCAGTTCAGATGAGACTATAGGCCGTTCCGAAATTGTGCAGGGAAATTTTTAAGTTGAAAAGAGACCAAGTTTCGGACTTTGAAACATGGTTTAAAATCCATACAAACGTCTATAATTTTGACACAGCGTACCCCAAAACTATACAAACCCCGTATACAAACCCAAACAAATGCCGTCATGGAACTACTATTTGAAAGAAGCTGAGAAGAAAATCACTATATTGTCCATGTTTAAGGGTATCGCGGAAATGTAAAAAAATTAAGTTTATATGGTTTTCGGGGACGCTGTGTCAAAATTCTAGACGTTTGCATGGATTTTGAGCCATGTTTCACAGTCCATAACTTGGTCTCTTTTCAACCTAAAAACTTCAAACTTGGTCAATTTCAACGTGGTCTTTCGTGTGGTGGTGTCAAATTTTCGATTGGTTACATGTTGAAACTCGCCCCAGTTCCCTGCGCAATTTCGGAACGGCCTGTTGTCGAGTTGACTTTTACTAATCTCGTGCCCAGGTTTCTCACGGACAAGCGGAAGGGAGATCTGACAAACGTTGATTTTGAGCATGTGCAGTGGCAGCAAGGCCTGCATGTTCGTCCACAAAATGGATTTTGACGGCACTCCTCGAGCTGTTCTTCGATTTAGAGGTCAAGAAAACTTTACAATTATGCCAAAACAAAACGAAGCGCTGCAAAAGACTGCCTGGAACGGCGAACTTACGATGATTGTTTAATTGTGCTTCCCACAGGTCATGGTAAATCGTTAATCTATCAAATATTTTTCAACGCGCATTGGACTATTTCCAGTCCGTAACCTCTTTTTGTTTACTTATGTCGCTCTCGTTCAAGAACTCGTTGTACATATTGCACGTCGTGGCAAATGCCTCAACACGAATAATTTTATCGCAACAACTTATGCAACAGAACTTGGAAAATCATTTCTTTAACTCTAAAGGTTTTCCAGCGCCGCTAAAAAACTATTTCTAGTGGCTGTGGCACACTGCACAACCGACGTTTGCTTTCCAAACTATCACATGACTTCGGCGGTGCATGATTGATGCTGACATCTTTCCCTTGCCTTACCGTGAAACATAACCGCGAGAAAAGCCAATCAGAGTTTATGTTTTATCATGGCAGGCCTTTTCACACAAGCTAATAAAAAAATGGCATAGTATCGCACTTTCCAGATCTCACTTTTGAGCACAAGACAGAGTGAGATCTGGGCACGAGATTAGACTTTTACCTCTCAGGCTGTTTGAGTTTGAACACGCAAGAAGACTCGTTTTCATATTTATTATTTTTCCAGTGAATACCAAAGCATTCCTTGTGAAGAAAGAAGAGGACATTCGAGAAGATGAACTTTTCTTTCATAGGTATAGCTAAAAATGCCAATTGTACGTATATAAATTAATATTAACCTCTTACTAACCGAGCGCGAGGTCTGTACTGGGGAATATTGGCCCGAGGTCGTGGAAGTACGGACTGAGCGCAGCGAAACGGTCCGTATGGCGAAATCCCGACCAAGAAAGAACCAATCAGGGCGCTCGGATTTTCCTTGCCATATAATAATGGGTATTATTATTATTATTATTTTTATTCCTATTTGATGATTTTCTTTATTCCCTCTCGAACTAATTAGTTTGATAAAACGACTAATAGGCCTTTTGCAACAAACGGCCACATGGTACAAAAGTTGCCATGCTGGACGTAAAAGAGGTAAAGTCTGCATTCGGGCCTAGTGGCCCATCAGGCCGGAGCTTACACCGGTTTCTGTAGAATGAAGCGACACAGAGTATTTCTCCTCCCCCTGGATGGGATGCTAGTCCATCGCACGATTGTCCCCCTTGAAAAAGTCCAAACGCTGAAGTTAACCTTTTTAGCCGCGGGTTGTCTTTTGTGACAATTTTCCTTTATTTCTCAGATATTTTAAACAGAAGGCAGAAAAAGAAAGTAACCGGAAAAAGAAAACAGGGGATTCTGACAATAAAACGCCAGAGAAGGCCACCGATTTCGGTATGTTTTTGTTTGCTTCTTTTATTAGTTCGGAGTTAAATGATATGTTATTTTGTTTACCAAGCTTCAGGTTTTTTATCTCAATTTGTCGGCTTTTTTTGGCAGACAACATTCAAGACGAGCGTTCCAGTTTGGAGTTCGACTTCGCTAGGTAAGTTCCGTTTGCGTGAAACCTCGTTTGAACTGTGTTGTATAATTTATTTTTTTATTGCTGTAAGCTCCCTCACGAAGTGCTGATCTCTCTTGATTAGTGGGAACCTTTTTAGAGCACTTAAAGGGCTTGCGAGTCTTGTTGTCGAATCAAACTCGTCACGCCATGGGGCCATCGTGATACTTCATGACACACAAAAAACCGCTTGCTCGAGGGATTGACCGTGACTGGGTACCAGTTAACAGTGGTCAGACTATTCTCGCCCTTTTCGTTTCTCTTTTACCGATGGGGCCTTGGCACGAGAAACGAAGGACTTAGTGTATGTAGCATTGATTGTTTCTACATGTTGTGTGCTGCAATATGGCGGCCAGCGAACAGTTTGACTTCCGTTTAAATTTTTTTTGTCGCAACCAGCCAATAAAAAATGGAATTCTTTTTTGAAAATCCTGCCCCAGAACCCTTCGTTTCTCCTGCCAAGGCCCCGCTAGCTAAGAGAAACGAAAAGGGCTATGGGGATGAGAATGTGGTAAAACGCACTGCGCGCTCAGTTCCTGTCAAACCTGCCCCTTGTAAAGACCTATAAAAGTATCAAATTCCCAAAATCCTCCACTTTCAGTGCAAAAAGTGAGACAGTTCATTATTAGAAAGTTACATTTTTACGCTGCATACGCATGGAAGATTTTCTTCATCCAACCGTGTTTATCAGCTCATATATTGTTGTGTCGTTGCTCTTTTTTCGACTTTTTCTAGCACGTTTTATCTTTAAAATCTAAGAAACCTCAAGGGCACAAAAACCGGCAGTAGGCGGTGTGTTTTCTTTTTTCTGCATTTGAACGCTGTAAAGGATACCAGTATTTAGAACCCCTGGAGTAGCCCGTGAAAATTTTGTTTTATTATTTTGTTACCCAGCGTGTTAAAGAGCTCTAAAAAAACCAACGGCAGTGACGAAGAGGACGAACTTGACGATGGAGGACAAAGCAAGGACGAGAGTGACAGTGACGACGAAGATATGGCGGAAAAAAAGCAAAGCTCATCGGAAGAGGGTATAAACTTAGTTTCCAGCTGACAATTTACACGTGCAGCATCTTAAACTAATCCACCGACTATAGGCAGACTTGGAAAACTGATAATTTTAGAAAGGCGTGGTGTCTCAATGGTTAATGCGTATCGATAGACATAGCAGAGGTATTTGAATAAAATCACTTGGTAATAGCGTGCGAAAGAGAGCGCAGAACGCACGAATCCCACTCAATCGAGGAATGGCTCGTTACGCGCCGACATTTTGATTTTTCATCCAGCGCCCACCCTTCGTATCCAGCGGTCTCTCGCCACCATTTTGATTCGGAGTGCTGTGCGCTTACTTGCGCGAATCAAACGGGCGACTTGGAGCGAGTGTAGCGGTGGACAAACATCCCAGGGAGTAGAAATACTCCTAGTCGCTTAATGATACGGAGAGTGGAGATCCACCAGGTTCGAACGAGGACTTTACATCTATTTTAGGTCGATTGTTCCTTTTCCTTTTTTCGTTTTGTGACTATCTATTTCATTTTTGTTTTTGCTTGTAGAGTTTGATTACGACGCGATGGGTTTTTCGTCCAGTGAGGAAGAAGACACTGGTTCGTAAAACTAATTTGTGCATTCATCCGTTCGCCCATTCCTTCGTTTATTTGTGAATATCCATTCAGTTGCATTGTCATCTCGGTTTCAGATAAACCAGTTAGTTCACAAGGCAAGAAAAGAAAACCGACAGAGAAAGATTACGAAAAGGTACGGAACCCAATGCAATTCTTGTTTCGCTTGTCACGCAACGTTCATTGTGACGAGCCATAATAAACGGTTGAAAAGTAGGGGATTTTTTAACGTACTGCACATTTTGTGCTATTGCTGTCTTTTCCAGGCTTTGCTCGAAAACATGAGCTCTGATGAATTCTCCGAAGACGAGGAAGTCCAGAGTACGAAAAAGAAATCCAAAAAAGGGAATATTGAAGGGTAAGATCATCGCGTTCACACGTATGCTTTCCGCCATCTTGACTGAAATAGTTTTATCTTTGTTCATGTTTTTATGGTTTTCGTTCTTTTCTTCAGGCGTAACGACGTATCATCGATGTTTGCCTCCGCTGAAGAGGTACGGTGTAGCCTTAACATTTTACTTGTGTGCTAACTATGTGTAAGCCGATAGTTTTACTGGGTTCCTGTAGTGTGGCAGATTTTAGGGGCTGGGGGCATTGTTCGTGTTTTTGTCTTCTATTGTCCCCTCGAAGGGTAGCAGTCTGTTCATGCAACCTTGCCAGAGCTGTTACCCCAAGCTCCAACTGAAATCATACATGTATAATTGTTTCGGAAACTAATTTCGTTTTCTCGTTTGAAGAAAATTTTGCTTACGACAAGATTTAGCCTTCTAGGTTAATCTCGTACCCAGATGTTTACTCACGGAGTGTTTAGAATAGCTGGTTACGAGACTGCCTTCTCGGTAGACGTTTCTTTTGGCGCGTGACGCAATCTTTCTCGTAGCCTCCGAAGTGAAGTGTAACGCAATCCCCTAATAACGCCTGCGTGGAAGGCTATCTTTCTTCCCAACATAAAAAAGATTGCGTGACAAGCTTTAAGAACGTCTGCCTTGGAGGCCGCCCTACAATGTTTGATCGTAACGCATTTTCGCGTTTTTTCGCACAGCATTCACTGTTTTATTAACAAAATAGGCAAAGAAAAAAAAACACCAGCAAAGGATGAAGGATAAAGTTTTATTTGACTTTGTTTTGAAATTCGTAGTTCGCTCATCTGTTGGAGAACTCCAAGGCGTCACGGGGTGGAAGGTATGACGTCAAGAGAGAGGGCGCCAGCGACAAACAACTGAAATGGGAAGAGAAAAAGGCGGGAAAAGGCTGGAATAAACCGAGAGGAGACTGGGGTCGTGGCAGGGGTGGGCTGAGGAAAGGACCGCGCAAAGAGGCGAAATTTAATCCGAGGAACAAATTCAATTCGAAAGGAAAAGGTGCAAAAAGGACAAGATATTAAAAACGCGTTCGCATATAATCTATAATTATAATAAATGCAATGTGTCAGCTACAGAGTGATGAATCACGTGTAAATAAATTATAAAAGCGATACAACATTCATTGCCCTATCGCGCGTTTTGTAATGACCTTTGTCTTTGGCCTGGAACAAGGGATGTTTATCTTGTTCTTGCAAGCGGGTGGTATATAACGTAATAACCAGGAAACAAATATTTCAGACTGGAAAAACCTTTTAAAAGATACGTTTTTCTTCTTATTTAAATCGTTCATTATTCGAATATTACATAGAACAGACAAGCGTGTTTTAACAAAGCACCTTGACCTTTTGATTCACAGTGCACTGAGCATCGTTACTGACCCGTCTTTTTAAAAAGCGCGAGTCTCACGCAAGCCTCAGATTCGATCGTGTATCACTTGGCGAGGCTGTACTTTTGTACATTGTAACGCTCCAAAAACGTTTGTTGTTGCCTCTCGTCACGCAATATCAATCAGCAGTGCTAAACTTTAAACGAATAGCAATGCAACAATCAACAATTGCTTCGCGAAAATAGTATTCAAGGATCCCCATTATTTCAGACAAAAGGGACATATCCTTAAAAGATACACTCGTTCGAGCGAAGCTCCAAACTGGCTATTACGCGTGGATAAGAGTCGTGTAGGCCTGTCACTCATTGTTATCACAAGAGATTTAGTGAATATCTCTTCCCCCGAACCGCATCTGTGCAACTCGTCATGGTATTGCGTTTCGCTTTTCCCGGAAAAAGTGAAACGCGACCCCCTAATAACGCCTGCGTGAGAGACTGAGAGCGATACGCGTACAATGCCGACAGAAGATCTAGACTTCATGACACAATAGCATATACACCAATCAGAGCCCCGCAATCTTCATAACCCTAACACCAACAACCAGTCACCGCATGTGTTGCGAAAGGTGGATGATATCTGGTGTGTCGCATATTAGTGCTGAAAAGAAGCTGTGCACTGCCCATGATATGTTCTCGCACTCAGTTTGAAAGTTTATAACTTGTGGATCCCCTGGGAAGTGACACGAAGTTTGTACATCTCGTCCAGCCTGTGTTCCTTTGAGGCGTGACTTAGGTACGTCCCAACTTGTAACGCAACGTCCGTTTTAACAGTAAAACCTGACGTATAAAGTTTCACTTGACCGAACCTGCAGACGTTGCACGCTTCACGATGTTTGCAAGACTGATTATTTGGTGGCTTTGTATTCAAATCGCTTACTTAAAAGAATTTAAGAATTGAAACGTGGGACCTTTTGCATCGCTTTCTCCGAGTTTATTCCACGACTTCGCGCCGCCGAGAGTATAAAACTCATAGTCTCACGAATCAAACAGCAACGCAATGTCAAAGTGATTGTCGTATGGGTGTTTGGTGGATATGCCAAGCAGTTTTTCGAGGAAGCTTACAACCAAACATTAGGACGACGGACATGGATCCTGGGCGACGCAACAAGCACAGAAGACAGCGGACAGCTTGGCCCGTACTTTAGTCTGTTGGACGGCGCGCTTGGCGTTCAACCGTACGATCGCAGAGATGAAAATTTTGTAAGACATCTGACTTCTTTAACTGGGAAAAAAACCCGTTTGGGAAGGAATCCGTGGTGGGCAGATTACTGGGAAAAATTTAGGAATTGCTCCGTTGAAATTGTCAATGAAACGGACCCGAATTGTATTGATGTCCCCTTGTCACGCAGCGAGGCTGACAGACTGTTCGATCCGTATCTTGTCTACCTTGTTGACGCCGTGTATGCAGCCTCCTATGCTTTGGACAAGAGTTTCAGATGTCGTGACTCAGAAGTAAAGGTTCCGGAGGAAGAGTGCCCTCACAAAAAGTCAGCATTTGAAACAGGAGGTATTGACCTCTTGCCATACCTGAAAAATGTAAGCTTTAGAGGGCTCACTGGCATTGTGGAATTTGACGATCAAGGGGATCCCAAGGAATCGTTCTTCGAAATTGTGAACATTCAATTTCACGGAAGGGGCAAGAAAAACAAGTTTGTAGTGGGATCTTGGAATAGCAAGCACCAGCAAAGGTTGAACCTAAACGATTCCGCCATCAAATGGATTAACGGGACTGTTTATACAGAAGTTCCGTCTTCTGTTTGCAGCGTGGCATGCCCCCCCGGAACTCGACAGGAGGTAACTACGCCCTGTTGTTGGAAATGCGTTAAATGTCCCGGGGACACAGTCAGCAAGGAACCGGGGTCAACAAACTGCACGGAATGTCCCAAGAAACAAAAATCTAACGATGCCAAAACAAAATGCGTCGATTTGCCGGTGAAAAACTTACGGTTGAAGGACACGGCTGGTGTGTTCCTATCGTGCGTGACAGCTGTAGGGTTCTCCGTGACCGCTACTGCGTTACTTGTGTTTCTGAAGTACCGCGAAACTGCCATTGTGAAAGCCTCCAACAGGCAGCTTAGTTTTGCTCTTCTGGCTACGATCTTTCTCAGTTTCATTCTAGCGCTTTTGAGCATTGCAGAACCCACTGATTTCATATGCCGCGCCACGCAATTTTCCCGCTATATCATATACACTACCTTCGTGTCAATTCTGTGGCTAAAATCCGTTCGCATTTTTGTCTTGTTTCAAATTGACGCCTCCACGATGCCAGTGCAAAGCTACATTTCCAAGGTTAAGTACCAAGTCGCCCTGGTTGCCCTTGTCAACAGTGTTGACGTTGTGTTGTTGACCGCGTGGTTTGCCACAGACCCGCCGTATAGAAACCAAAAAATTCAACCGACGCAGTACGTATACTACACCTGTAACCCATACGGGTCCTCGGTTGGAAAAGCGCTCTACTTCATGGTCTGCTCTTACGTTCTCTTGCTCTCACTTCTTTCGTCGTTTTACGCTTTCAAAGTGCGCAAACTGCCAGATAACTTTAACGAAGCGCGCTTTATCGGTTTCTCCCTTTATATTATTCTGCTGTCGGCTTTATGCTTTTATACAGTGGAGTTCTCAGTGCAAGAAGGCTGGTACGTGTCTGTCATCGCCTGTACCACGACTCTTGTCGACTCGTTTGGCCTGCTAGGTTGCATGTTTGCGCCGAAAGTGTTCAACATTCTATTTCATCCGGAGAGGAACTCTAAAGAGTTGATAAGGTCGCAGATCACAGCTTATGTCTGGCAAAACACACAGTTGTCAAACGTGAACGCTCATGCTAACACAGCAGCAGCCAGTATGAGTAGTGACAGCGTTATAGTTGAGCCTGCAAACTAGAAATTTTGAAAACATTAATAAGGGCCACAATCGAAAGGAATTTGTTACTGTGGGTAAGTTCGTTGTATTGGTAGCGGTTCTGCTAAGTAACTGTGTCGGAGAGTTGACGTAAGAAGCTCTGACTGTTCGAACTATTCGTAGACTGTGCAATGAGAATCGATAGGTCTTCGGGTAATTCTACAGCATTGTTAAAAACGCTGTTTCAGTTCAAGTCTTACAACAAGATTACAATAAGCAGCATACCCATGTTTTGTTTGTAATATGTTTAAACCAAATATATAATGCTAGAATGAATTCAGAGAAAAAAACTGGAATAAACGGTGAGAAGACTGGGGTCTTGGGTGGGATGAGGAATCAATGGACCGCGCAAAGAGGCGAAATTTAATCCTAGGGACAGATTCAATTCGAATGGAAAAGGTGCAAAAAGGACAAGATAGTAAAAACGTGTTTGCATATAATCTATAATTGTAATAAATGCAATGTATCAGCTTCTGGTAGACATTTTAATCAGTTGTAAACAAAGTTTAACTAAACAGATATGCTTCATTGCCTTATGGTATGTGGTTAAGTACACATACAATATTGAAAATATCAGTTCACAAGTAACAACAGCATCTTATTAATCAGTGTATAATACAAAACTGGCACAACTAGTGTAAGGGTGTTTCCTTATTACATCTTGCGTTTTCCATTGTTCCCTTCGTTTATCAGATTAATTCCTCCGGTACGTCTGGTATCTAGTGCATACAAAAGAAATAAAAAGTTCATTCTTCTGTATAACTGAGTTATTGTACGATAACAGTGTGAATTCCAGTTTTATTAACTGCGAAAAAGGCGGCCGGGCATTTCCTGCTTTTTCGGGCCCGATCGCGAGTAATAAAGAAAGCCAGACTGGGGGTTGTAAATTTTACTGAGCCAATCAGAAAGCCGGAGTTCGGTCACGTGGTGCACAAAAAGGCCGCCTAGCGATCTGATTGGTCGAGAAACAATGGAAAGTAATTACTGGTGACTACTACTACTAATGGCTACCCTTAACCTGTATTTTGGGAGAGGGACGTGGGAACAAGGCTTCTTCATCCGCAAGATGTTGCGAGAACAATTTAACTATTCAAACTTGTTCTGTCATCATGTAATATGTGGCCAAACAAGTGCAACATGTTGTGCGCAACAAAAATACGATATGTTGCGTTGAAATGTCACGTCCGTTCGGACAGGCCAAAGTATAAAAGCATGAAAGTCTGCATTCTCGCCCCCAGAGCCGCTTGTCCATCTTAGCCGGCTGGGCCCTGTACATACGAAATAAGTGGCTCTGGAGACACATGATTTTATTGACTAGAATATTAAAAGGTAGTCTTATCACATGATCCGTTTTGAGCATGCTCGTGACAAAGGAATTCGTAAACGGTTGATGTGATTGGACAACCTCTGTTGCATTTCAACCAATCAAATCATGTGTCCCAAGAGACAAGAACCACTTGTTCTTTGTGCACAGTCCCAGCTGGCTAAGAGGAACAAGAGGCCCGGGACGAGAATGAAAAGCCTGTTGAACAGTAGCGCTTAATTACAGGAATGGCTCCGGGCTCGGAATGCACTGGGAACGAGTTTGGTTAGCTAAATTAGACTACAAAATCACCCTGGTTAGCCTATTATAACACTGCGGTTAGCGTATTAAGCAATCCGGTTAGCCTACTTTTGCACTCCGGTTAGCCTACTAAGCACTGCGGTTATGCGGTAGCTCTCAAGAATGGTAAGGGTAACACGATAAAATCTTAAAATTTTCGGTATTCGGCAGCCGGGCCTCGGTTGGTAGCGGTTAGTAGGAATAGCTCGTGTTCTGAGTGACCCGGGATCGATTCCACCTCTGTGCTTTTATAATTGACTTTGTTTTTTCTCTTTAGTAGACGAAAAAATCAAAGTCTAAAAAAAGTGTCCCGGAGCCATTCCTGCATTTAACGCCATGAACAGAGCTGAGCATTACCGTGACTGTAATGTCCACAAGATCGTTGGCCAATTTTTGTACGCGGTACATCTCCTGCATGTTGTACTCCAAAGACGCGAGCAGTGTGAAGTATTCGTTGATCATTGATCGTTCCCTGCAAGGCAGTGCCTGTGAGGTGCATTCATGGTGTACGAGCCATAATTTGAACCAAAGAAATTTTAAGTGCAAAGCCTCAGTGATTCTTCTAACCTTTCAGAAAATTTGTTTTCAGGATAGTAATCCTCCACTCTTTTGACAATCCTGATTTCTGTTTCTTCTTCGTCATCATCCCCTATGAAAAAAGGAAAAAAGAACCCGAGGAACCAGGCGACTCCGAGCATCGTTTTAAAGGAGCTACGTCACAATATTTTAAGTTGTTTCTTCGACGGCCTAAATTACCCTTAAAATTCAGGAAACCTAAAAATAATAGTTTGCTAAGGAAGAAAAACACCAAAGGAGCGATACTAAACCAAAAAGGAACAAGGATGGCTGAAGATGGAGAAGATTGAAACGGATTGGAAATGACGACGTTGAAAAATTTAGGCTAACTTTTTCAAAGTGCATGAACGATGACGCAGCTCCTTTAAACCCCACTGAAAGAAGAGTTTTATATGATATTGGCCAAAACGTTCCATACTTTTGATGTGGCACTAGTCATCAAGTGGTTTCATATGAATTGTTTCTTGAATTGAAAACCAACTAAAAGTTCGTAAACAAGCGTTACCTTCAAATTCGTCATAATCGTCTGAAAATGAGTACGTACTTCCATCTTCGCTCAGCTTTACCTAATAAAATGGAAAACAGTTAACATTAGATGAGTTTTTCCGTGTATATAAAAACCCCTTAAATTGTAAATTCATACTTGTAGCGAACTCTCACAGAAAGCACTTGCAGTAATGAAAGGAATTCCCTGAAAAGACGGAAACTGTTACCGCTGTTTTAACGGCGATTAATCGGTTCTTCTCATGAGGCCACATTCTTTTAGCCAGGAATTGAAAGATTTCTTTTAAGCCTGACTCTACCCTACTGGAAAGGTCTAAGGACAAAATTGAAGCATTCAAGGAGTATGCATGCAGCGGGTTTGAGAGCAAATTTATTTTCAGGTGTCCAAAATTGTTAAAAATAACTCTCAAATCAATGTTTCACAGTAATTTTCTCTAAAGGTAGCCATCCTTACGACACCCGGACTCCCATCTGGCTGTCAAGGCAAAGGCGTATGTTGATTATTCCATCGCAATCTCATTCCCAGAACCCGCACCTCCCTTGACCCGCGGTCAGGAATTTCGCGACCGCTGGTCAAGGGTGACGCGGGCTCTGAGAATGAGATGGATTCCTGTCTGACCTCTTCAAAGACGCTCTTGTACTGAAGTCCACTGTGTTTCTTGTGAGGCTTAACTTCTACTGCTGTAATTGTTCTCTGGAAGTTATCTACCAGAACGGCCACGAACAAACTGTAAAGAAGAGCAAAGAAATAGGGTAGGGGTGGGTTGAGGGATGTGACGGGAGGGAGGGTAGGGTGAGGATTGTAATGGGGAGAGTGCAATGGATTATGAACTAAGCGACAAGCTTGAAAAATAGGCTCGCGTGGCTCCTTTAATTTTAGTTGCTTTAAAAATATTTTGGTCTATCTCTGCATAATTAATATCTACTTGCATTTCGGACTTCATAGAAAGTTTTGTGATACGGAGTTATGGAGTTGTCTACCACAATCTGACGGAAGAATTCAAATGTTTCTTAGTTTATCTAATTCGCTCTTGATGAAGCATTTGCGTTCAGGGTGTGGATATCATGTGACAAATTCCTCTCAAGCAATGACAAACTAATTTCGACCACGACATCTCGACTCCTTACTTCATGAAGATGAAGTTTTCCAGCACAATATAGACGATAAGGTACAATATGATGTAACTGTAGCCTGCAAGAAAAAAATAACAAAAAATGTAGTCGAGGTAGTAAGTGGAAAAATTTAATTAACGTGTCAAAGCCTTGTAGCCTGGGATAGCACCTAGAGTAAAGAGTAAAGTAAGAGTTTAGTAAAGAGAGCTCTTCACATTGATTACTTTACTGTGAGTAATTAAAATACTACCGAGAGGAGGAACAGTGCCCTTGAGCTCACAAATGGAAAGCACATTGCCTTCCTTTTGACAGGTACCTAAAACATTCGTGAATACTTCCGTAATTCTCGATCACGACGCAGCAATCAGTCGAAGTAGAAAAAAAAATAATATTAACTTTACATGTCATGTAGATCGTTTGTTCGCCACTTCCGTGCAATCGCCAAAACATCAGCTACCATAGAACAGACCATATTCCATGCGCAACAACGCTGCCCTTGATACTGCGGACGCAATGCTGACATCAGGAAAGCGCGGGAAATCTCGACACCCGCGCATCTCAGTGAAACACGATTAGAATGGCTGCCTCTCGTCAGCAGCTGTCCTTTGTCAAATGAGCTTCAAGTCGATTGATTAGTTTTATAAAACAAAGCAAAAAGAAGCAAGACCCTGACCTGGATTTTTAGCCACAACATCGCTGTACATGTAGAACCAGTCATCCAGTGTGATGAGTTGAAAGAGAGTAAAGAAGGCCTTTCCCAGGGTGCCAAACCTGGTGGGAGCTACTTCATAAAATAACCCGCGACCTATCACAGCGAACATATCTGCAGAACTTGTCGTTAATGGCCAACTCGTCTACAGTATACTAAATTTGCACTGTCCTAAATGTGACCAGACAAACTAAACCACGGACTAATAAGTGTTTAGCATGGCTTTGTGCGCCGAACTTCCTTCCTAATTATAATAAGTACGTTGATTATAAGGATACAAAGAAATAGCCCCTGTAGCATGACAATCGTACTCAGTGCTCTGAAGGATTTCAGGATCGTTGTCATGATAACTTGTAGGTTCTTTAGAAACCTATAGGAACAAAACACACTTTGAAGCCATTAGGACGCTATTCATTGGCGCCATTTTTGGAAGTAATTTTATGTTTTTACGTTGTTGTTACTATTGTTGTTGTGCGCTTGTAGTTGCAGTAGCAGTAGCAGTAGAAGTAGCAGTAGTAGTAGCAGCAGTAGCAGTAGCAGTAGCAGCAGCAGTAGCAGTAGCAGTAGCAGTAGCAGTAGCAGCAGCAGCAGTTTCAGTAGTAGCAGCAGTAGCAGTAGCAGTAGCAGTAGCAGCAGCAGCAGTAGTAGCAGTAGCAGTAGCAGCAGCCGCAGCAGCAGCAGCAGCAGTAGTAGCAGTAGCAGTAGCAGTAGCAGTAGTAGTAGTAGTAGTAGTAGTAGCAGTAGCAGCAGTAGCAGCAGCAGCAGCAGCAGTAGCAGTAGCAGTAGTAGTAGCAGTAGCAGTAGTAGCAGCAGCAGCAGCAGTAGTAGTAGCAGTAGCAGCAGCAGCAGTAGTAGTAGTAGCAGTAGCAGCAGCAGCAGCAGCAGTAGTAGTAGCAGTAGCAGCAGCAGCAGTAGTAGCAGTAGTAGTAGTAGCAGTAGCAGCAGCAGCAGTAGTAGCAGTAGCAGTAGTAGCAGCAGCAGCAGCAGCAGTAGTAGTAGCAGTAGCAGCAGTAGCAGCAGCAGCAGCAGTAGTAGTAGCAGTAGCAGTAGTAGTAGCAGTAGCAGCAGTAACAGCAGCAGCAGCAGTAGTAGTAGCAGTAGCAGTAGCTGTAGCAGTAGCAGTAGTAGCAGTAGTAGCAGTAGCAGTAGCAGCAGCAGTAGCAGTAGCAGTAGCAGCAGCAGTAGCAGCAGCAGTAGCAGCAGCAGTAGCAGTAGCAGTAGCAGCAGCAGCAGCAGCAGCAGTAGTAGTAGCAGTAGCAGCAGCCGCAGTAGCAGTAGCAGTAGCAGTAGCAGCAGCAGTAGCAGTAGCAGTAGCAGTAGCAGCAGCAGCAGCAGCAGCAGTAGTAGTAGCAGTAGCAGCAGCCGCAGTAGCAGTAGCAGTAGCAGTAGCAGCAGCAGTAGCAGTAGCAGCAGCAGCAGTAGTAGTAGTAGTAGCAGTAGCAGCAGCCGCAGTAGCAGCAGCAGTAGCAGTAGCAGCAGCAGTAGCAGTAGCAGTAGCAGTAGCAGCAGCAGCAGCAGCAGCAGCAGTAGTAGTAGCAGCAGCCGCAGTAGCAGTAGCAGTAGCAGCAGCAGCAGTAGCATTAGCAGTAGAAGTTAATTAAAATAAAAATAAGGACGTGAGTGAAAACGTAGTTTAGTTTTGGTCAAGTGTTTTTGCTTAGCTCATAATAAGTGTAATATTTTAAAGCACGATGCACTTGATTTCGAGGTTGTTCTGGATGTCCAGCTCTCTCCTGGAATGAATGAGTTACCGTAGTCCACCATGTTGTAAATTAATGACAACACGAAATTTCAGGAAGTAAAGCAACAATATTCTACATTAGCTGGACCTATAGAGTGCCGTCTTTTGTTTCCAATGCATTAAATAATCTTTTTAGTACAGTAACGAAACATATAGCAAAATTCCACTAAGCTACCCCACCCACCCTACCTGATAGTTCTCAATACCCGCAATGCTCTCAGCGCCCTGATAGCTCTGAACATGCGCAGTAACCTGAATATGGCGGCCACATCAAAGGAGCCAACGTTCTGCACGATCAGCGGTAAAAGAAAGTCCACCACGGTGAAAAGAACAATGAGTAAATCTGGGAACAAGCGATCAAAATTGGACTTTTAGATAAAGAACCAGCATGCAATCCCAGTTATATTTTACAAGAAAATAGGCCAATTTTGATAATTTAAAATTCAAACTAAAGAGACTCAGCAGGAAGCTCTGGGGAAATAAAGTTTGTGGGAAATAGACACTTCAAGTGTGAAGTTCATAACAATACTTGTACATCCTAAGCCTCGCATTCACATTCACCCTTTGGTGCAAGCAAACGCCAGAAAGTTCCTGAATGGCTTCGTTTAGATTTTTAATAGAAAAGTTTCAAACTTAAATAATTAGGAGCGCAATTTTCCTCTTCCATACATTCTTTCGTGCAAAGATCAAGCTAGAAAATTCTGCCCGCGTCATGCACAACAATGTCTGAATGTTTGTTTGGCGTGCCCTTATATCCCCGGCTAAGCCTCTAGCCCAAACTGGAGTATACACATGGTCTACCGTAACCGGTGACGTTACCAAGACCTCTCCCCGAACCTCGCGCGGCCAACGAACTTGGCTGGAGTATAAGTTGGCATCTAACAACCATTGACGACTGCGCCTAGCGCTAGAGCAGTTTAGTATGCAAACAAGAAAGTGCATGTTTTCCTACCCATAATGTTCCATCCCGTCTTGAAGAAGTACGACCGCAGAGCATATAGTTTTAGAACTATTTCCATGAAGTAAATTGCAAGGAAGACACTGTCGAGAGCCGATAGGTACCATCCTGTTATGAGGAAACAAACGTATATGCGCTATTGAATTGACATAGGTATCACCCCCTCCCGAATTCCAAAAAAGGGTTGAAGAGGGGTGAGGGGAGGGGGGGGGGGTGGGGGTGGTAGGGGGAGAGACTGATCTTGGACTTTGTAATGGTAAGACCAGAAACACAGGGAATTCTTTAGAATAGAAGCAAAACTCAGCCACGACCTTCCAACAGCTAATACCTCCAAGTCTTAAGGTCTCAAAAATTTATCCCAAAAAGGTCCTAAATAGTGAGATTTACGAATTATCGCTTTCATAGAATATTTCTTAAAAATTCGCCCGAAACTAAAACGTCTTTTAGGCCAGAATTTTCAAGAAATTATGTAGGACCAAATACTGTTTTCAACGGATTTCTTTAGGGGTTTGAAGAAGAGTGAAAGACCCCTCCTCAACAGTAAGGCGAGGATTTTTACATGCAAAGGGCTTGTGATTGAAATATTTCTTGCCTAAATCGATCTAGATGGTAACGAAGCGATATTTATGTCATAGTATTTTAACTCCTCTTCTCAAGTCACTCGTCGTTTTCAGATATCTTGGGAAGAGATTTCTTCTACACAAGTGTGCGGGGATCTCAAGTTATCAAGCAACTAGATTAATTTTCCAAGTGACTTGCCTAAAGAAAAGCTCAAGAAACCCGCAGTCCACAATACAGCGAACAAATCCAAAATAGTTGAAAAATTATCTTTTATCTTTAAAGCTGCAGCAATACTGAAGCTACATAATCTCAAGTACAATGTCACCCTTGAAAAGCATACCAAAAGATAACACAGAATTTGAAGTGGACGATGGCAAACGTGCTTACCTGCCTTGATAGAAAACCCTTCATCAGTTTGAATCACCAAAATCACCGTGTTGAGGAGAATCACAAACAGAATGCTAACACTGAATATCTTGGACTCGGTCAGCTCATAAATAAACATTCGAAACTCTCCAGCGTTCTCAAGGGTCTTTGGAATATGGTGATGCTGATGACTCTTTGTCATAGTCGAAGTCGCCTTTTTTTGCTGTAGAATTTAAACTTACAGCAAGTAAAGTGATGCGTTATAATCACTCGTCGCCATTTTGAAAATTGTAGAGGCGCAAAGAATTAGGGGTACGAGAAATTGGATTGTTAGAAGGGCGTAGCAAGGAGGGGGGAGGGGGGGGGGAGTGTGCCCGTGAACCTCTCTTTGTGAGGCTTTTCAAGCAAACAACATACAATATTCAGATGGCGGAAACGTGTATCCGAAGAATCAACATTATGACCCCTCTTTAAAAAATCCTGGCTACTCCCCTTACAAATCCACTTTGCGAGTTACTAACGAACAAGTAAAATCTAAAATACAATCCAACTCGTGGGGACAAGTGGTAACGCAATCCCCTAATAACGCCTGCGTAGGAGGCTATCCAAATCCTGGATTTGGATTAATCCACGATATCAAGGAACTGCAGTATCTTCCCAAAATCTGGATAAATCTGTAATGCTGAGGGGCATGTACTGAAACTAAGAACACTGGAACACCGGAACACCACAAAACACGGAACACCAGAAATACCGTAAAATGCCAATAAATTTCTGATGTTCCGGTGTTCCGTGTTTTGTGGTGTTCATGTGTTCCTGGTTTTAGTACATCCCACAAAGAGGAGCAGGAGACCGGGGTATTGGGAGGAGGGAGGGAGGGTTAGGTTCGGCATGGGGATAGAGAAGTCTGAATAGGGGTACACAAATTTAATACGCAAATCTACAGATCTATGCCAGTTTTAGCCAAATCCGTTAGGCGGCGTCAATCCGCCAGCAGTTTTACCCTTAAAGGATGTGAAGTTCTTCATTTTACCGCCTTTTTACACGTTGAATGCGATTTTGGTGTGCCGTGGCGCTAAATCGACCTGAAATTTGCCATAAAGCAGTTTTCTACACTGACTAGAGCTTCATGAAAATTAAGTACCAAAATGTACAACATTCCTTGTTTTTAGTTCCTTTTTCTCTGCTTTTCTTTCCTCGCTACCTTCTACTCTCCACAGCCTTTCTAGCTGCTGGAAAAGTTTCGGTCCAGATCAGAAAAGAAAAGAAGGCCTAGATCTACTATAGGTATATTGGCCTTTTTATGCACCAAACCCGGTTTCCTAAGTTTAACCGGAATATACTGACCAAGACCGCAGTTACAAGCATGATTTACAAAACTACCTGAACATACGTAGCACCCTAAGTTAACAAACTCACACGGTAAGTGAGGGTGCGTTCCTTTGGGTAGTCTTAGGGCGGGAAGACGTCTGACACTTCAGACTATCCTTTGGGGTGATCTTGATCACGATCAGTGATCCAAGATCTCTCGGATCATGGTGCATCAAAGGCGCTGGCGAATCCACTCTGAGCGAGGATTTGCAAGTTCCTTTGATGCACCATGATCTGAGTGACCTCGGATCACTGATCCTGACCTGGATCACCCCAAAGGAATGCACCCTGAGTTCAGTTGTTTTATTAACACATTCAAAAACCTTGACACTGTAGGCCATTTTACTTTGTTATTCAGGGTACTAGAGCGCTATTCTTCTGATGTTCAGCTGGATGAATAGCTCAAAGTTACCATTATTAAAAAATTCAGAGTTTTTCTCAAGCCTTTCCTAGCTGACATAGATTACATTAAAAATGACTGCAGTGCAGTACTGATCAGTACTGATCAGTAAAACCTGTGTGACAAGATAATTCTTGTCTAGTATGACATCTGCAGGGAGCTAAAGCTTTATCACTAGACTGCTCCATCCATGTTGTCAACTAGTTCGCATTCAAGTAAGGCAGCCCAGTGCAGCAATTCTTATTTGGGGGGGGGGGGGGGGGGGGCCTTATTCAAACCACAGGAGCTTGTGCAGCAGCAAACCTATTTGTTCTGCTCAATTAGGAAGCTCGTTTGTATGTACACCCTGTAAAGGGGCACAGAAGCCATGCACCTCTTAGTAACCTGTAGTTTCATTCGTCCCCTGTATCACGCACCTCTATTGTTTTTAGGACAAGGGTCATTGTTTCTGTTGTCTGTTCTTTTGTTTTCCAAGCCAATACTGTTAGGCCTTACAATAGGTGCATACTGCCTCAAGGGGGGATGCTGTTTGACTGGATGTTGTGCTTGTAGCTGGACTAATTATTTTCATTTGGATGACATCTGTGGCTCCTCCCATGGGCGAGGTCCTCTTTTGTTTTCCCAGTTATCAATGTCAAGATTTGTTGTTATATCCTGAAATAAATAAAATGCAAAATTAGAACTAAGCATTGAAAAAATTCAAAAACTTGACAGCTACATGTAAGTATTGCTTAGTTGTATCCTGAAGTCAAGACTGGATAACTGGATAAGAACTACAAATTAATTTGCTCTCTTCTTTAGTGGTCAGACGTGTACCAATTGTTGGAAAAGCTAATGTGCAAGTGAGTGAGAGCCCTGTCTAGATGGGCAAGCCACTCTACTCTTGCAGTGGTTCTCTCTAGAACTGCTCTAGATTATGGGCACCGGCAAATTGTTGGGACAACCTGGCAGAATGTTGGTGAGCAAGACTTTTCCTTATCATAGCATGTACCATGTTTGCCCTAGCCTCCTCTACAGGAAACTTGTCTGCCGAGGGAAGACTAGAAGCAAAAGATTTGCCTCCTGGTCATTAGTCTTCCCTCATCAGTGGATCAGATATGCATGCATAATCTGCCTCATTTTAGTTGTTCTGGGCACACAGAGGATTTGAGAAATAAGGACTGCTTGCTTGCAGTCTTGATACACATATGCAATATTCAATTCCTGATAAACATTTCACCTTCTCTCAAAACAACATTTATTATATATATTAGTTGTCAACTCCTGTTGGAGACTTGGAGAAAGAGAAAAGATCAGAAAACCCAATACTTTGCATAACAGCCAGGGTGTATTCCATGCAAAGCTCATGATTTGCCAAATGTAAACCAAAATTTTAAAGGATTATAATTATAGAAAAAGGCAAAGGCACACAGAAATGAATCCTGACGTAACAGATTTAAGACATAGTGAGTACCTCATATACATCTTCAAGTGTGACTTCTTTAGCCTTGTGAGGTAGTGCTTTAAGAGCTTCTTCCTTGTTTAACTGAAAACAATCAGGGAAAGGCCAGATTCTGAAGTCACCATCCACAAATGGCAAATTCACCATTTGCTATTTATGGGGAGCGAGGATGGCACAGCAGTCAGAGCACTCCCTTCCCGCCAATGTGGCCTGGGTTCGATTCCTGCCCAGTACCATTTTGTGGGCTGAGTTTGTTGTTCACCTCGGTTCTCTCCTTGCTTCGAGGGCTTTTCTCTGGGTTCTCTGGTTTCCCTCCCTCCTCAAAAACCAACATTTCTAAATTTGGGGGAATTGAGGACCCACATGAAAATCAGCTGAGGCTAATGTGGTTTCTGCTCTCTAAATATCTAAACATTTCTATAAAAATGATCTTGCAAAATGGCCTCAGAAGTTTTGCATTGCCTACCATGTAAGTCTTCTCATCTTTTAGCTTGATCTTAATTTCAGTGAATTCTTTTAACGCAAATGATCCACCAACGATCAGCGTCTATATAGAGAATGCAGACAGGCAATATGATGATAGTGTGCTACAGAATGAACAAGGAAGTGATTTCTTAAAGTATTACAGTGAAAATTAGGTCGTTCTCGTTTTTTCTCGATTCTGATTTTATATTTGGCAAGAATGCACTGTCAATTATGCAACTCAATTTTCAAAATAAACCCATTTTTTGAACAAAGACATCCCGTTTAAACTGTCTGCCATAATTTTATCAGATTATGTTGCAGTCAAGTTGCATTGAGAGAACAAGATCAAGAGAATAAACTGACATCAACGTGTCATTGATTCACTAGCTTATTTTTTCAATATCTTAACCAAGCTGATTAGTATGCAGCACAAGCTTTAAGAAGTTGCTGTTCTGCATACCAAATGGCATATAATTTATGGTTAGAGTCATTCTGGTGATTTAATTCTAAGTTTCAAAGAGTTCTGATTCAACCTTTAGGAAATATAGAAGTTTGAATTTCATGATTTTTACAAAGAAATATATGGAGTGCAGGTACACACTGCCCACACCCATACATTTGTTTGCAAAAAAAATCACAATTTTGAAGTTTAAATCAGATCTCCATGAAACTCTGCATACTTAACGGCCACCTCTATAAGCTAAAAAAAGATCGATACCGGCCTCTATAAGATGGACACCTGGTGCAGGTCCCGGCCGTTTCTCAGTCATTTTACTATAACCAAACTCTCTATATGATGGACAACAGACACTTTGAAATCTTTTACGGACACTTGTGAGGTGCTGGATGTGACCGCAAATTACGATTTAGGAAAGAAAAATTCTTAAATTACCAAGTATGTGACTCTTTTTAACACCAGACGTTTAATTGACAGCTCATTTCTTGTCGGCGGAATACATACAGCACATGTTAAAATTAAATCAGTCATTGTACATACCATTCAAAAAATAACTTGGAGAAGACAACTGAATTGTATTATAATTTAAAACAGTTACTTTCTTGCTTTCTTAGCTGGGGTCATTGTTACTGCTGGACACCTCCTAAGACGGACAGCTGAGGCCGGTTCCGATGGTGTCCGTCTTAGAGAGAGTTGACTGTACATAAATTTGACTTGCTGAATCTATTGATCAACCCCAAATATTCTTACTTAATCCCATATTTCAAAATGTTATTCTAACCTCGAATCATGCTATTAGCTGGGTTCATTAAACCAGTGAGTAGATGACGTCACTCTCGCTCGATCCAGCTCTCTCAAACAAGATCTGGTAATGGCGGACGGTTTAAAATAGAAATTGTGATAAAAAACGGACTTATGTTGAAAATTTAGGCGCAATAATTGACATGGTGCACCCAGGCGGGGGGGAGGTTACTCGCATTATAGATGACGTGGGAGGGATGGGTGGCCGACGGAGCTTCATATTGTAAATTAATACAAAAACATACACGAGCCTGAAATTTTCCTACCAAAAGATACCTGGCATCAAATTTTCCTACCAAAAAATACAAGACGTAAATACCTCAATAAGTTATCCAAACAAGCCTTAAAGGAAACTATCCTGGAATTAACCCAAGCCATCTAAGTATTAAAATAATTACAATTTATTCACTTACGATCATCGGTACGCCAAACTTCACAAACTGAGCCGCCATTTTGTAAGAGTTTCTGTAACTTGGTAACCGCACCTGACAGTCAAAATGGCGGCTGTGCTGAGAAGATGTGTGCGCTGTTCCAACTTGGCCAGATCTTTATTTATGGGGAAAAATGGCCGTTTAGCGAATATTGCACATTTCAACAAAGGTATGAGTTAACGACAGAATGATTATTCAGTAAATGCTCATCACGATCCGGTGATCGTTGTTTTATACGTGCGTCAAGACTAAATTATGTTCAGCTGTGTTCAGTCCCGGGCTCTGTGCATTTTTCTTCTGCATATTTCTTTCTTCTCTGTGTATGAATCAAAATCTTTTATTTTAGATAATTTACGTGAGGTTGCCGTTGTATTACGTTTAGTTAATATGCTAGTAGAAATCAGGAAAGATTTGCATGATCAATCAATTGATCAATCAATCGATTGATTGATTAATTAATCAGTGAATGAATAAATCAATCAACCACTCAATCATTATTTCATTTTCACCCTAATTTACAAGTAACAAATCTATCTAACCAATATCTATCTAATAACTAACAAAAAATTTTCAATGATGTGGAAATATGGCTAAAAAATGGAAGTGAAATGAACTACTGACAAATTATCATCAGTCATAGACAATATAAATTTAATTACCTTAGGTTGTGCAATAAAGAAAAATGTAATTATAATCATTGCATCGGGCATTGTGGCATATTTTGCGGGTAAAATGGAGAATTCAGCGGGCTAAAATATATTTTAGTCCGCCATGTGGACCAATCAGAAACAAGAAAGTGAAGATGCCAGCCAATCAGAATTGAAAACCAGTCAACTGTTCGCGCCATTTTCTTGCTCGCATGCAACTCTTCAAGCTCCGTTTAACTCAGTTGAGGCTTTTCCATCTGCTGTTCTCGACCTCTATACGGACAAAATGGCTTAAATGCCTAACAATGAAGCAAATTCTCACTGTTCTCAGCTAGATGAAGAGAAATTTATTTATGGAAACTCAAAGAAGAATCCAGGCAGCCAAACTGAAGTGAACGTAAGTTTGTTTTCATCGCGCGAAACTCATTCAATGCCAAACTGCCTGTTCAGTTTATTTTGCTGCACAACTCATTTTAACAATGCTAAACAGCGATTTGTTTTCTGTCTAGCTATAGAATTCTGTATGTTTCATTTCAAGAAAATGTAGAGCAAATTTTGTTCTAAGCGTTAAACATGATTGAATTTTGAGGTTTTCTGGCAAGGTTTGTAAATATCTTTAGCCTAATTTTTGGTCAAAAATAAACGCTAAATAAAATAAAATAAACTGCAGACTGCCGGCAGCTGTGATTAAGATATCGCTTGCTGTTCTCAATGCCCTCTGAAATGATTATAATAGTAATAGAGTTGATGTTCTTGGGAGTAAATATGAGTCGGGCCAAAAACATATTTACACCCGCGAACATCAGCTCCATTGTTATATTATTATTTTCACAGATTCGTGGATTGTGAAAGGATCAATTTCAGCTCAGATTGTGCAATATCGAAGCTATGCTTCCTCAAACAAAAGCAAAGAAAAAGGTGAATAATGAGAGTACACTTTATAGAAAATGGGAATAACAAAGTGTGGTGCTCTAGCACCATGCAGTTAATAGTATAAATATTGTGTTGTAAGCAGTATAATTTATACTGTATCGTGTTTGTAAGTAGTTCAGTAAAACTATTGTATTGTAACTAGCATGACATACAGTAAGTATATTGCCTTGTATAATAATGTGCCTGTAGTAAGTAGTACAATTAAGTAGCATCAAAAATGAGAGAGTTGTCTAAAACCCTGATAAGAATCTCAGGCTTCAGACTCTGAAAAAGTTGGCAGATATATTATCATTATTATTTCAATTATTTCTTTTAGAATACGAAAAACTCTGGGCTGCTGTCACTGGGGGTAGAGGAACAGGAAGAGGAAAGAAGAAAGTCGCTATTAAAGGAGCTGATCCTGAAGTACTCAAGTATGGTAAGGTTTAATTTTCCTTACTATAAATTTCTTGTCACATGCTTTTTATTTTTTACCTACAATGTAGCCCTTCATCCTACAAGTCTTACACTGTTAATTTATAGCTCAACAAGCATTTACCGGTATGTTGTGGTTTTTAAAAGTTTTCAAACCAGTTTAATTGATTTTTCCTTGTCTTGTTGATATTGAATATCATAATCTGATATAGAAGAAAACAAAAATCCAACAAAAAGCTTACAATATTTGCAAAGCAAATTCCCTTAAATTGAAACAGTGATCTCAGAAAAGATTTCCATGACTTGCTAGCAGCGATCAATGATTATTATTATTAATAATTATTTTACAATTAATGTAATGTGAAAACTTTGCCACCAAATTGCAGATAAAGCTGGTCTCAAGTGGCAAGGATTCAATGCCCCTGTGAAGAGAGTAAGAGAAGAACGAAGAAGCATTCCTGAAAATGAGGAGCCTGAAAAACCTGTCAGGCTTAAGAGAACTTTTGCTAGAGGGTGGACAGGACAGACATGGCCAGGGAGAAAGTGTGGGTACCCTGTGGCTGCTGATGGAGGTTTGTTCCGAAAATTATCAAGTAATTATCTTCCAAACCCTCTATAAGCCTTCATTATGCAAAGAGATGATGCGCGAAATAGTTGTGCAGCTCCATGGAACATCATACTGTGTACTGTTAGTAAGGCATTAACTTAATCAATTCAAAAATCAGAGATACCAAGTCTTAATTTTATAAATTCATGGAAAGAAAGTTTAGGTAATATTATTTGCTAGATATTGTTTTAAAGGGTTTTAGTTGTAAGAGTTTAAATTTTACGTGATTACATGTAACTGGGTGTGTATAAATAAATTCATATCATCAAGCTCCCAGGCTGCAAAAATAAAAATAATTTTCATGGGGTGTAAGTATCTAATGAGCAACATGAAAATTACATCATACAGTTGGTATATTATTTTTATAAACCTGAGTACCTGCAGGTGTCAAGGGCACCCCTTTATAACAGCATTTGCTGATGGGTTTACCGTTGTTAAATATGTTTATATTATTATTATTTATTATTATTATTTAATTAAAAGCGTTTTAAGCCAAATTAGCTCATACATGTTGCCGCCGCTGTTCAACTCCGGTTTTTGTAGCGTGAAGTGGCTAGGAGCATTGTTACTCCCCCCTGGATGGGATGTAAGTCCATTGCAGGCTACTCACCAACATTCTGTTAGGTTGCTTCAACAATTTACTAGTACCCATTTATACTCCTGGGTGGAGAGTGCCACTGTGAGAGTAAAGAGTCTTGGAAAGAACACAATGTAGCAACCCTAACTGGCCTCAATCCCAGGTCATTTGAACTTGAGTCCTGTACACTAACTGTCAGGCCAGTGCACCTCACATAAATGAAGAAAAGGAAGAGACTTTATTTATTATAATAAGGAGGGTGGAATACAAATATAATTACCAGTTACCCAGTAGTTTACATAATGGCCCTCCAAACATAAAGACAACAGGGCAGGACATTTGCGTCCCCTGTGTATGAGGAACAAGTAGGTCTCTGATTGGCTAGAATCTAACAAAGGGAGTCCAGTGGAATCATGTGTCCATGGAGCCACTTGTTCCTCGTGCACATGTCCTGCTGGTTAAAAGGGAGAAGTGGCTCTGGGGACGAGAATGATGTCAGGAAGGAATCTTTTATTATTCAGACTGTGATTTTATTAAAAAGTGAAATTGTTATGCTTGCAGTATTTTTTTTAACATTTGTTGTTTTTTTTTTTCAGAGGAGCTAAGAAATTTTAAGTCAGTTGTTATTGAGGTTAGTGAAACTTGAACATATCACTGATTTCTATTGCAACAATATCAATAATGATGAAGGGTAACATGGGATTAACGTGTGTATATTTTACCAGTGAACAAATTGATGCCCAGGTGACATTAAAATTTGTTGCCATGGCAACGTCAAAAAAGTTTTAAGATGCCCTACATAATTATGACCTTTAATTTTCAGGCTAATAACTTTAAAACTACTCAGTTCTGCAATTTTTTTAAAAAATTTTGTCTATGGACTAAAAAGTTAAGTTTGAGCCCTGAATGTGGGTTGTCTTTGTCCTCTTCTGATGTAGCAATGGCAACAACATTTGTCTCTATGTTGACCTGACTCTTGTTTGACCCTTGCTCACCATAGAGTCTCCAGCAGTTAGAGCAGCCAACTAGATCATGGAGGGTCGTGGGTTCAAATCCCATCTGGGACTCGGATTTTTTCTGAGTTTCTGTTGATGCCATTTCAATGTTGATTTATTTCTTTCATTGCTCTCTTGGACTCTTGTTTTAACTGATAAATACTGATAAATACTCGACAAGATTACGCTAAATGCTTTTCATAGATCTGCACATCCTCAATTTAGCTGTAATAGAATGCAAAAGACTTGTCAGTGGGGAGGGGTGGCTAGGGGAGTGGGGAATCTTTTAATTTTTCAGTTCCCGACTTCCACTGCCCCTTCTCCCCCTTTATACTCCTGGAAGCTTAAATTATTGTGAGTCACCTTTAGGGGCAGGGCTGGGGGAGGGGATAACTTCCCACTGTGGTTTTGAGAGGCAAAATTCCTTCCATATGCTGAACAAAAATAAACCCTTCTCCTGTCCTCTACTTTCCAAAGGGCAAATTAGACTTCTGCAGTGTATACTTTGCTGCATGATCTCCTTCTTGCTCTTTTTCTCTCCTTTTTTTGCATTCCTCCTCCATTTTGTCGGTCAAATGTAAAAATCCATCACTGCTTCTAGTTTTCACTGCCTCAAACTTTCCAATAGCTTGACACAAAAATGTGCGAGACTTTTGCAGGAAAACATTAAAGAAATAGCACTGTGAAACACAAATTTCAAGCTGGGAAACTCAGTGAAGAACAATTATCAGAGTTCTTACCTATACACGGCAGATATAAAGCTTATAACTTTCCAGCGACCGTCTTAACTTCTGGCTTGAATATGAAAAGTTTCACAAAATTTAGGTTAGAGTTTGTGTTAGACAGTATGAGATAGTTTTGGCGGGAACTGCGCATGTGCGCTATGCTTGACCACTGTGAAGTTATTGCGTTATAAATTGCTATCTTTTACAAAGATGAGGCGGGTTAGTAATATGACGGCTGGGGGAAGAAAGAAAACTCTACGTGCAGTGGTTGTCACTGGAAACTACAATGGCAGTGCAGGTACTGAACAATAGTCAAATCATGTTTACTTACTAGTTAGCTTAACATGAAGTAGTGGTTTCTCCTGTCCACTGGGTGGGGAGGGGGGTTACTCTCCTGGAGGGGTGGGGGTGCCATTGAGCTTTAAAGCCTCTGGAAAAGAAAAAGGAATTTGTGATCCTTTTTCAGACAAAATTTGCAAAAATAAGTACCCTGTTCCAGGACAGAATGGAACGGAAACGGCTGGCACAAGAAATAGCCTAATATTATAGCATATATCACAAAGAACTCAAGTGGCTTTGCCTGTTGCTGGCTCAGTGATAAAATGATGAGGGGAGCGGAGTTTCAGAGCTACACTTGATTGTGAATAATCAGGGATTCTGAGGAAAAATCGACCCTGTTTTAGCGTCATTTTAACGCCTTGTTGCAGAGTCAGAGAGGCAAAGAGCTTATTCGTTTGAGTGCACATTGCCATGTAGTCCATATATGAGTCAGAGTACCCGCCTCCCCTCTAGTTAGGGTTTTAATAATGACAAGAGACAAATCCAACATTGTTTCCATGAAGAACCTAAAAGCCGACTCATTTTCTCTCTATTGACTTCCTGTAAAAGCTTCATTGTTCTCCTCCCAGCTCGTGTGTATTTTGTCCTAAAATTATTAGAGTTGTCACGCAACGCTCCTCCCCACTTGTACATGCATGTCCCTAAAAAACCGAATGAACTGGCAAGTGTGATGTGTCAATATAATTTCTTTACTGTAGCATTGCCAATTTGATTCCTCCCCCGACCAATCAAATTTAATTTATCACTCTTCCAGGTTTTGGTGTCGGCAGAGGACAGACAGCAATAAGTGCAATTAGAGAGGTATGAAAAGGTTTAATTTCTTAATAGCCGACTCAGTTTATCCGTCCATGCAAACTGCACTTTCAAGAAATATTGTTTGTGGCGATTGGTCTTAGCAAGTGACGTGTCAAGTTAGGCGTCATAATCCTCGTAGCGTGTCGCCTCCCCGGCGAACATTTTTGCGCTAAACGTCTTAATTTTGGAGCTCTTTTTACAGGGCTCGAAATTAACGCTCGTGAACTCGCAAAATGCGAGTGTTTTTTGGGGGATTTACGAGTGAAAAAATATCCACTAGCGAACATTTGCGAGTAAGAATCAGCCCTGTTTCCAAAACATTTCAATAAAGCTGTTCGAATTGAGCTTCATGTCAAGAAATTCGAAAGAAAGTACGAACAAACTTTTTTGTTTACTTTTTCAGCTCATTACTTTTGTAAAATTATCAATAAGAATTTTAATTTTTACATAAAAACTTGCTAGTTGGCTCGCCAATTTGCTAATAGGAAAAATTGTCACTAGCAAGACTTTGCTAGTGAACTAAAACGTTAAGTTCGCGCCCTGTTGTTACGACGACGTCGTTCCTGCTATTTGTATACCGCTCTATTTCTCAACGTCAGCTCTCGCAAATCAATTCCAAGACATCACCGTAGAACCCAACGTGTCCTTGAATACGGTATATGCCTTAAAGAAAGGTGAACGAGAATAACGTGACTGCCACTCGAAGATATTGTCCAATAATTCCCGCGAAAATAATATAACGCCATGGGTGTCATCTGATTGGCTGGCAGCACATTCTTTTGACAGATATCTCAGTGAAGGCGAGACGAAAACTGGCTTTAGTTTTTGGCGAGAATGCCATCTGTTTAAACGAATTAATAGAGTATGTAGCATTGACGGATTTGAACGAAATTTTGCTAGAGCATTCAGCATTGAGGAACAAAATTGTGCCAGGAAGTTTTCGGATATTTCTCTTTTGGCAGCCGCGAACTCAACGAGGTCGGGAACATATTCGATACTGTAACTGTACGGGTTAATATAAAGATAACCGATCGGAATACAGGAAATCCCAGACACAGAGAGATTGATGCTTGCTGATTAACACTGTACAATGCTTTTTCATTATTGTTTGCGTTTGATAATGACAGTCTGTTGTTTTCCGTTTACCACCTCCTTTCTTCTCAAGAAATGGACGGACAGCACAGCAGATATGTTTTCGAATTCTACAATTGAAAACCTTTCCATTGATATATAGTTTGTGGGAGTTTCCTTAAAAACAACACGTATGAATTTTTTTCTGAAGGATGCCCGTGAAGGTATCGTGTAACCTTAATTTCGCGGGTACTGCGAGTTTGGCGGAACTGTAATTCGCGGGGTTTTATTTTCGCGATTTCAATAGGCAAATGTGAAAAGGGCATAAAATTTGATTGAAGTGTTCTGAACTTAATTTTATTTGTCTAAAACTCAGAACTTTTTAAAACTTCAAGATAACTGGGAAAAGGAAAACTCATAATTATTTGAAAATAAGTCAAAGCTCAGTCAAAATACGGCGCAACTCGTAAAAATACTCAGCGATACTACACAACAAAACGTATAATAAGATATATATATATTTTCGTAGCAAATGGTGGTGCTGTTTATGAATTTAATAACTCAAATTTTTCCTCGTTTTTGCACGCAGGCAAGAAACAGAGCCGCGAACTATCTCTACTTCATCGAACGCTGTGACAACCACACAAGTAAGTCGCCAAAAACATTGAGTGGAGTACAGGATCCCTAGCATGCTTTTGTCTCTGCTGAGTCTCCTTGCTCAGGGAAAACGAACTTCTCTCTTCGCTGTCTCAATTCTTCTCCATAAGGACATCCGAGATTCTACCCGAATTCTATTCTGATTACATATCCCTAAAGAGACTTGTTACTTGCGCGCTAAAATTCCAAAGAGAGACGCAACGTGGATCCCTGAAGAGCTTTTTTTTGGGGGGGGAGGCGGGGGTATACCCTTGTTAGCTTAGACTTTCATTCTCATGTCGTGTCTCGCGATGGTCAAAAGGAATCTTTGTGATCTGATCGATCAGTAAGTGAATTTTGAAATAAAGGAATAGCAATTGAACAATGTTCTAATAACAAACCTCTTTTCTTTTTCAGTATACCACGACATAGAAACAAAGTATCATAAAACAAAACTCAATTTCTTCAGAAAACCTCCAGGTAACTTATTTGCTATATCTTTAGAACGTATTAGTGTCTGTTTAGTTTTATATTACACGTAGTCAATACAAAATCCCTGGATGGACGAATTTGGCCTTTGAAGAACAAATTGTACACTACTGCTCTCGTTTTCAAAGTTTAAGACGGAATCCATCAGGAAGTCGAGTAATATTTATTTAAGTTGGACAAAAATCGAGTACCAGAATAATTTAAAACATACTGCATTATTTTCTACCCTTAATAATAGGTAAAGATGTAAGTAATTATCCTTGATAAAACCGACAATAATTTCTTATCAGAGTCCGAGAAAATGAATTTTAAAGGGGAAATCTTATGTGTAGCCATTTTGTAAAATCGTCTTTAAGCGATTCAGTGGAATTAGTGGAACTTCGAAATTTGTTTTCGATTTTTGGTGTTGTTAGAAAAGACTTCTCTTGATAAGATATTTGAAGTAGTAACACAAAAGCTTGCAATAAGGTGCAAATAATTTTGGTACATAATTTTGTCCAATAAATACTCGAAGTCCTGGCGGATTCCGTCTTAAACCTTTTTGACAAAATGAAGGATAGAATAGTGAAAAAGGAAAAGGGAAAATGCAAGACAGGTGCAAATAAGATTAGCATTCTTAAAATTACTACGCGATCGTGTTCTTTACCATGAGCGGTTAACCTTGGCGTGCTACATTGTTCACTGGCTTTTCTCTGTTCATGTGATTTCTAGGTTATGGACTTCGCTGTCACCGGCTCATAAAAGAAGTCGCTGAACTTCTTGGTATTCAAGACATGCGCTGTAAGGTGCAGGGTGCCACGACGGCTCTCAGTCTCGTTCGAGCGGCTTTTCAAGGATTACTCAGTCAGGTTAGCAAACAGGACATCCTGCAAGTAAAGGCAGTTTTATAATATGATCTTGGTAAGAAGCGTGAGTGCGTGTGTATCTGCCATGCGTGCGCGAACGTGCGTGTGCTTGTATATCTATGTGCCAACCTCGTTCAGGAGATGACCCTGGGAACGAGGTTGGCACATAGTTAGTATTGTGGAAATGAGAGTGATGGCAAATTTTCAGCTTGGTAAATTTAATGTGAAAGATTAATTAATCAACATGACACGAGCGTAGGACAAAGAAAAATTAATCTTTCACATTAAATTTACCGAGCTGAAAATTTGCCATCACTCTCATTTCCACAGCTCATGATGATAGCGACATTGCTGATCGTAGAAGTATGCGGGACGCGTGTCATATAAGAACTCAGTAAAAATGACCTAGCTCTCCATGAGTTCTCGTAGCTCAGTGGATAGAGCGCCCGCCCGGTGTTCGGGAGGTCATGGGTTCGATTTCTGTAGGGACTCAGAATTTTTCTTTGTCCCACGCTCGTGTCATGTTGATTAATTAATCTTTCACATAGATAGTATAATTGGAATCTGTGTGACCGTGGCGCGCGTTACTGCTTATTTGCAGGCCATTGCATGTGTAGAGACTGTTTATTTGAGGCCTCTTTTATAGTTTACAGTGAATATTTTTATTCTTGCAGGAGACGCACCAGCAGTTAGCAGACCGCACGGGTCTCAATGTGGTGGAGCTCAGAGCGGAGTGTGGAATGAGGCCCGTTATTGTGGCCTCCCCTCGTGAAGGATCCCAAAACAAGGTCTTAAAAAAGAGATCAGAAAAAGCAGAGTATGACTTGAACGAAGCATTCGATCCCTACAGAGGACTGCATAGACCCAAGAAAGTAGAAGATTTGTTCTAGGCCAGCTCATCGTGCGAACTGACAGATGTATTCGCCAAAGTGAATGGTTAAATGATATCGTGCGTGTTCTAAGCGAAGACGGCAAGCAGTGAAGAGTTTCTACCACCCCTCCCTCCCCCCACCCCACATCCGAATTATATCAGCATGGACAAATTGGCAAAATAATATATCGCTTTTTCTTTAAATTTCGAAAACTACTGTACTCGTTTGCAAAAGAAATTCTATATAATTTTCCATCCACCCACGAATGGAATAAACTCACTTTTTGGTTGACTTGGGGCTTATTAACTACCCGATGTTTTTGTTGTAACTTAGAACTATCCAAGGCTCGCTTATACGAAAGAAATTCGGCATTTTTCTTTGAAGAGGTCGGGAATGGCACAAATCACGTGACAATCAAGTCTTTGCTAAGAAAGAGGACGCTTTCCATTCGGTCAAAAGTCCTTGTTTGAATTGACGGAAATTTCCAGTGGAGAATGGAACGGAATTTTCCAGTTGGCTGTGCTGGAAGCCATTGGCTGCTGCATGTAACGAAGTTTAAATGGAGTTTATCACTATTGCAATGCAACATCTGCCGAATGAGTTTCGGATTCGACCATTTTCGTATGGCAGGGTAAATTGTTTCCCAACGACAACGAAGAGAAACGTGAACACTATAATATCTCTGCACGTGCGTTTATATCAATCTTAAAATATATTTAACAATTATTCCACGAGCACGCGTTGGATATGAGATGTTAGATAGCAAACGAGGCGCGTAGCACGAGTTGGCTATAACCATCTCATCTTTGCCGAACTCAAGAAACTTTCTTAAACATTTAGGTGCTTCAGGTATCAGTATAGAGCGTTTTCACGTGACGTCATCAAATTCTAAAATCCAAAACCAAAGAGCCACCAAACTATTTATACTCATCAGGAATAAGAGGTGCTAAATTTATGTATGTGTACAATTTTTCAGCTCAACAGCTCTCTTCGTTTGGAAACCAGCGCATTTTGAATTTCAGAGTTATGGCGGTGTGTGACATACAGTTACGATCGTGTCTGTCGAAAAACATACTTATCTCGTGAGATTTAGCCATTTGAGAAGTTTAAGGTGGCTCCGTAGTTATTCCGAGCGAAATTGTTATTCCGAACTTTGCGTCATACTTTTTTCGGCTTTGGCGCGATGGCAATGAAACTTTTGAAGAACTTCCTCCTATCATTCAGTCATAATATAATTATATTTGATTTAACTGATGAAAAATATGTTTAATGGTATTGGCGTTTTCATGGACCTACCCTCTTGAGAAAAATCGCATACAGAAAAAAATTTTGCCCATAAATTTTTGATAAATTTCTAGAATCAGCGCGTATTAACTTAATACATATCATAGCTAAATGAAATGTTGTCATTCCGAGTTTTAGAATTAGTTCGTTTGATCATGAACGGTACGTGATAATGAAAGGGAAACGGCAAAACAGGAATGACTTGAACTTTGCTCCATTTCACATAAATTTTGACTTTGTTTTTCTTGCTGTGAAAGCTTGCCGCCAATATGTCGGGCACTGTGTCTTTTCAATCGGTTACCATTAGTTACTAAGGAGTAGCTAAACCATACCCGATAGGGCGCTCAAGGCTGGTTTTCACTAGCACACGAGCGCAAGCATAACGACACAAGTTTAAGGTGATTCGTCAGAAATAAAAGTTATCCAATATTTTTTTAAACTTTCCCATGAATGGTCCCTTCCAAGCACTTTTTCGAAAGACACAATAAAAAAGGTAGGCCACCGTGCGCGCAAAAGAGGTATGATGGGCCAATTTTACCCCATTTATGTTAATTATGCACGCGCGCTATTTTAGCGTTTCGCGGTAGATTTTGCGGTAGCTGAAAGGAAAGATTATCAACGAAATATTTAACAAAAAAACGTGATAGCAGGCATATTGAGGAATCAACTTAACGCTAGTAAGAACAGCAGCAAAATTAGCATAAACCCTTGAAAGCACGAGCATAAGAACAAATGAGAGTTGTTTTTATATGCTGTTCTTAATTACTTCGAATCACCGTGGCACAAGCACAAGGACACTGTCGACAAACATGGGTTTACCTACGTTTGATTTTGCCGAAATGACCAAGGAACTGACGTTTGCTACAGTTTTTAGCCCCGTGTTTATACCATGGATTGAAATTTTCACTTCTGTTAAGTTAACACTAGAGAAAACAAGGGGAAAGAAACATTGAATTTTATTCAATCTTAAGAAAATGAAGAGAGAGATGAATCTGAAATAATAGCGTATTTTCACGAGAGCGGAGTACTAATGGTTATACTGGAAGGTTACTGTCAACCAAGGTTTTGTAACTTTTCCTTAATGATCTTTAATCTTTAAAAAGTTACTCCTAAAACAGTGTACATGTAAAAACTTTACTTGGAGAATTATAAAATTAATATAAAAGATATGCAAAGTTATACAATAATGGAAGAGAGAAAATGCATATTAAAAGAATAATTTTACATAGTGTTCAGCGCAGTTTGTATGATCGATAAAAAATTAGGGTTATTCCATGCAGGAAAACCCTTGGATAAAGCTGTCAACAGTGTACTGCAGGTGGCGATAAGGATGGGGATTTGGCAGCCTGAAAAGGTTGAACTTCAGCTGGAAATTTTATCCTAACCATACCATACTCGACCTTATATGGAACATCTGCAATTGATACAGGTGCCTAGGCTTGCTGCTCTAGCCTGTACCACGTACCACATCTGCAGTCATCATGATGATGATCAGATCTATCCAGAGAAGTTTTAATTTTCGGGAGCTAAAAGAAACTACTGGTGGTTATCGTTACAAAATATTAGACAGGACTCGCCAGCATTGCGCATTCTTCCACCACTTCCGCTTACGAAACTAGCAGAAAATTATGCACCATTTATTCGCAAAAAATTAAGAACCTTGGTCGCTATTATTTTACCTGCTTAACTGAATAATTCAATACTTGGTCCCTGCTGCTAAACTAGCTTCTAGCTAAGTGTATCGCCCACTTTAAATAAAGTTTTGATTTTGATTTGATTTTTGAAACGCTCTTGTCAGCAGCAGTATGAATTAAAATTTTCGTACTGTCAGCAACACCTTTCGGGAAGAAAGAAAAGTTAACCGATATAAACATCACTGAACATTTAACAAGAAACGACTCTCTTGTATGGGATATTTACTTGGTAGCAGTTTAAAGGGCGATTGTCACGATAATCCGCATGTGGAGCCTTACTTCGTTCAGAAAGTGTTTTAACCAATATAAATTTGGCGAGGTTGCATACTGCACGCTGCTACGAACCACCCGGGCCTTCTGCGATTGTTTTGGAGTTTTTTCCCGGCATCCCTTTGTCTCGGCTCTTGTCCCGAACCGCTTTGTATGACACCCTCAAGGCTTCGAGAACATATTTCCTGTGATGTTTATAAGAAGATACAAACATTGTTATTGGCCAAATAATGCCTTACCTCAATTTTTATAACTTTTGGAAGCCTCGCGAGGTCGATGGAAGACGATTTTGAAAGCATAAATTAACTTTGATTTCTGTTCTGTCGGAACAGAAACTCGGTGTAAAGGCCTGTGAAACGCACGAGTGATGTAAAACAAAGAACGCGCAAGACGACAAAGAACCCCAAAACAATATAGAATAGAAAAACAATAGTTCAAGAACAAAGAAAAAAGTCACAGGTTTTTACACCAAGGTAAACCCAGAAATCAAATCGTCACATATGCGCAGGAAAGTGATAAAGGTCGTTTAAGCGTCGAATTGTACCTTTGCTCGTTTTTTCCGGTTGCTCTAAAAGAAGGAATGCCGGATTGCCGGAAACCTGGAATTCTGGAATTCCGGAAACCAAGGCCCGGAATCCTTAAACCAGGAATAACTGCACTTAGTTTCCAGCTACGGTGAAAGTTAAGTGCGATACAAGATAAACTATGAAGGGCACTTGAAAATCTCGCCATTTTACACGATTGACCGAAATTTCGTTTTATTGTAGTCACAGTTTGAAGTTACGTAATTCAACATTTGTAATGCTATCTTTTGGCATCGCGTTTCCCAAGTTGAATAAAAAATTAATGCGATTCATACCTTTAAGAGTTATTCTTCGAACGTAAATCAGCGCGGATACAGAATGAGTAGAGTTGTTTATTCAGACCCACTTGCAGCTAAGAGCTGGATAACAGGATCGTGCGCATATTACACATAATAAACATTTATCTTATGACAAAAAATCTGAGTATTTCACAGTTACAAATTCTGACAGTCTTTTTGTGTTACACATTTTGTTATTATAGTTCCGACAGCTTCGTAACGAGTACGAGTGAGCGGTAGTTACCCTTCTATTCATGGCAAGGCCGTAAACAGGATTGGACAGGATTGGACGGCTTTAGTGCACACTGTCGACTTTTGTGCACATCTAGCAACCCATCCATACCTTAATTGATTAAGGGAGACTACAAAAGAGGAACTTTGCTCCATTTCACATAAATTTTGACTTTGTTTTTCTCACTGTGAAAGCTTGGCGCCAATATGTCGCGACACTGTGTCTTTTCAAGCGGTTGCAATTAGTTACTATAAGGGGTAGTTAAACCATACCCGATGGGGCGCTCAAGGCTGGTTTTCACTTGCGCATGGGTGTACGCATAACAATTTCAATCGGTTACCATTAGTTACTCGAGGGGTAGCTAAACCATACCCGATAGGCCGCTTAACTGTCGACAAACGTTTGATCTTGCCCACATGCCTGAAGTTTTAATACAGAGGGAATGAACGAACAGTTCACTTGTTTTAACATGCAAGTTAAATAATTAGGTATTGCATGTCGGAGATAACGGTCAACAAGAAAGGTCGAACCTAATGTAAAGGAGCAATTCTCATTTACATAAGCCAGGCTCGACTCATGCAAAATTCGGTGTTTCATGTCCTTGGCCTGAAAAATTAAAGAACGCCAGAGAGTAAATGATTTTGTTGTCAATGTAACGACATTAACATGTAGGAATGCTTTTTGCAGAAGTTATGTTATTGATATTGCAAAGGCGCTACAGCTCACGTAAAGGCATAAATTATGTATATGAGACCAAAAGGGTTTTATATAAATAAGAGCAATTCCCAACATTCTTAACTTCAAGAACTTGAGGAAAGTATTTTGCCATTACAAGTATTTTTGCCATTACAAGTTAAAAGGAAAAGGTAGGAATGTCGCAGCATTTAACAAAACAAAAGTTTTATTTCCCACGCCGTTGTTTCAGATTAATCGGGTAAATCGCATCAGATTCACAAAGTACACTGCTTAGAATTTCACTTTCGAAAGGCTAATTTCTCTTCTCCGGAACTGATATACAAAGAGTATAACACGGAGGCTAGCAAATAATACAATGATGGGAAGAATTTTTGGATAAATTTCAACTATTCAGTGATATTTAAAAAGGCCTTCATTACAAGGCAGGTCATCTCTTTGCTATGAGACGGTCTTAACTCCTTTAGAACATGACACTAAAACAGGCCATGGATATTTTGCGCATTACAACTGCCATTTTATATTTTGTATGTTTTGCTAATAGAGTTGATCATCGTATGCACTGCCTTTTAGCGAAGGATTTTGACAAACCAACCAGTGGCAGTCAATCATTTACACGCCCAAACCTTTACAGTATGGCTGAACTTTGTCAAAAATTGAATTAAGTAATTTTCAATTTTCTATTTTGCTTTTCACTTTAATGACCGGCATCAACAGAACCGTTCATGTAAATAGTTGTGCGACATCGTTAATTATCACATATTAGTTATTAATAAAGAGATCTTTTTTATCAAAAAAATAAACAAAGTAAATATGATAAACCGAATAATTCTAAAACGTGACCGTTACAATTGAAAATTGCAGAGATAAAACGTCTGGGAAGAGTTACTTATCACCGTATGATAATCGGTTTAAAGGTAACAATTATTTTCTCTGTGAACCAGTTTTGATTAGATTTGATTTTGATGTGTTATATATATAGCCGCAATATTTTGACGCCTACATCGGGTCAGTCTTTAAGACAGGCCACAATTTGGACAGAAACTGGAAAAGCCTTCGTTCATTCAATGAGACAGATCTTTTCAGCCGAATTTTTGACGTTCTCCATGATTAACCACGAAGAAAGGGCAAATTAACTTATTTTGTGTTATGTATATAAACTAGAGATCTCTTGATACACTCATTGCCGCTTGGGCTTTTCAATTCAGAGGTTTCTTAAAGGCGACGATTATTTGAGGGCGCCCCTCTTAAATAAAAAGCAAAATGTTTCTCATTGTGCACAGGTCGCCGCAACTCCCACAATGGAATTCTGGTTCATCTCAATTTTATTTTGTTTCTTGGCTGCATTTTCAACCCGAGTAAACTGCGAAGAATGTACTTGTGAAGACAATAAAGAGGCCATCTGCAAACTGGAAGATAAGATGGACGCCACAGGTACGGTGTTGGGCTAAGGTACAGGTCATTATTTATGAACATGTGTACAGGTGGGGTGGATAAATCATAGCTGGGGGGAAGTATTGGCTTAAGATGACAAGGGGTTGGTGTCGATTGAAGTAAATTACGGTTTGATAAATTAAATTAAGGCCAGTTTTCGATTGCGGCCCGGTGCCGTATCGGTTGGGAAAATTTTTGGTCTTCGTCTCACTTAGACGGTTTCCTCCTGGTTCTTCGATTTTCCTCCCTTCTCAAAAACGAGCATTTCTATTCTTTATTCATTCGTTCGCTCGTTCATTCATTCACGTTTTTTTAATAATTATGCAGTTGCCATGGCAACGTCAAATATCATGGTCACGTTGTTCACTTTTCAAAATTGAGCGTTAAATCTGTGTTAAAATTAATGTGGTGGAATTTCTTTTCTTCTTCTAGACCCCCTACCTTCTACTTGCAAGCAGGTTTATGACAACCGGGTGTAAGTATAGCTGATACAATCAAGCTGTCAGTGCAGAAATGTAACTGGAAAAGGGTTTCTCCAAAATCCCTTGGTTGAATCTTTCGAGTCTTGTGATAATAATTCTATAGAGGGGATGGTTGCGACAAAGTTGCGACTTTGCAAAGTTGACACTGTTACTAAACGAAACGGTGTTGGGAGCGTTGGTAGGAGGCTCTTCAAATCCCCCAGACTCACAAAATAAAAAAAATATCGTAGGTTGATCGAGTATACGTAGTAAGTATTATATTCACCAGCCTCGAGATGTGACTATGATCGATATTTTATCAGGTGCATGGAAGACAAGGCCTACACGCTTAGGATTGGACACCACACAGTACAGGATGTCGACGTATACTGTCAGTTGACTGAAATTGACGGTTGCGGCGGAGGTGGATGGACTTTGGTTATGAAGATTGACGGAAACGAGGTATTAACAAGGCTACAGGTTTTATTTATGTATCAGTTTATTTATTTGTTTGCTCATTAATTCACTTTTATTTATTTATTTATTTATTTATTTTTAACAGCAAAACAATTAGCGTGACATAAAATCACAACTTCAGATTCATCCTCGTTCAGATTTGTAGTTTAGCAAGTTGGAAAGTGTTTGGAAAAAATGTTAAAAACCTATCCACGAGAAAAACCCGTTCAAAGGTATTTTTTTCTGTTTCCTGTGACGTGTCTGTTATGTCATATTTCTAGAAGCCGAGTATCAATCCCAATTTCTAAAATTCTATTCAGATCGGGCATGTTTTAACCTTGTTAATATTTAAATGATTAATTGTAATGCGCATTTGATCATATTGTTGTGCGTTAATTTGCGCACTTCTAATATTCTCTACTTGCACAAATCCCATAATACACCTCTTTTACCCCCCAAAATTTTGCATAATCATTGTTTGCAATTTCTCCTGGGACATGAAGATGTCCCAAGGGAAATCTAAAACAATGCCTATGCAAATGTTTTGGGGGGTAGAAGCGGTGTATTATGGTATTGTGCAAGTAGAGAATTAAGTACTACTTAGATTTAGCTAAGCCTAAAAGCCTGAAATCCAATGGGATCATTAACCAGTCAGCGGTTCAACTTGGGTTGTTGATGAGCCCTACACCTGAGCCCGTGTCAGGTTATTACATATGTCTACCAACGTTAAAGGAGAACGGAAGGCGAAAACCCACTTTTTAGGATGTGAAATTACCTTTCAACCTGATTGTAGCAGCTAAAAGCTCCCTACCAGAACAATTTGAATGTCCGCCATTTTTGAAGACATGTTGAAGGCTTGGACGCATAGCATGACATCACAGTGCACACCTCATGGGATAAACGCGCAAATTTCAAAATGGTCGAATGCGTTGCAGTTGGCTTTCCAAACAGAACGGCCAGAGATTCCAAAAGAGGGATAAGTTCCCATTGACTGCCCTTAAAAAATAGGACGTTTCTTAAGGTGTGGAGTGTCAGGTTTTATTTACGACTTCCTCGATCGATCTCTTTGCAGCATAAATATTATTTCTCTTGTTGCCTTTCCCAGTTCGCACAACACTCGCATGACACCACGATGTATTCCTCTTCGGAGCTTGTCTTGACTCTCGTGAACATCGTCTTTCTCTGACTCCGAACTGTCTCGCATCGGTTCAAAAGAATAAGGCTCGATCTCGGCCATGCTACAAGCTTAATGCAGTCTCGACACTTAAGATATTTCACAAATTTACCGACTTGTTTTCCATTTATCTAAGTTATTTCTACCATTTCCAGAGGTCAAATAAAAATTTGTCTCTAGCCTTCCGTTCTAACGTTGACCAAGGCCTATTTCAGGAGTATGAGGTCTCCCCTCCCCCATCCCTAGAGTCTGTACGGACAGACGCACGGATGGTCGTACAGTCACATGACTACCAAATTTTCTCGACTTGATGTGTCTCCAAAATTTCTTACCCCTAGCGCTTCGCGGGCGTGCTTCGTGTGCCGGAGCTCTGCTAATATAATCAATTTTTGAGTCATTTTTTCAAAAAAAAATAACTCTTAGCTGGCGTACGGACGTATGTCGCTATTCAGTGGATAGATGCACGAGTGATGTATTTCACACCAATCAGAATTAGGATACTATCGATAACCAATGAAATTGCCGCTTGTACGCATCGTTTGATTTTGTATCAATATTTGTTTCGGATTCAAGCGGCGGCCATCTTTGTTTTCGTATAAACTTGGCCTTATTGGGCGGTGTTGGCATGATGTCTCTATTTCCAGCACTCGGTGTTTATGTACCTCTGGCGTAGAATGTTGTGTGTGGGTTTTAAAGCGGAAACTGTTCGAAAATTTTCATGGTGGTGAAGAAGGTACGAGGATGTGAAGTTTTACATGCTGCTAGCAGTCTGTTTTGGCGGCTTCGGGTTGACTGAGGGATTGTTTTTTGATCGCGGCTATTCGTGAATAAGAGCCATGTTGAATTTTAAAATATTTCTGATTTAAGTATCAATAGCTTTAAGTTTGGTTAAAATTGAAGTTGCGGATGTGCACAGCTTGCTATTTCTTGGAGATGAGATGTTTGAAGTCAGTAGAGCTGAGGGATCAGACATGATCAGAGACTTTGTTTCAGGACATAGTAGATGTCATACCGCATTTAAGAATTTGAAGTAAAGGAGGCCACATACATAAGAGCGAAGGGTACACTATTGCGGAGAAACAGCTTTCATCGCAGACGTACCAGCTCTGGTAAATATTCATGGACGAACCGTTCGTAATTAAATATGCAAACTCGTTCACCAGGATTTTCGGCACAAATTTCGTAACAACAATAGAAGTCCATTCACCCTCACAACCACGCAGTTAAATCCATCTTTCTCAAAAACTTTAAATTACTTCAAAATGATCCCGACACTGGTAGAATCTTTTCGCAACCTCCATTAATTTCATTTAAACGCGACAAAAACATAGGTAACTTTTTAGTCAGAAGTGCATTCCAAACTAGTGATCAACCCGGAACCTTTAAATGCGCTCGCGCACGATGCAAAACATGCCCTTTCATTCACAACGTTGACAAAATATCGGGACCCAAGCGATCTATCAAAATCACTGATCATTTCACCTGTGCCTCAGCCAATGCCATCTACTGTATAACTTGCACTCTTTGCAAAAAGTTATACATCGGCGAAACAGGGAGACGACTTGGCGACCGATTCCGAGAACACCTTCGGGACGTGGAGAAAGACGACAAAAATGCATCAAAACCGGTCGCGAGACACTTCAATCTCCCAAATCATTCTAAGCAAAAGACGCAAAACTCTAGAACAAAAATTTATTTTTCAAATCGGCACTCTTAATCCTCACGGTATCAACGAACGCTTTTCATTCAACTAATTTATTCCGTTGTTTTCACGTTACCAGGCACCAGCCAATAGCGAAGCACCATCTTACTGTATATAAAAAACACACGACCCACAATTCCTTGATTCGCTCCGACGAAGGGCTAACGCTCGAAACGTCAGCTCTTGAATCTCTATACGGTGGCTAATTCACATTATCAACCCAGTTGATAAAACCAAACTGCATTTTAAAAACCCTTTCGAAAGATATATTTTTTCCATTTGATCCGTTTATTGTCTTTCGGTGCGATACTTTGGTGCGTGTTTAATAAATCACGAAGTATGACCACTTTTTGCTGAAAATCATGCTACAACATTTTCAAGAAAAACAAAAGTATCATATTACAAATAAACAAATGCATCGGTTTACCGCTGTAAAGAAAAGGCTAAGAATCACGATTGGTGTTGCTTTCTGCACTGTCCTTTAAGTTTCTGAGTTTTTAATTTTCAGGTAGAAATAGCTTTGTTAATTAGAATTGGCATTTAGTCACAACAAGCGGTAGGTGGAGGATTTACTTTTTAGGTATGTCTTCACAACATTGTGATGCCGTGTAGTAATGAGTAGTGTTAAAGAAGAGAGTTTGAAAGCATTTATATTTTCTAAAGATTTGTGGTATGAAATCCTTTAAATATTGATGCAGACTTTGTGGAGGCAAGTGTAACCGCAAAGTAATCAAGTTAGACTTTTAGGCGTCACACCCGAGTTAGTGACAAAAAATACCCTATACGTCCATACCAGATACTGAGAAAAAAATAACTCTCACACGCATTGCGTGCCTATGTTGCCATAAAGACGACGAAGGGGGCACTGAAATGGGGTGCTCTTGATAAATAGTGGTCCAATTTTGTAAAAAAAATACTATGCCAGGATACTAACATGAATAGAAGGAGTGCTATCATGGTGATATCATTAAGAGCCTAAGAGCCTTAGCTCTCGGCTTGAAAAACTCGGGCTGACTTTTTCAAGTAATGCCTTTGTGAATAAGGATCTGGTTATACATAAAACTAACGAACAAAACAGACAAAAACTAACGGAATAAACCGACGTTTAAGAGTTGATGCCATCTGATTGTCGAGGTAGTGAAATAAATAAAGTTTACAAATTCTGCTAGTTCAATGTAAAGGTATCACAATAAATTGCTCGAATTGGATTGCGCCAAAGCATTTATATAATTTGCCTCGCACTCTTATTGCAACACCTTCATATTGAACTCCCAAAACTTGTAATCTTTATTCATTTCCCTACTTTGACAATAATGGCGCCAAAAATACCCCGAAACGTCGGCTTATTTCGCTTGGTTTTGCTTGTTTCTGTATAATACGCTTGGGCCTTGGAAAAATATTCAGATCGCATCAATCAACAACTTACTTAACGCATTTTGTGAATGAGCACAGGACCTCTGCCATGTTTTTCTGGAGCGCCGTTTAAATAAAAAAAAGGGAGGAAGTCCTGATGAAAGTTTCTCTTTAACTGCAACGCATCTGACACAATTCTTTTGTCTGTTAAACTGGTTTTCATTTGCAGTTACGGTAAGCAGGGGACGTTTAAGAACCCACGCACTTCTCGCAAAGAGTAGGGAACGAGGTTCCCGGTGTTGTGGTCCGGCCTCGTATCACGGGTTGGTGCTTAACATAGGGATAACCTCGCTGCACTTTTCCCCCTTGGACAGACTTGTCCAAGAAAAATTGAGCATGAGTACGAGTATGAGTATGTTACTATGGCGCCTTTAATATTGAAAAGACCGCAATCATGGATTCACCATTTTGCCTTCTTTAAATTTATATATTTTATTTAATATCCTGCAAATTAAAGTGAGTGGCGTATAAAACAGAAGTCACTTATAAAAGAATTCTGTAAGGCAGAGAAAGAGAGAGAAATGGTCTGATAATAAAGTACAAATAATAAGCTCTTCTATAAAATAGGTTTGAATTAATTACATTCACTGTGTTTCGCTTCAACTCAAATCAGGAAAGCCTGAAAATAATGGCTGATTTGATACTCTACACCTATTCAACTGATATGCACCTAATTTTTGTTTAATCTAATAGGACACCTTTGGCTACGATTCTAACTACTGGGGCAACCAAGAATCCTTCAACCTTGAAGGAGGAAAGACCGGAATGGATTCGCAAGAGACCAAGTTACCGACCTACTGGGACACACCATTCACCAAGATTTGTGTTGGTATGAAGATCGACGAACAGATCAGGTTCATTCTCATCAACCAGCAGGCCGACTCCCTGTACTCACTGATCGCTGACGGACAATACCGCGCCACTTCAGTGGGTCGTGACACGTGGAAGAACCTGATTGGTTCACAGGCCTCCTTACAGCTCAACTGCAACAAGGAAGGGTTCAATTGCCAAAGTACCCAAAGTGCACTATCTAAAGCAAGAATCGGTATCCTTGGTAACGAACAAGACGACTGCAACTCATGTGATTCCAGAATCGGATTTGGCACAGGAGGGTCCCCTGACCCCAGCAACACGTGTGGAAACGAGGCAAACGGCCTATGGTCACCAGATAATGGCGGAGTGTCAATAAAAGCCATGGGATACATCTTGGTGCAATAAGGAGTAGAATGAGTTCTAAAGTTTGCACGATTAATGGTCATATATGTAGGATGAATAGAAACCGTTGAGATTCAGTGAGAATCAAAGAAAAGCCTGTGTGCAAGATTAAAAATGGAAAGCATTATTTTGACAACTTCATTGTCTCCACAGAAATAAGCGGCGATTACAGAAATAAGCCATTAGAAAGGCAAATTTTTTCCCACACTATTTACTTTTAACTTTCGTTCAGCGCTACGAGTATGCCCCGTATGCATTAGGCAATTTTTCCCTAATACTACTCCTATCCTGTTTCCTTGCCTGTCGTTTCATGCTGCATTTTGGAGTAGAAATAACATTGAACAACATTGCAATGCTCCACAAAAAACGATAAGGCTTAGAGAAACCATAAAAAATGGAGACCCATTTGATTTCAAATTTCGATTTCAAAGTCGCCTCCAAAGCGCAAATTTAAAACTCCTTCTTTTATCAGTAGCATGCTCTTTCCAAGTATGAGTTTTCAGCGGAGCTCCCACGCTCGCCGCAGGCATACGAGAGCAGAACCCCATTGTTAATCATGCCAAGAACATTTGGTTTTCCGTGACTTTCTGTCCGTATGAACGGACATGCGGACGTACGTACGCATACACCCGCGCCTCAGGGGATTAGGGCGAGAGAACGTCTGACACTTTAACCCAGAGGTCAAGCTTACCCGAGGTGTTTGCATGTGCGTTTGCCTGGGCGTTGACACGAAATTTTCGATTTCGTTGAAAGTTCATCGAAATATGTCATCGACTAGAAAAAGCTGCGCCCGAAAAATCCTTGCTGTGCTGCTGCGTTGTTCACTATGCAAACTACTGGTTCAAAGGTGTAACGAAAGCGAGTAGGATAAAATATTTCTTCGTAAAGATTTCATGACAAACAATTCAGAAATGATTGCTGACGAAGCATGATATATCGTACAAGTCAGTGTAAAGGTGGTTTTCACGTCACGCAAGTATCACGCAAGTTTCACACAAGTAAGAAATAAAATTTCTTACCATTCAATAAATTGATTCAAGAAATTGGAATATCATAGAAGAGGAATAAGTAAACAACGTGCCAAAGTTACGGGGATGAACGATATTTCGAACGAATTTCGGCGAAGGGATTCACTGAAAATTATAGTGTTTAGTATGCTGGAGCCCCTCTGAGGGACTCCAACATGGCCCATGGAGGCCGAAAACCAATATACTTTGGTTCTCTCAAAACGTTTCTTCCCTTTGTTAAACTTTAAAACATTCGCATAGACATATCAACATATCGGTTACTCAGAACTCAAAAACACAAGGCGAATCGATATTTTCGCGCACGTAACATGTTACCCAGAAGCAATGCCGATGTCACGCATTGTGAAAAATCTGAAATTAGTGTTCTATTTTAGTTTTTTCTGACGTCACGTGAAAACCACGAATAGTTAGCATTGGTTGGTAAAAGCATGCCGGCCGAAATCACTTTATCCTTTGCTCATGCGAATCTGAACTGAATTCGCAACGGCGTCATGATGAGTTCTAATTTCCGGTCAGTCATTAAACTATCTGTTATGATGGCGCAGTTTGCAGTAATTGCTGGTTTTCACTGTCTCGCCATCAAAAAACAAATCCAAAACCATGCAATGAAAAACGCTGATCCCGTATGAGCTGAAAATCCAAAGTAAAGTAAAGGACCCTTGTCAGCCACACCTTTGTTATTGTTATTATGTGAAAATTTTAGTATTCTATTTTACGCGGATCGTGACTCTGATAGCACAATGGAGGTACGAGGTGAAAAGTGCCAGGATGTTGCGGCGCACAGTACGTAAGGAATCTACAAGCCGTCATCAAGGGACACAAACAAATATTTGCTCACTTTTCAGCGCCACTTCACTCGATGATAAAACCACATCATAACTAGGCTTGGTTCTTTGTGAGTAATATCTTAAAGTGTCTATTATAATAACTGAAATAAGCACACTAGTTACGGTTGATACTTCCGACAGCAAATTTCCGAGATTTGTAGGTAGGATTTCGTGTTTCGTACGTCCTTCGAGATTTCCCTTAGCATGGTAGTGTTCGAATTCTAATCACGAGAAGAAAATTTCCCGCCACCTTCCCTATTGTCAGCTAACTAGTTATTACTTTTTCCATCAATTAATTGTCAATATCATTGGCGCTATCTTCGCCTTTACATTTATGGCTGCGTTGTTACTTAGTCACAGTTGTTTGTTATTTGCGGTCTTCGGTTATTCCTAGCTACGATAAAAATTTACAACGTTTAACTCGGGGGTGGAAGCGGAATAATTGGATCTCACTTATTCGTTATTCCTTTTTAATTTCATTTTTTCAGAGTTATTCATTATTCATTTTTCAGTTTTTCTCGATATTCATTATTCTGTATTTGAGTTTATTTTGTTATTTTGGCCATAATTTAGGCATGATAACTATGGTTATTTTGGACATAATTTAGGTATAATAACCATAACTGTTTCATCCATACTTTGGGTATTATAACCATGGCTATTTCGGCACTAATTAGGGTGTTATAACCATGGTTATTTTAGCCAAAATTTGGGTAATATATCCATAGATATCCTGGCCATAATTTGGGTATCATAACAATGGTTTTTCAGCCATAATTTTGGTATTATATAACCATGGTTATCATATCCATAATTTGGGCATTATAACCATGCTGATTTCGGCCATAATTTGGCTATTATAACCACGGTTATTTTTGCCATAATTTGGGTATTATATCCATGGTTAATTCTGCCATAATTTGGGTATTATTACCATGGTTAACTCTGCCATAATTTGGCTATTGTAACCATCGTTATTTTCCCCATAAGATGGGTATTATAACCATGGTTTTCTGCCATAAATTGGGTATTATAACCATGGTTATTTTTCCAAAATTTGGGTATTATAACCATAGTTATTTCGACATAATTTGGGCATTATAACCATGGTTATTTCTTCCATAACTTGGGTATTATAACAATGGTGACTTTGGACATAATTTAGGTATTATAACAATCGTTACTTTGGCCATAAGTTGGGTATTACAACCGTGGCTTTCTGCCACAAATTGGGTATTACAACCATGGTTATTTTGCCAATATTTGGGTATTAAAACCATGGTTATTTCGGGCATAATTTGGGTATTATAACCATGGTTTTTCGGCCATTATTTGGCCATGGTTATTTTGCCCATAATTATAACCATTGTGATTTCGGAAATAATTTGGGTATTATAACCATGGTTATTTCGGCCAGAATTTGGGTATTATAACCATGGTTATTTCGGCCATAATTTCGGTACTATAACCATGGTTATTTCGGCCATAATTTGGGTATTATAACCATGGTTATTTCGGCCAGAATTAGGTTATTATAACCATGGTTATTTCGGCCATAATTTGGGTATTAAAACCATGGTTATATCGGCCATAATTTGAATATTACAACCATGGTTATTTCAGCCATAATTTGGGTATTATAACCATGGTTATTTCGGCCAGAATTAGGGTATTATAACAATGGTTATTTCGGCCATAATTTGGGTATTATAACCATGGTTATTTCGGCCATAATTTGGGTATTATAACCATGGTTATTTCGGCCATAATTTGGGTATTATAACCATGGTTATTTCGGCCATAATTTAGGTATTATAACCATGGTTATTTCTGCCATAATTTGGGTATTATAACCATGGTTATTTCGGCCATAATTTGGGTATTATAACCATGGTTATTTTGGCCATAATTTAGGTATTATAACCATGGTTATTTCTGCCATAATTTGGGTATTATAACCATGGTTATTTCGGCCATAATTTGGGTATTATAACCATGGTTATTTTGGCCATAATTTAGGTATTATAACCATGGTTATTTCGGCCATAATTTGGGTATTATAACCATAGTTATTTCGACATAATTTGGGCATTATAACCATGGTTAATCCTGCCATAATTTGGGTATTATAACCATGGTTATTTCTGCCATAACTTGGGTATTATAACAATGGTGACTTTGGACATAATTTAGGTATTATAACCATCGTTACTTTGGCCATAAGTTGGGTATTACAACCTTTGCTTTCTGCCAAAAATTGGGTATTATAACCATGGTTATTTTGCCAATATTTGGGTATTAAAACCATGGTTATTTCGGCCATAATTTGGGTATTATAACCATGGTTATTTCGGCTATAATTTGGGTATTATAACAATGGTTATTTTGGCCATAATTTGTGTATTATAACCATGGTTATTTCGGTCATAATTTGGGTATTATAACCATGGTTATTTCGGCCATAACTTGGGTATTATAACAATGGTGACTTTGGACATAATTTAGGTATTATAACCATCGTTACTTTGGCCATAAGTTGGGTATTACAACCTTTGCTTTCTGCCAAAAATTGGGTATTATAACCATGGTTATTTTGCCAATATTTGGGTATTAAAACCATGGTTATTTCGGCCATAATTTGGGTATTATAACCATGGTTATTTCGGCCAGAATTTGGGTATTATAACCATGGTTATTTCGGCCATATTTTGGGTATTATAACCATGGTTATTTCGGCCATAATTTTGGTATTATAACCATGGTTATTTCGGCCATAATTTGGGTATCATAACCATGGTTATTTCGGCTATAATTTGGGTATTATAACCATGGTTATTTCGGCCATAATTTCGGTATTATAACCATGGTTATTTCGGCCATAATTTGGGTATTATAACCATGGTTATTTCGGCCATAATTTGGGTATTATAACCATGGTTATTTCGGTCATAATTTTGGTATTATAACCATGGTTATTTCGGCCAAAATTTGGGTATTATAACCATGGTTATTTCGTTCATAATTTGGGTATTACAACCATGGTTATTTCTGCCATAATTTGGGTATTACAACCATGGTTATTTCGGCCATAATTGGGGTATTATAACCATGGTTATTTCGGCCATAATTTGGGTATTATAACCATGGTTATTTCTGCCATAATTTGGGTATTATAAGCATGGTTATTTCTGCCATAATTTGGGTATTATAACCATGGTTATTTCGTTCATAATTTGGGTATTACAACCATGGTTATTTCTGCCATAATTTGGGTATTACAACCATGGTTATTTCGGCCATAATTGGGGTATTATAACCATGGTTATTTCGGCCATAATTTGGGTATTATAACCATGGTTATTTCTGCCATAATTTGGGTATTATAACCATGGTTATTTCTGCCATAATTTGGGTATTATAAGCATGGTTATTTCGGTCATAATTTGGGTATTATAACCATGGTTATTTCGGCCATAATTTGGGTATTATAACCATGGTTATTTCGGCCATAATTTGGGTATTATAACCATGGTTATTTCTGCCATAATTTGGGTATTATAACCATGGTTATTTCGGCCATAATTTGGGTATTATAACCATGGTTATTTCGGCCATAATTTGGGTATTACAACCATGGTTATTTCGGCCATAATTTGGGTATTACAACCCTGGTTATTTCTGCCATAATTTGGGTATTATAACCATGGTTATTTCGGCTATAATTTGGGTATTATAACAATGGTTATTTTGGCCATAATTTGGGTATTATAACCATGGTTATTTCGGTCATAATTTGGGTATTATAACCATGGTTATTTCGGCCATAACTTGGGTATTATAACAATGGTGACTTTGGACATAATTTAGGTATTATAACCATCGTTACTTTGGCCATAAGTTGGGTATTACAACCTTTGCTTTCTGCCAAAAATTGGGTATTATAACCATGGTTATTTTGCCAATATTTGGGTATTAAAACCATGGTTATTTCGGCCATAATTTGGGTATTATAACCATGGTTATTTCGGCCAGAATTTGGGTATTATAACCATGGTTATTTCGGCCATAATTTGGGTATTATAACCATGGTTATTTCGGCCATAATTTTGGTATTATAATCATGGTTATTTCGGCCATAATTTGGGTATCATAACCATGGTTATTTCGGCTATAATTTGGGTATTATAACCATGGTTATTTCGGCCATAATTTGGGTATTATAACCATGGTTATTTCGGCCATAATTTGGGTATTATAACCATGGTTATTTCGGCCATAATTTGGGTATTATAACCATGGTTATTTCGACCATAATTTGGGTATTACAACCATTGTTATTTCTGCCATAATTTGGTTATTATAACCATGGTTATTTCGGCCATAATTTTGGTATTATAACGATCGTTATTTCGGCCATAATTTGGGTATTATAACCATGGTTATTTCGGCCATAATTTGGGTATTACAACCATGGTTATTTCTGCCATAATTTGGGTATTATAACCATGGTTATTTCGGCCATAATTTGGGTATTATAACCATGGTTATTTCGGTCATAATTTGGGTGTTATAACCATGGTTATTTCGGCCATAATTTGGGTATTACAACCATGGTTATTTCGGCCATAATTTGGGTATTATAACCATGGTTATTTCGGCCATAATTTGGGTATTATAACCATGGTAATTTCGGTCATAATTTTGGTATTATAACCATGGTTATTTCGGCCAAAATTTGGGTATTATAACCATGGTTATTTCGTTCATAATTTGGGTATTACAACCATGGTTATTTCTGCCATAATTTGGGTATTACAACCATGGTTATTTCGGCCATAATTGGGGTATTATAACCATGGTTATTTCGGCCATAATTTGGGTATTATAACCATGGTTATTTCTGCCATAATTTGGGTATTATAACCATGGTTATTTCTGCCATAATTTGGGTATTATAAGCATGGTTATTTCGGTCATAATTTGGGTATTATAACCATGGTTATTTCGGCCATAATTTGGGTATTATAACCATGGTTATTTCGGCCATAATTTGGGTATTATAACCATGGTTATTTCTGCCATAATTTGGGTATTACAACCATGGTTATTTCGGCCATAATTTGGGTATTATAACCATGGTTATTTCGGCCATAATTTGGGTATTACAACCATGGTTATTTCGGCCATAATTTGGGTATTACAACCCTGGTTATTTCTGCCATAATTTGGGTATTATAACCATGGTTATTTCGGCTATAATTTGGGTATTATAACAATGGTTATTTTGGCCATAATTTGGGTATTATAACCATGGTTATTTCGGTCATAATTTGGGTATTATAACCATGGTTATTTCGGCCATAATTTGGGTATTATAACCATGGTTATTTCGGCCATAATTTGGGTATTATAACCATGGTTATTTCGGCCATAATTTGGGTATTATAAAAATGGTTATCTCGGTCATAATTTGGGTATTATAACCATGGTTATTTCGGCCATAATTTGGGTATTATAACCATGGTTATTTCGGCCATAATTTGGGTATTATAACCATGGTTATTTCGGCCATAATTTGGGTATTATAACCATGGTTATTTCGGCCATAATTTGGGTATTATAACCATGGTTATTTCGGCCATAATTTGGGTATTATAACCATGGTTATTTCGGCCATAATTTGGGTATTACAACCATGGTTATTTCGGCCATAATTTGGGTATTACAACCATGGTTATTTCGGCCATAATTGGGGTATTATAACCATGGTTATTTCGGCCATAATTTGGGTATTATAACCATGGTTATTTCGGCCATAATTTGGGTATTATAACCATGGTTATTTCGGCCATAATTTGGGTTATAACCATGGTTATTTCGGTCATAATTTGGGTATTCTAACCATGGTTATTTCGGCCATAATTTGGGTATTATAACCATGGTTATTTCGGCCATAATTTGGGTATTATAACCCTGGTTATTTCTGCCATAATTTGGGTATTATAACCATGGTTATTTCTGCCATAATTTGGGTATTATAACTATGGTTATTTCGGCCATAATTTGGGTATTATAACCATGGTTATTTCTGCCATAATTTGGGTGTTATAACCATGGTTATTTCGGCCATAATTTGGGTATTATAACCATGGTTATTTCGGTCATAATTTGGGTATTATAACCATGGTTATTTCGGCCATAATTTGGGTATTATTACCATGGTTATTTCGGTCATATTTTGGGTACAACCATGCTTATAATACCCAAATTATGGGAAAAATAGCCAAGCATGGTTATAATACCCAAATTATGGTCGAGTACAATCTCAAATACAGAATAATGAATATCGAGAAAAATTGAAAAATGAATTATTAATAACTCAGAAAAAAATTGATTGAATAATGAATAAATGAGATCCAATTATTCCGCTTCCACCCCCGAGTTTTACTCTAGGATTGTTTTTTAAGAACTTCAAATAAGCAAAATACGGATCTCTTTGTTCGAAATAACATTGAAAAGGGCCGGGAGAAGGCAGAAATCAAGCTTCTTGCGATTTGTTGTGTATTTGGTCGATCAAAGTAATAAACACGTATAGTTTGGGAATAATGTCAGGGGTTCTAATACTATACTCCTGCCTATGCCATCAATTAAATCTAAGGCCACCTGGTGTTCGCCGACGGGAGAAAAGAGACCTCAGCCATTTGTCGATATTGGCTTTGATTTAACCGCCGTCTACAGTTTTGGACGGCTCTATTTAAAACGCATGCTGCTTGCGTTGTTCGCTGACCGTAACTTTAGCCCGTGCGTCTCGCGCATTTCTTTACATTAATTCCGCTGTCAATTATTGAGCCCACATTGTAAACATGGCGTGCTCAAAAGAGTTCAATAGATGGTTTACACTGTCACGCCATCAAAACATAAACTCGAAACCGTGCAATTAAAAAATCTGATAAATTTAAATGTTATAAAATATTAATAGGTAAATAAAATCTCCAAGTCTCAGGTCTGTGCGGTACACCAATCGGGAGTTATTTGCCGAAGCATTTCTCGCAAGTTTATAGAGCTCAGTATGGAAACGCCATGTTGGTTCCCAGCTTGATGGGCACCATAAAAGCGACTGCTCATTCCTCACGATCTAGTGTATATGCACATACACATCTTTCATGATACTTGAACTGCTTAAACTGTAAAACTTTTGCGAAAAGACCTTTTCTTAGAGCACGACAGCTTTGCCACGGTGCCATCGTGAGGTCACGTACGGCGGAAATCTCGAAAATTCAACATGCTGTATTTCAAACACAAAGGACACTATCTAGCTGAAAACTTGTGAATAGGTGTATTTTTAGAATTTCTTTCACGTGGGGACAATGAAAATTACGCAGACCCAGCGAATTTTGATTTTAAAATTTTGTCACGTGAAAACCAAGAATTGTAAAGAGTTACAAAGTTTGCTTGCTTCCGTTTTGGATATCCTCGACGATGGAAAGGCAAAAAAAAAATGAGTGTTAAAATGTAACAGGAGCTGTTCGACAACGACGATAAACTTAAGTGAAAGGTTTTATTTTTGTCACATGCTACGAAAATCACGTGATGGCTCGGTCGCTAAGCCGCGGAGCATGCTAAATATAGCCATTTTCGACCCATGGCAGAGGCCTCTTTTCTTCCGTCAGCGAACACCAGCCTCTGCTAGCAGGGAATTAAAACTCATCTTAAGACCTATCTTTTTAGACATGCATACAGACTTTATTAGCGTGTTATTAGTATTTTCTATTTTTACAGAACACTTTCGTTATATTTATTTAATAAATATCGCTTTGAGAACCCATACGATACTTTTGAAGTTTATTTTTACGACTGAATTTTTAATTCAGGAGTATAGGAAGGGGTCAATTTTCTCGCTCAGTTGGTCGCTCAGCTGTAAAGTTTTTGTTGGAATGCCGCTGGGCAGCTGTAAACGGCAGGGCACGGCGGATCGTAGAGATCGTATAAATTTAGGGATTATCATATTCATGCTGCGCCCGCTGAAAAGGACGTGGAGAATCTCAAAAGGAACGAAGTGAAGTTTCTTTTCGGTTACAGCGTAAGTGTCGTACAATTCAAATTCTCAAAAAGTACGATAGATCGATCGATCTTATAAAGAAACCAGTGTTACTCATGTGTTGCCTTTAATCCAGTGCGTGATTTGAAAATTCAAAATTAATTTTTCCTTACACAAATGCTTTCATATTTCTCTGGTGTATAGTATATAAGTCCATTAAAATACAGTTTTAGCTGAATCAGCCTATATTTCGTTTTACAGTACAACTTTTGAAATTGTTATTTGTCTATTTTCCAATATATTATCAACGCAAATCCTTTACCCGTGATGTTAAAACCCCGCAAAGGGATAAAAAATTGGTACTGATTCAGTGTGTCCAGTAGGCGTGAATAGATTGTGCTAATAAATCCAGCAAAAGTTGGTTCGCAATTAACCCAAAAGTTGCTCTAAAGTTGCTTAAAAAATTTAAAAGTTGCTACCCAAATTTAGAAAAGTTGCTTACTTTTATTTGCCTTCGTTGGCGTGAATTTTGCGTTTGCTAGGAATTGAAGCTCTTGCAGGACTACTAAGAGTTGTCCCCGCAGCGGCTATGGTAACCTCAACAGGATCCTAATCTGTATTATTTTCATTTTTCTCGCCAGACAATTCAGTTTCTAATTGTGATACCTCGCACTGCAGTAAATACCAAGATGGCGGGCGGCAAGCTCTATTGTTGGAGCGAATAACCACTGGATGTAAGCGCCCAGTTCGTGGGCGCACATGTTATTTTAAACAATTATTGGATGATGTTTTTGTGATATCCGGAATAATCAAGGTCGAAGTCAGTGTCATTAGCCGGAGCCGAAGGCTGAGGATCGCGACCTTGATTATTCCGGATATCACACAAACCGAATCTAATAATTTCTCAATTTGCTGCTGGGTCGATAAAGCGAATCGACAAGCAATATTCCTACTTCGCTGTCCGTGAATAAGACATTGCTCTTGGAAATCATGCATTGCGCGCGCAACCTACAGATTATTCACCAATGAGACCCTATTACGGGTTTTTGGGATAAGGGATATTTGGGTAAAAAATTATAGGGATACGGGATATTTGGGGGCAAAATAAACGGGATACGGGATATTTAAACAAGATATTCGGGGATATCAAACAAAAAAGGCGGAGATACAAACCACCACAATTAACGGGATACGGGATATTTAGGCCAAAAATTAATGGAATACGGGATAGTCAGACCTCCCCCTAATGGGGCCTCACTAATCTGCTTGCAGATTAGAGAATAATCTGTAGGTTGCGCTGTTTCCCAGAATCAACTGTAGGCTTTTAGCCAATGAGAAGACAGATGTTGACTACAATGTATAATAATATAAATTATTTGTAAGTACGACATACCCCGTACTTAGTTTTGACCAGTTTTAATAAAACCTTTTGATAAAGACCATTTTGATGGTTTGGTCAGTTTTTAATTATTTGTTGCTCGCAGTACAAAAAGTTGCTGAAACGCTAAAAGTTGTTCAAAAGCTGCCGAGCACAATCTATTTTTGCCTAGTGTCCAGCAGCCATCTGCGACTTCTGCTTCTACCCACACTACCTTTCAATCTTGTCTTATAGCCTTGAAGCTTTGATCTGACAGCGTTAATTAATAGAGCTGCTTATAACCAATCTAAACTACATACTGACAATATTGCATGGCCGGTACACGTCACGTGAAGAATATAATAACAAAAACGGTTCATTTTGTCATAAAAATTGGCCATTTTCTAAACGAGCAGGGGACTGGGTACAAATATTTAAAATTGATTTAAACGAAAAATTGAACATGTCACGTGAAGGGTCATCCAAAATAATGTAAGTATCCTAAATTTCAACGTTGTTAGCTCAAACGCACATGTAGATGAAGTACACGTTTGAAAAGTTGAAATTTAAGAGGGTCTCGAGTATGGTTTGGAGGAACGCCGCAGCGTTCAAACGTGTGCTATATACTTTGTGTTTAAGCCAATAACGCTGATATTTGGTTTCTTTACATTATTTTGGATAATCTTTCACGAATTAGGCTCAATTTTTCGTTTCAATCGATTTTCAATATTGTACCAAGTCCCCTGACGAACTGCGTAGTTTCAAAACAAAGTAATAAGCTTTATCTTGGTTGTAATACTAATATCAAAGGGGAATAAGGACAAAGTCCCGTTGAATTAAATGCATACACAAATTAAGCAAAATTGGAGAACTCATTCTCCCTCCTTTTTAATCACCACACGATGCATCATTGATCTTGTGACCTCTTACTGTACTAGGACGTAGCCCATTGCTTTGATGAGTTTCTCTCCATTGTCTGCATGATGATAAGAAGCCGCGTTTCCACACGTGTTGGAGTAATCAGGATTCCCTGTTGTACCAAACCCGATTCTGGAGTCACACGAGGCACAGTCATTTTCATTGTTTGAAGTGATGCCGATCCTAACTTTACTTCCAGCACAAATTGAATTGAACCCTTCCTTATTGCAGTTTCCCTGCAAGGATGCCTGCGAACCAATCAGCGTTTTCCACGTGTTACGACCCAGTGAGGTGGCGCGGTATTGCCCGTCAGCGATCAGTGAATACAGAGAGTTGGCCTGCTTGTTGATGACAATGAACTTGATCTGTTGACCGATCTTCATTCCAAGACAAATCTTGGAAAAGGATGTGTCCCAGTAGCTTGGTAATTTGGTCTCTTGTAAGTCAAACCCCGTCGCCCCTCCAGGAAGATTGTACCCGTTTTTATCATTCCAGTAACCAGAGCCATAATAAAAAGTGTTCTTTGAGAAATTAAAATAGCAACAAATTAATAATAGAAAACTTCTGGTCAACCCACATTATCATAAGGAAAAAGGCGAGGCCGAGGAAAGAAATCATTACGAACCACGTTTTAGTGTCTTTAGTCCACGCAAGATCTAGTGTAGAAATACAATATTTCAACTCCATTCCAGGAGCATGTCACAAAGATGTTAGACAAGCAGTATTTATACCTAAGATAAGTAGCGTAGTACAGAATGAATATATATAATTAGCATGGGGCAAAATATAAATAAGCTATTACCACAAGTGTAATTCTCTGGAGGCTTAACTTAAGGCCTTCGTTAATCGTCAGATGGTACTGGATTTTGGCCATATAATGCGAGGAACGTTAAATTAATTCAGTCCAGTAAACTCTTATTGTCGCTTTTGATCATAAGACTTACTCTTTACTATAGGATGCCTAACATCCCTAATCACCACCCATATAATCATTCTATCTGCAACGCTTTCTTCTCAAGAATAAGCACACTCAGGCGCAAAAAACTATCTGATACCCACCTGGCATAATAATCTTATTTTATGAACTCACTTAAACCCGTATCTAGAAGATAATGCCGGGGTTCAACTGGCGTTGGGTTTTAAAAAAATTTTCTGGACAACGATTATTCGTTAATTTTAAATTATTCTTATCTGACAATCGGGCATGTCTTCTTTTAACTTATGGGGTGAAGTAATTGTCAGCCAATTATTATTGACATCACTTAAATTTAATTCATGAACAAGATACCCTGATATAAAATGGGCTTGGCCAAGCCATCCCAATGCCTGGTTATCAGTCAAATACCAAGCCGTATTTTCTGCACAGGACGAAATCACATGTTTCTGTATTTCTGAAACGTGGCGGAAACATGCAACTCCATGTTTCCGTTATGTTAACGTCTTGCGGAAACATGAAAATTCAAATCTAAGGTGATTCCGTCACGTTTCCGGAACGGAAATGCCAAGTCACGTTTCTGTCATATTTAAGGCAGCAGATTTCCGCCGTTGTTCGTTTCCGTCACGTTTCTGCAAACGGATTTGCAGCTGTTTGCTACATCTACCAAAACACAACCTTCGTAGGAAGTACATGACCTCACACATCTTAAAATGACAAGTATATATGTCCGGCCAACTCCTCCCGGTTTTCATCAAATCTCCCGCTTCGATCTTACGTTTTTCCCTTCATGTAGTGTTCATGAAAAGTCTTCTCAACACTCATGCTTCATGTAGCATATGCGAAAAGTCCTATTAAAAATTAAGATTTCTAGATGCTACAGATTATTGTACTTGTGGGATTGGCAGGTATGCATAACGTATATGGAATGATATCCTGACCTATAACGACCCTTATGCATAAGGACGGTGCAGTGATCAGAATACGTTTGCTCCCTTATTATTATGTATACTAGATCTTACATGTACACATAACCCTAAACAAAGTGTCAGGGCAATCTTATATTTATTTCCTTGTTAAACAAAGTATTCTGATTATTTACCATGCTTCTTTATAGGCTACTGTATGTAGTTTTCGTCTGGATGGGGCAAGTAAGTCAGTTGTGTGAATTGAGCCGGCTAGGCCAAATGAGACATTTGTGAGATTTGAGTCGCGTTTGGGCCAAATAAGACATTCCTGTGATTTGAGGCGGTTGGGCCAAATAAGACATTTGTGTGATTTGAGCCCGTTGGGCCAAAAAGACAGGTATATAAATTGAGCAGGTTGTGATTTGAGGCGGTTGGGCGAAATAAGACAGTTGCATCAGTTGGGCCAAATGAGACAGCTGTGCGTTTTGAGTCGGTTTGGCCAAATGAGACAGTTCTGTCATTTGATCCAGTTGGGCCAATTGAGACACTTGTGTGATTTGAGCCAGTTTAGCCAAATGAGACAGTTGTGCGATTTCAGCAGGTTGGGCCAAATGAGACAGCTGTGCGTTTTGAGTCGGTTTAGCCAAATGAGACAGTTCTGTTATTTGATCCAGTTGGGCCAATTGAGACACTTGTGTGATTTAAGCCAGTTTAGCCAAATGAGACAGTTGTGCGATTTCAGCAGGTTGGGCCAAATGAGACAGCTGTGCGTTTTGAGTCGGTTTGGCCAAATGAGACAGTTCTGTCATTTGATCCAGTTGGGCCAATTGAGACACTTGTGTGATTTGAGCCAGTTTAGCCAAATGAGACAGTTGTGCGATTTCAGCAGGTTGGGCCAAATGAGACAGCTGTGCGTTTTGAGTCGGTTTAGCCAAATGAGACAGTTCTGTTATTTGATCCAGTTGGGCCAATTGAGACACTTGTGTGATTTAAGCCAGTTTAGCCAAATGAGACAGTTGTGCGATTTCAGCAGGTTGGGCCAAATGAGACAGCTGTGCGTTTTGAGTCGGTTTAGCCAAATGAGACAGTTCTGTCATTTGATCCAGTTGGGCCAATTGAGACACTTGTGTGATTTGAGCCAGTTTAGCCAAATGAGACAGTTGTGCGATTTCAGCAGGTTGGGCCAAATGAGACAGCTGTGCGATTTGAGTCGGTTTGGCCAAATGAGACAGTTCTGTCATTTGATCCAGTTGGGCCAATTGAGACAGTTGTGTGATTTGAGCTGGTCAGGCCAAATGAGACAGTTGTACGATTTGAGCAGGTTGGGTCAAACGAGACATTTTTGTGATTTAAGGCAGTTTAGCCGAATGAGACAGTTGTGTGACATTTGTGTGATTTGAGCCCGTTGGGCCAAAAAGACAGTTATATAAATTGAGCAGGTTGTGATTTGAGGCGGTTGGGCGAAATAAGACAGTTGCATCAGTTGGACCAAATGAGACAGCTGTGCGTTTTGAGTCCGTTTGGCCAAATGAGACAGTTCTGTTATTTGATCCAGTTGGGCCAATTGAGACAGTTGTGTGATTTGAGCCAGTTTAGCCAAATGAGACAGTTGTGCGATTTCAGCAGGTTGGGCCAAATGAGACAGCTGTGCGTTTTGAGACGGTTTGGCCAAATGAGACAGTTCTGCCATTTGATCCAGTTGGGCCAATTGAGACAGTTGTGTGATTTGAGCTGGTTAGGCCAAATGAGACAGTTGTACGATTTGAGCAGGTTGGGTCAAACGAGACATTTTTGTGATTTAAGGCAGTTTAGCCAAATGAGACAGTTGTGTGAATTCAGCCGGACGAATGTGTGAATGAAAATGTGTGTCATTTGCGCTAGGAATATTCTGTTAAACAGCAAGTTAGATATCATATTTTTTTCAATGTTATATCCTGCCTATCCTAGTTTCACGAGATTTTAAAGCGAGTTGCACCCGAAAGGTGTGAAAGTTGGGGGGCATAATCTCTTTTATAGCAGAACCTCTTGTCTAAAGATCTATGATTCCGATGATTCTGTTAGCACCTTGTTTCCGTCAGTCTTCAAGACAGGTGTCCACGCCCCATCTCCACATCCAAAATTTCCAAAGTGGCAGAGAACGGAAGTTGCTGTTTGGTCAAAATGAAGAGTTACAAGTCGGGTGAAGTCGTACCTGTTGGATATGTAGCACTTTAATTTGTCTGTACGCAAGGTGTTACAGAGTAACTTATTGCTCTGAGTAATCGAGCTTTTTTTAGCAAAAATCTACTGCGGGCATGCAATTTGTATTTCTAAACTAATAGCCCGGGCTGAAATTTTCACCTGGTTAGAAGCGTTGGGATCAGCTCGTAACTCTCAAACTGTAGAAACAGAATTTTAACAACTAACCTTTATCCCATTCTAAAGTTCTCGAAAACCAGATGAATTAATACAAAGTTCTGTCCACTCGCTTTGCCTCGGCAGAACACGGCAAAAATAAACGATCCCTTCAACGATTTTCACGTCAAGCTTTGGAGTTTTCCCTTCACAGATTAATTCAATCCCGATCCATTTTCATCTTGAAAACGAATTTGATGATTTCCCCTTTAAAAGAGTCCCTTTGGATGCAATTTGTTGCTTATTTTTAGGAACTAACAGCACCAAAGACTGTAAACAGTTTGAGCGATTGATTATTTTGAAAGCTTTCATCGTTCGCGCAACCTCGAACCCAGGCTTTCGCTCTTTTGTGTTTGGATGAATTTTTCGAGCGCGAATATTAGCGAATGAGCGCGCGAGAATTCCTGCAGTTATGGTAAAATATTTTCTCGATTGCAGTAGCGGGTAACATTTCGATCGCTTTTTAGATGTTACCTATTCTCAACAAACGTAACTAACGATAATTTTACAATTTTATCAATTTTATCAAAGTAGTAATTATCTAAGGACTCATGCACCCACAGCTGCACTGGCGTCTTGTCATTTCTTTGGAGATCCTCTTAAAAAACTGTTATGGGGAGGTAACTTAGATTTTGAAAAGCTAAACCAGTCAGTCAATGAAAAATATCTGGATATAAAATAAAATGTTTCAAGAGTAACTGATAACATCAAGAAATTGCAATGAGGGACTTTGATTTGAATTTGACTTACTTATATGCGTCGTAGAGTTCCTTGCATGACTTTGCAGCTGAATTGCGAAACAAAGTAGATGAGAAGTTAACATGGTTAAAACCTGTTAATATGAAAGAGAACTGAAATCCATTCATTTAAACAGAATTACAATACCTGTCTCGCAATTTCCTCCGATGAAACCTTCATCACAGTGACATTTGAAAGTGTTATCTTTATAGTTCGCCAGACATGTGCCTCCGTTTTGACACGGCGTGGAAGCACAACCGGTCTGAAGTGAGAATAGTGCCAATTAAATTAATATTTGTTTAACACCCGACACTTGAATAAAGTTTATGTATGTATGTATGTAGTTTAGCGAAAGTGCACCGCGACCGTAAATGTTTCTACTGTTTTTTTTTTAACTAAACAGATGCTTTCTTTCGATTTTACAACCTGAACGCATGTTTCAGTACTTTCGTTCGCCATTCAGGATTACTCACTCATCTTTGGCGCTGGCGCATCATAAACCGCTGCTCAAAAATGCGAGAACAGATTTTTGAATCCTTGGAATGCACAACTTATGTTATCAACGACTATTCACTGGCTAGCGATTTGTTCGTTGGATAGCGTTATCCATCCTTTGAACGTCTTGATTTTCCAAACTAGATGAAAAGGGTCTGTTATCAGGGGCACTCAACGAGTCTGTTCCACACCTCATCTGTTCCCCAGCGCAAATGTTGGCTCATCCTCGGTGTAAGAACCTGTGAAACTCACAAGTGACGTAAAACAACAAAACGAACAAGACAACAAAGAACCTCGAAACAATACTGAACACAGGGAAATAATAGTTCAAAAACAAAGAAAAAAGTCACAGGTTCTTACACCGAGGTAAACCCCAAATGTTGCTGGCTGCCAAAATGGTTCAGTATATGTTTTCTCGTTAGAGTTGTTACTGAAAAATCGTACTTTTGAGCCGGCTGATTGAAACTCGGAAGGGCGACTGAAGAAACTGCTCGACGAAGGCTTGAATCTCGTTGAGAAGAGTGGATTTCAACGGTTTTCAGAGTAATTTCCGCGTGTTTGTTTGTTGCTCTAATTGCTGGCTGGGAAAAAAATATGGACCATGTGCAGGCAAAAAGGAGCAGATAAATTTTTCCCAGCAACGCTCAAGAATACTGGTAAATGTTTTAGTATCATATATTTTGATTCACTTGATTAAAAGAATGAATATTGCCACAGTTTGTTCGTTGGGTGCCCCTGTAGTATTATTAATAGTATTATACACTTCAATTTTACCAGATTTTTATCATTCTGTCTCTTTACTACTCTAGACCTTACCTTAATGGAAAAGTGATGCGAGCTTTGATTTCCTTTGTACTCTGCGGAGTTAATGTATTTGTCAGAAGACAATACCTCGCACCAATGTTTTCCATCGAGACCTTTGGAGGCAGCCAAGTTCACCGAAACGCACGACGGAAGTTGGAGACATTCAAAAGTACAATCAAACATGTCGTGTACTGTAAATACTCCAACTTTTTGCACGTTTAGATAATGTAACTCGTGTCTTGAGAAAACATGAGTAACATTTGTAATAGCTACAGAAAAAAGGAAGAAATTTTGGTGAGACTTATTGCCCTGTGATTTTAATAGGCAATATCGTCAAATGTCACGTAGAACACCTGACATCCCCATGTTTGTTTGAAATCACATTGTAATGCAAATTAGATACGTGATATATGAGGGGGCACACAAGCCTAAATCGACAGCTGGTTTCTTATCATGCCCGATAATTAATTTTTTCATAGCCATACTTTGACTTTTTTTTGTGACTTAAATATTCTAATTTTAACGCAATTTTGGGACTTAATGAAAAAGAAAACGGCTCGATTAACTATTTCAAACTTAAACCTTATAATGAAATCATTATTCCATACCTTGGCTCTCAAATGGCTTTACCGCAGATACTTCACTAGTTAGACCGTTAGATTTTCCGAGAAACGGGCACCATTTCAATGCTTGCCCCTGTGAGACAACGTGGCTAATTTTCATTACAATATAAAAACCATCATGGCGGCTATCGTAAACCCGATCTATCGTGAACCCGGTCATCCCTATACCCTATTCAGACCAGGATATCGGAAGGCGCATTTAAGGCCCGCTCCATATGTTGAACATTTGTAACTACAAAACGATTAAAACTATCGCCTTTCAACTTTAAACACATTTCCTAAACCTTTACTAGTAATAATTTGGAACCAGTCTCACGCGACCAATCACTTCCATGGCAACTGCTTTTTGGCAACAATATATTTTACAAAATTCACATTTGTTTTTAATCGTCATTTCTTCAGTCTATGTTTTAGTTTGAAAATTTAATTTTAACTCTTAATTGCGGACAATATAATTTACCATATCAGAAAAGATTAATACTTCATAGTGGAAATATTTCACCCAGTAAATTCAAACAACAGCATTAAATGACGGTATATTACGACATTATGACTTCAAAGCATAATGATCATGATTATTAATGTGTTCATTTTCTGACCATTGCATAAGCGGTTTTCAAGTTACATAGGGGTATGGGGGTTTCTAAAGCCACATTGGATTCCACTCCCCGGCCCGTCATCGAGGGTTCAAAAAGCCTTATCTGAAAAGATCTGTATTCGCCGCTGTTTGGTCTTTGGTAGCTAGAGATACAAGCTCTGAGCCTCAAATTGGCAGAGAAACAGTCATTCATTGGTAAAATCCCGGCTACACCATCAACGTACAAGGATGAATTCGGAACATTGTAAACTATCTCTTATACAGAATGAGATAAACTGCAAAACGAAACGATTTTTTTTCTTATTTACCCGTTTTCCAGCCAATCTAATTGTTCTTCTCTTCTGATCATCCGTATAATGCTCACAACTTGCCACAGGCCATTGTCTTTGTGTTAGCTGATTTATGATTAGTTGGTCGAAGATGAAATCTAAAATTGCTAAAATTGCCTGACCTGTTGCCTTTTAGTAATTTCATAAACAACTTTAATGATGGTTATTGCAGAGAGTTACAACTCTAGTTATTCAATAAAACAATGTCAGCAGCTAGGGAACATTAAATATTGTTCAGGTCATCATTAGAAAATAGGGTACATCTAAATAAGTTAAGACGGAATCCATCAGAAAGTCGAGTAATATTTAAGTTGGACAAAAATTTGAGTACCAGAATAATTTAAATCATATTGCGTTATTTTCCATCCTTAATAAAAGGTAAAGATGTAAGTAATTATCCGTGACAACACCGACAACAATTTCGTATCAGAGCCCGAGAAAATGAATTTTAAAGATCACAAGCTATAGGCAAAATCTTAAGTGTAGCCACTTTGTAAAATCGTCTTTAAGCGATTCAGTGGAATTAGTGGAACTTCGAAATTTGTTTTCGATGTTTGGTGTTGTTAGAAAATATTTCTTTTGATAAGATATTTGAAGCAGTAACTCAAATTTTTGCGATAATGTGTACATAATTTTGGTACAACAACTTCTTATCAGAGCCTGGGAAAATGAATTTCAAAGTTCGCAAGGTATAGGCAAAATCTGACATCTTTTAAGCGATTCGGTGGAATTCAGTGGAACTTGGAAATTTTTTTTTCGATATTTGGTTGTTAGAAAAGATTTCTCTTGATAAGATATTTGAAGCAGTAACACAAAAGCTTGCCATAAGGTGTAAATAATTTAATTTTGGTACATAATTTTGAGCAATAAATACTCGAAGTCCATGCGGATTCCGTCTTAAATTTTCGCCTGATTTTAGCCAACTCGGTCTACGGCCTCCTCGGCAAAGTATCTGGCGATATTCCGCGCGATTTCGCAGGATAATTGATAAACATACTGTTTACCAAGAATTAAACCCAAACAGGTTTATATTTTTAATCTTGTAGAAACTTTACAACAGAATTTGTTTGTTTGTTTTCTTGCAATTTTTTGTTCTTTTGCAAAAGGAAATGTATTATTCAAGACGTCACACCTAGTCTCTACATGGACAATGAAGGAAAAATTAAAATAGCCAAAAAGTTATGTAAACAGCGTCGATGCCCTTTATGATAAGAATGCATGAAATGATCTCGATTCTTCGCCAAGGTTTAGCCTTAAAATGTGTTCACATATAATGTACAAGTATAAAGAGTTGGTAAATTTAAATTACAGCTATTTTATATTCTCATTATTTGCATGTATTTTCTAAATTTCCTTTTTTCAGGGGGGTTTGTTGTGTTTAGTTTGAACTTGCGCTCTAATTTAGCTGTCTTGTAGATCAAGAAGCCAAGTAAATATTCCAGCATATTCTTGTTATTGTGAACTGAAATTAAATAAAATTCAGCTAAGAGTGATTTATTTTACCAGAAAAGAAGTGCGTTTTATAACTCTTTTGGACAAGACTAGTAGGACGATGTATGATTAGCTTTCTTTGATTAAACGGATTCAACTAGAATTTATATTTTACCTTACTTTGCATTGATTAAACAGAGGAAACCGCCTGATATAATGACTTGTTGAAAGATAAATAACTTCACCATTCCCGACAGTAAAGTGAAATTACTTTAAATTTGCTAGTTGTAACGAATTCATCTTCGCTTGTGTAATTTGAACACAGCGTACGTTTAATTCTTTATTGTCTTTGTTTTGCATTAAAAAAATGAATAATTTGATCAGTATCGATGTAAAACGATTAGCAGGAGCCAATTAATTTAAATCATACAACTAATAAAAACTTGAAATAAATGGTCAGGTTTAAATTCATAAACCTTAAGCTTTTTACTGTATACACATAAATCAATTTTATAGCTAGCTGGAATACTCCAAATATTTCGTTAGCTTATCGAATTATAATCAATCTTCTTTTATTAAAACTATCTATTTATCTAATAAGAAAATGTGGTTGTTATTGCAGAAGCAGCGAGGTCCAGTTTTAAATCAATTCACGAATGGGTAATCAGTATCAAAATTTTGGAAATCTAGAAGGCCAAAGCAAATCCTTAACTTAAAGTATAATGTTGCGGTGCGATCAACCTTTCAAATAAAGCTCCAGGACTTAAAATTACTATGAATAAAGGCTGAAACCTACCTTTAGCACAGCCGACTTTTGGTATTGTGCATGATAGCATTTGGAAAAGCATCCAGTATATTAAAGCAGATATCATGTTCGATTGGAGCATTTCGCTTTACTCCTTGGACCGCATGTCAATTTCAGTGAGCTATTTTACCAATGTAATAAACTTAAAAAATTGAAATTGAAGTTAGGCTCTTGGGTCCTATATGTTCGAATTGAAACCTTTTAGCATGCTGAGTCAATCGAGGTTCATTCTGTTCTCAGATCTTCAAGATCAATAGGATGCACTGAGCTGGTTTTCAAAAAATAAATAAATAAATAAAGGGCTACCTGCTGTGCAAGTTGGAAAGTGGAAACCAAATTAAAATTAAATTATTTATAGACCCTAAAGCAGGAGGAAATCTTGGGGAAGATTTAGAATGAAATTACATACAGAATTAAATTAAATACCAAACAATTATCTTCTTTAAAAGCACATCTTAAATCGTCGAGGTCGTGACTACTGTACTAAAATATACCCCATGGCTTTAACATGTTTGATGCCATTATCCGGGTACCATGTAGCCTCGTTCCCACACGTATTGGAGTTATCCGGGGTCCCACCTGTACCAAACCCAATTCTGGAATCACAAGAATGACAGTCTTTATTTTCGTTCGCAACGAAACCAATTCTTGCTTTAGAATGGGAGCTATAGATACATGCGGCATTGAATCCTTCTCTGTTACACTTGTTTTGTAGTGAGCCTCCAGAGTTAATCAGCGTCTTCCACGTGTTACGACCCAGTGAGGTGGCGCGGTATTGCCCATCAGCTATCAGTGAGTAAAGAGAATTGGCCTCTCGGTTTATGGTAATGAACTTTACGTTTTGGGTTATCTTCATACCGAGACAGATCTTGGTGAAGGGTGTGTTTAAGTAGCTCGGCAATTTGGTTTCTTGAAAATCAAACCCAGTCTCCCCTCCAGGAAGGTTGTATTCATTTCCATTACTCCAGTACGTTGAGTCATAATGGAATGTATTCTGCGGAACAACAGGAGTAATAAATAACTACTGAATTACCTACTTTTACCTACTGACTGACTCAACCAACTGACTGACTGATAGACGACTCGGACAGAATGACTGACTGACCGACTGACTGACTCAGACTGACTGACTGACTGACGGACTGACTGACTCAGACTGACTGACTGACTGACTGACTCAGACTGACTGACGGACTGACTGACTCAGACTGACTGACTCAGACTGACTGACTGACTGACTGACTGACGGACTGGCTGACTCAGACTGACTGACTGACTGACTGACTCAGACTGACTGACTCAGACTGACTGACGGACTGACTGACTCAGACTGACTGACTGACTGACTGACTGACTGACTGACTCAGACTGACTGACTGACTGACTGACTGACTGGCTGACTTTTTATACCTTTACTACCATGTCATTAAACAATACCCATTACTCACAAGCCTCCGAAAGGATAAAACTTGATAACTGCGTTTTACTCGCTTGTTTTATTGTTATATGGAACTGGTGAAATAATACTACTTTGTCAGGGATTCGTGTTGCTCACTCACCCTCTCGTACACTCACGCACACACGCACTCAATCACCCGCTCTCCTGTACATTCCTAGACTATTCTACAACTCATTTCACTGTACTATTTTAATTCCACGTTCAACACTTTTGAAGATCCTGTTTACAAAAATGGCATCCTATGAGTACCTTGCTGCCGTTAATCTTCATGACCGGAGTCCAAGCTCCATCTCCACATCCAAAATCTCCAAAGTGACAGAGAACGGAAATTGGTGTCTGACTAAAGCGGAGTGTAACCAGCTGACTTGTATTGAAACTGTGGAAAATGTAACAATTAGGCCGATCAAATAGAGGGGCAACATGCACAATTGACAATTATGATCTCAAAATACATTTTAATTTTTAGCCCATTGAAACCTGTATACGTATATGTATAATACAAACATGAAGTCATATGAGTAAAATGATACCCATCTGTACTCCTCAAGAGTTTATTCGAAGTACGTTTTTGAACATGTGTACTCTGAGCACGTGATAACAACAACTACACAGGACAACCAATTTATCATAACACTTAACTTTCATTTTGTTACCTTTTTTGTCGAATTCTTAAATAAATCTTTCAGAAAATTAGGGTAAAATCACACATTCACGAAAAACGCCTAACGGCTGGAGACAGAAATAGAGTTTTTACCAAACGTCATGCTTAATAGATTTCTCTCATATCTTAGGATACCCGACATATTCAAGACAGCGGAATCGAATGTTTCTCTATGGTTATTTTTTCTTTATTTGTCGTCGCCAGCTGTTCTTGACGCCTTAATAATAGTCTAAAGATTTTACAAACATATTGGCTGGTGGACCTGTGACGAATTAGAAGAGAATGTTATCTTTCCATGCTGATTAGATCGGCCAAACCTTGAGATTCAATGACTTACTTGTGTGCGTCATAAAGATCCTTGCATGACTTTGCAGCTACAAGTTATAAAAAACGCAATCAGTTCAGAATGAAAAAGCAAGTGGAAAGTGTTTTCTGAAAGATCTTTATTTTTTTGGAGTTTTAACACTAAGGGTGTCTCTGGAACCTCTTCAGAGAATTTTAACTTTGAGTCAAAAGGAATTAAAGGGCCCTAGTCAGCCACACCTTTGTTATTGTTTACATGCAAAACCTTTAGTATTCTATTTTACACGGATCGTGCACGGAAACTTGCTAAAAGTAATTTAAACACTTCCAGTAAAATAACCTACAGCAATACAATACCATTACGCTTCATCATACAATTTTCCATAATTTCGATGTCATCGAAAATGGCGGAGGCTGACTAGGTCCCTTTAAAGCTAAAATTAAGGGTGCTATGTTAAACAGTAATGCAAAAAAATCACAAATTGCTCCCCAATGACTGTGCATTTGTTTGATGCGATTATTGCGGTACGCAACTGATAACGAGTTGTGGTAATGAACCATCAAATTAAAAAAGCTGGAAGGTGCCAAAAACGCTATTAAGAAGGTCCCATAGTGGAAGGCGATTTAATGTTCGATCGCTCTGATCATCAATTTCTCTTCAGGTTCTCGTAATGGAACCATAAATATAAGGTTATTTTAAATTTGCCTATGTTTAAACTAAGTCAGGAGTCTTCCGGTCTCTCACTTTCTTACTTTTATAACGTTGTATGTAATACATGTTTGGTTTGGGTAAAGCGAATATATAAGTTGGGTTGGATGTAGCTATTCCATTTATCCTGGTGCACATTTACAAATAAATTATTATAAATTAAATAGTACCGTTTTCACAATATTCTCCGATATAACCTTGCACGCAAAGGCATTTAAAAGTGTCTTCCCTATAGTTTGGTGCACAAGTGGCCCCGTTTTCACATGGCGACGAAGAACAAGGTGACTGCAAAAAAAAATATAATAATGCTATTAATCGACTGAATTAGAAATATACAAGATGTACGTGCTTAGACCGGGACATGTTAGAGTACCGAGAGAAAAAAACAATAGAACACTGTCAAAAATTCTTCCTGAAATCTCTGCGCATTTTTTGCAGCTTATTTTTTGAATACGAACCACTGGTGGCCACTGTCAACGATTCACTGAATTTTTTAGGCGACCGCGACAAATAATGACAAAAGGTTAAGATTAAGCCGACTATTATTATTAATTATTATTATTATTATTATTATTATTATTATTATTATAATAAATCAACCTTTATTGAGAAATAAAACTCGAATCTTACATGCATCCATGTGGAACTTATTACAATATTTATTATTATTATTATTATTATTATTATTATTATATTATTATTATTAATATTTATTATATATAATAAATATTGTAATAAGTTCCACATGGATGCATGTAAGATTCGAGTTTTATTTCTCAATAAAGGTTGATTTTATTATTATTATTATTATTATTATTATTATTATTATTATTATTATTATTATTATTATTATTATTTATTATTATTCCCCCAAGCTTTGGGATTATATAGGAATTGGCCTATTAGGTTACGAAGCTGCCAATATTTTGTAACATTTTATCCGTACTGTATTGTTTATAACGTCGGTTTCTTACCTTGATAGAAAAGTGATGCGAGCTCCCGTCCCCTCTAAATTCCATGTAGCTTCTGTATATATCAGTAGATAAAAGCTCGCACAAACGTTTTCCGTCAGCTCCACTGTTAACGACCAAATTTACAGAGAGGCACGATGGGATTTGAAGACATTGGAAAGTGCAATCAAAGGTGTCGAGGACGGTGATCGTTTCTATTTTAGGCACATTCAGGTAATGTAGTTCGTGTTTTGAAAAAACACGAGTCACGCGTACAACAGCTGGGGAAAGGGTTGGAAAAGAGAGTAAGTTAGATTTTTCATGTGATGAAACTGAAATAAAAAAAATACGGTAGATCTAGGAAAGAAAATATGTGGTAATTATTCTGGTAATCGCATTTAATATCACATGGTATAGTATGGTATAGTATATTTTACAACGGCTTTTTTTTTCATTTGATTGACAGAAAAAAATATTTGATAGGTGGGTGGATGGATGGATGGATGGATGGAAAGGTGTATGGATGGATGAATGGATGGACGGATGGATGGAAAGGTGGATGGATGGATGGAAAGGTGGATGGATGGATGGATGGAAAGGTGGATGGATGGAAGGATGGGTGGATGGATGGATGGATGGATGGATGGGTGGGTGGATGGATGGATGGAAAGGTGGATGGATGGAAGGATGGGTGGATGGATGGATGGATGGGTGGGTGGGTGGATGGATGGATGGATGGAAAGGTGGATGGATGGAAGGATGGGTGGATAGATGGATGGATGGATGGATGGATGGGTGGGTGGATGGATGGATGGATGGAAAGGTGGATGGATGGAAGGATGGGTGGATGGATGGATGGAAAGGTGGATGGATGGATGGATGGATGGAAAGGCGGATGGATGGAAAGGTTAATGGATGGATGGATGGCAAGGTGGATGGATGGATGGATGGATGGATGGAAAGGTTAATGGATGGAAGGATGGAAATGACCGACCGACCGACCGACCGACCGACTGACCGACCGACCGACCGACTGACTGACTGAGTGACTGACTAGTTGGTTGGCTGGCTGCTGGTTTGTTGGTTCGTTGATTAGTTTATTGATTGTTTTTTCGCTTTAAAAATTATCTGCTTGCGAAAGACATAACAAGCGACCTATAATGCTAGAGCTAGGCTTATAGCACAATGAATTTCTTGTGATGTTTAGCTTACAAGAGATACTAAATATAGCAACCACTGGGCTTGCACCTTGGACAAAAATAATGAGATCACAAATGTGTGAAATCTTTATAACAAACGCGGCTTTAAATATTTTATTCCGTACAATTAATTTTCAAGAAGAAATGCGTAATTTAAATTAATCTTCTCTCCGCGTGAACCAAAAGCAAAGATCCAGATTATAATAGCTCTATACAGTTTTAAAAATAACTTAACAAAGGATGTGTTGTTAAGTTTGGCATTCTACTGTTGGAAACCTATCTTTCACAAATGCATGACGATGCCATGAATATAGATAATATAGATAGGATTCTGCGCGCGCTCTGATTGGTCAAAAACCCATGTTTTATCAGAGTATAAAAAATTTAAAACACTCGAGAAATCGAGAAATGTAGAAAGCACACGCCTGTGGCTCGTGTTTTGTACATTTCCCTCGTGTTCTCAAATGCCCGTCGTGTTTTATGACAGTGTAATACATGGCTTAGGCTTCTTTATTTGTTAAATAAAACGGTAACCTGTATAATACAAGTGGAATAAAATGGACTTCACATTTCAATTGATAAAATCATGTTCTTGGTTGAAATAAAAACACCAGTAAATTCATTCCAGGTGGTCTATCCGTTATGCTTGGTTTTGAAATGTTGATCTAAATTTAGCTACACTTAGCATAATATGTAATATCCACGAATATTCTTTTACCTCTACTCTAGAGAAACATTTACCTAAACTTGACTGCACAAGAAGGATGTTTGCAATATGCATTGAAATGATATACTAGTAAGTGTCTTCGACAGAAATGAAATAAGTATAAACGCTTTCTTAAATACTTTGCAAAATTTGAATGTAGAAGTTTATGCAAGGATCTCATTATCGCTAAGTCATTTCCATTAAAAAAGATTCTGAATCCTTAGCAAGATTAGCACATACATTCGCTTCTGTTTCTGTTATTTAGTTAATAAATCGCTTTAATATCGCAAGGACTAAAATATTTTTAACCCGCATAAAGTATTGTTCTAAAATGGTGTACTTTCCGAGATATAATCTTTCTCAGGGGAAGCAGTACTGTTACTTTAAAATTTGGTTCTTCGTGATTATCAAAAAATCCGTTTTTTTTATAAGTGTAGTGGAGAAAATCGTCAAGAACGTTTTTCTTTCTTCAAAGGTGTGCTTTGTTACACATCAAGAAGTGTGAGAAAACACATCTTTCTACAGAACACACCTGAAAGTGTGTCAAATTTAGGACAAGCGTGAAACACAACTTAAGGTGTGTTTTGGGAACACACCAAGGTGTGTTTAGATACCTCACCAAAGTGTGTTAGGGTAACACATTAAAAGGTGTGTTGTTTAGAGGACAAGAAAAGGTGTGTTGCAGTAACACACCTTATTTAAGAGTCCATCCAGGACTTGAAATGAACGTAGTGCGATCGGCCCTTGCAGTTAGCTCACTCTACGAATTTACCATGCATAAACAAACTCTTTAAAACTGGATCGGTAGCTTACCTTTCGCACAGGTTGCATCAGGTGTTATAGAAAAGAGGACGTCCAAAAGCATCAAGACACATAAACGAAATGACATGGTCGCCTAGATCATCTGACTTCGCGACTTGGTCTGTATTGACACATACTTTCACATGCAGTCAACGCTTTGACTGAAAGTTTCTGGATTCATTCTTATTTATTTTAGACTATTTGTATCGCGATTTAAACCAGTCAAAGCTCGTCAGATTCGCTTGTCTTCAACATAAAGCCAGGTTGCGTGCATTTAGCTTGGTTTTGGCATGAGGTTGGCAAGTGGGAACCAAATTGCACTTGAATTATTCATTAACAGTGGTTATTGATTTTTCACCGTAGTCATCACGCTTTTAACACGGCAACAATTAACTTGCAAATCTAAAGGTTCTGAGAAGAATGACGTACATCATTACCTGTATCATCATTATATTTAGTGATGTAGTCGACACGATTGACAACAAATAAGGCTAAGGTATTTTGAAGAAGAACTTTATTGTTTCCAGGACAGTGTTTGAAGCGCGTGAGGTATTAACGTAGCATGTAAGTCATTGGACAAACCGCGAGACTCAGGCAACATACTAGCGTCTTCTGATGAAGTTTGCGTTTCAAGAATGTGTTTTAGGGACTGGCTTTAGCGCTTGAAGAAACATTAAAATTATGCTCTGGTTCCATTCTGGTTATTTTCTTAGAAGCCAAGAGTGCTTTGCTGGAAAGAAAAGTTGTGTTTATGTCCTGTTTAGTCTCCGAAAATTTATTTGCTGTAATTATTACGAGGTCTAGTTTAAAGGTTACCTTAAAAAATTCATAGAATACCCCCCTCGGGGGGTTCGGAGAAACTGATCACGACAATGTGGCGACAAGTCAAAGAAATTGTTATACGAAGTACCTTAAATCGTGTGATACTGTGTCAAAAGAGGATTTATGCATTCTTCTCCAAGGTTTCAATTTCACTTTGGTTAATCTTGTGACCCCTGTATAAACGCCGCAGAAATTTGCACACAACGCTATTATTGAATGCCACAGCATGTCCACTGGCTAGAGTGTTGTTGGGGCGGATCTAGGGGGGGGTGCTGGGGATACGCGCACCCCCACCCCACCCCGGCCACCTCCCTCCCCCAATCCTCAACCTTCGGCTCTCTAATATAACTGTCTAGTATTCTGGAAAAAAAATTAAATTTGCTTTATTTGTTGCTACCTTAATGATGCACCCCTCCTAAGAAGAATTCTTGATCCGCCACTGTGTTAAATGTCATCGACAAAGAATGCTTCTGTCAGAACTCGATAACGGAAGAAAATGACTGGATAAAAAGTCTCATTCATTATTGGTGCTGTTTACTAAGAGTATGACTTCGAATCAACCGATTTTAGTCGCTGACGTACATTACACAAACACCTTAAGTGTGATTTTCTGGAATATTGTTCCCAGTTCATGCTGAACATCTTGCTACCAAATTCCAATAATGTGAAACTTCTACATCAAAAATCACGGACTCTTTCGTTGCAATATCAAAGCTAGCAATTGAGAATGATACTACCGGTCAGCATTTATCCAAGCTGATTAGGCTTACATTCGACTTTATACTCCAAAAAGAGAAACGTTTATCCAACCTGGTTTTGACATTATCAACCTGGGTTGATAATGTCAATTGGCCACAGTAAAGAGATTCAAGAGCTGACGTTTCGAGCGTTAGCCCTTCGTCGGAGCGAATTATTGTAATGCAACTTAGCCACTTTTTCTGCCAGGGAGCAAACATTGAAATGATGCCGTTTCTCGGAAAATCGGACGGTCTAAATGGTGAAGTATCTGCGGTGAAGCCACATTTGAGAGCCAAGGTATGGAACAATGATTTCTTTATAAGGTTAGTCTGAAATAATTACTCGATACCTTGAATTGTCAACTACACAAGTCGTTTTCTTTTGTAAAGTGCCAAACTCGCGTTAAACTTAGCATATTTAAACAACAAAAAAGAAACGAAAGCATGTATATGAAAAAAATTATCAGACATGATAAGAAATCAGCTGAAATTTGTCGATTTAGGCTTGTTTGCCCCCTCATAAATCACGTGCCTAATTTGCATTATAATGTGAAAACAAACATGCATGGCGGCTATCGTGAATAAGGCCTATTAGAATAGCCTCAATTTAACTTGTTCACAATCAACCGAAGCGGCTCGCGCAATTTCGGCTTTTAAAAAGCTCACTCGTCATTGAAACTGGAAACCGTATGTCTGATTACCAAAAGATGGTTTTCACTCACGTGATAAGGCGGTCATATTGGTGGACTAAACAATACAAAATTATTGCGCAAAATTTGCATTAAAATAGAGTTTAGTTCCCAAAGGATAGAAAGTCTATTGTTCTAGTCCACCAACATGGCCGCCGTGAATTCACGTGAAAAAGATCTATACTAACATACAGAATGTCAAAGTATTAGTGAATTCGAATCCCCGTAAGAGTGAGTGTAATCTACTCATTTTTTTTATGACAAAGTCGGCTTAGTATATCGTCACTGTACCAAGACGTATCCCATGGCTTTGATGTGTGAGAATTCACCCTCGTTTCCACACGTGTTGGAGTCATCATGCTGCCCCCCGGTACCAAACCCGATTCTCGAATCACATTGATAGCAGTCATTTTCGTTGTTACCAAGAAAACCGATGCGAGCTTTACCCAAATTGCTATCACCACTAGCTGCATTGAAGCCTTCTTTGTTGCAGTTTGGCTGCAAATAGGCCTGTGAACCAATCAGCGTCTTCCACGTGTCACGTCCCAGTGAAGTCGCGTGGTATTGTCCTTCAGCGATCAGTGAGTAAAGAGAGTTGGCCTGCTTGTTGATGACAATGAACTTGATCTGGTTTCCGATCTTCATGCCAAGACAAATCTTGGAGAAGGATGTGTTCCAGTAGCTCGGTAACTTGGTCTCTTGTGAGTCAAACCCAGTCTCTCCTCCTTGAAGATTGTGGTCATTTTGATCGGTCCAGTATCCTGAGTTAAAATGGAAAGTCCTCTGAGAAGAAAAAATAACAAGGTAAGAGATCATTACGATGCATGCATGCAAGCAAACTCATTCCCCCAACGAATGTTGTACTTAGTAGATAGTCTGAGTTTACAGTGGAAGACGAGAAGTTTTTCTTTTATATGGATTACAAGCTTTCGAATAGAACTTAAATTGAACAATTGAAATTTAATTAATTCAAAAGATAGAGAGCTTTAAAGCCCTTTTTATAGATAAGTGTAATGTTGCTCACGGAAACCAGAATTGCCATTAAAAGGAAGGTTCGTCACAAAAGCACCAAATTTGCGATAACCAACAAGTGATAACGTGATTGCCAAGGCAACGACAAAAGTCATGGGCACCATTTATTTTACTGCAATGTGGAAACATCCTCCACCAATAAGATAAAAGCTGCAGTTTTATCAAAGTAGACCCCCTTTCCATAAATCTTGACAGACGTGAGGGTGGCAGCAATTACCAAGTGATCCATGGAGAGCTCATGGTGAGCGAGGTCTATAATGTCTTTAGCAGAAACTCAGCTGTGTTCTTCTCCGACCGTTTTCTATCCGCCGATAGCAAACGATTGCGCGCAAGGTGCTCTTTGAAGGCACTAGTTGTCTTGATTCTTGGCCTAAAAGTACATAAAATGGCAGCTTTTGGAATGTAATCCTTTTGAGTTTCTACTTAAACAACTAGACTACTCGCCCAAGTTTTCTATGAGCAATAGTCTGCATACAAAACTCGGGCTCGCAGTCTAATTGCTCAATATGTAACCGACAGGCCTCCTGTATACTGTGGGGATCAGCGATGTCGAAAGGGCCGAGCATGGTGCAAAAACAGTTACATGGTAAATTAACCATAAAACGTGCGTTCATTTTTAATTTCAATTTGTGCATCATGATCCCTCGCTGCGGCGAGTACAGTAATACCATACCTTGCTACCGTCGATCTTCATTACCGGCGTCCATCCCCCATCGCCACATCCAAAATTTCCCATGTGACAGAGAACAGAAATGAGTTTTGAATCAACCCGTAGCGTAACCAGCTGGCTTTCACTGGACCTACACATCGTACAAAAATAACTTTAAAAATTGTGTTGTGCACTAACCATTAGCCAACCGCGCCTCCATCCAAATAAAAACTTTCATTGGGCAATGTTTTTGTAGTGCTGCAATGTCATAGAATGTTATACAGTAGGTCGTCCCATACATAGCGAAAAATATTGACTTAACGTTTCACTGGGTAAGCGTTAAAATAAGGTGCATTTTTAAAACGGAGATAAAAACGTGTCAGGACTTACTTGTACACGGTATACAGTTCCTTGCAAGACTTTGCAGCTGAAATGAACACGATACGAGAATAAGTGAAGACTCACGCTATTGCTTGTTTGCAACCAATCCCAAGAGATTCAAATAACAATAAGCACGGTGGCCATGTTGGATGACCAAACAAAAGAGGCTAATCAGAAATCTTTTGTTCATGTCATCCAACATGGCGTCGATGACGTCACTTGCAAACCAAGAATTGTGTTACAATCTCATTTCACCCCTTGTCCCCTCATTTCCACACCTTGTCCCCTATCATTTTTGCAGTTTGTTTCTTGGAGTCTTTCATTGCAGTCATACTACATTGGACAAGGAGAAGGGGTATTTTAATGGAGTGATGAATGTGCCTTAACCCTATTCAGACCGGGCTTTTTTTACCTTCTGGGACCGAGGGGTGGGGGGGGGGGCTTAGAAGCCCCCATCCCCTATGTAACTTTAAAACAGTTAATGCTATGGTCACCAAATTAACACAGGATGGGTTTTGTTGCATTTTATTTGAGCTGGCTTTCTGGCTGGTTTCATTTAAAACTGCTACACCGTGCTGACGAGTTCCAATAAGAACGAAACAGCTGTCCACGGTTGCAGCCTTGCTTTATCGATTTCTGTCGGGTTGTTGTCTCGCAAAGTCAATTTTTTAACGTAGTATCAGCCTTGCAGTTATGTTTGTGTTACAGTTTACTTTTGGCTGATTAGGTCTCTTGCAGATCCTACGTAAACTAGCAGCATTATCGTTCGCAGTCCTTTGCAGTTTTCACGTCTATGATACAGTATTTTTTGGGGGCCGTAGGTCTTTACAGATCCGATATGCTGTGCCTTTTAAGCATGGTTTTGCCCATGCGTTTCAATGTTGAGATGGTTTAGCCATCTACATTTTGACTTTGCGAGACAAGAATTCGATACTTTGCCTGCTTTCTCCCTGAAACACGTGATGTGGCGGCGCGTGATTCGGGGGGCAGACGGGTTCAAAGTACGGAACTTGATAGGGCATGGGTTTTGTTGCATTTTATTTGAGCTGGCTTTCTGGTTGGTTTGATTTAAAACTGCTACACCGTGCTGACGAGTTCCAATAAGAACGAAACAGCTGTCCACGGTTGCAGCCTTGCTTTATCGATTTCTGTCGGGTTGTTGTCTCGCAAAGTCAATTTTTTCAAGGAGTATCAGCCTTGCAGTTATGTTTGTGTTATAATTTGTTGGCATGGTTACGTAATATGACGTAATTTATCAAATTTTATTGGCTGAAAAGCTATTTAATCAATATTTCTTCACGATTCGATGTATAACCACAAAGTCTTAGCAGCAACATGTACGATAAGATTATTGTACATGGCAATAGGTTAGTTGTCATGAGCAAAAATAATGACGTCACTGTGACGTCTTAAACAGCGAAATAGCCGCCATCTTCGATCCGTCATTTTGAATTTCTTTAAAATCGTTTATTTCATTAAATATCCTAAAAATTGAAGTTATTGGACTGTAAAACATAAATGCCCTATAAAAGAATGTTTAAAAAATGAAAATACAATACATTACTTGAAATACAAAGCAAAATGGTCTTCATTATAAAAAGTGTCCGGCATCTTGGATTTCAGCCGTTTAAAATAAATATTTAACTGAAACTGGTATTATATAAGCTAAATTATATCTAATTTGATAAATTGTTGCTCAACTAAGGCTAAAAATACAAAGAACACCATAAAAATAGAAATAATATTGATTAAAACCGAAAAATGCAAAATTTGGAAAAATGAGTGTCAACTACTGGTTGCCATGGAAACGTCAAAGTTGGTGATCACGTGATGCAAGTGTCAAATTATTCCCAGAAGATTTTTAGGAAAATTCGCAAAGTTTGATGGTGATAGCTTTAATTGCCATGAATTTATACATCTTCAAAGTTGGCGCGGGCCTCAAAAGACCCCCCCGGTCTGAATAGGCCTAGGGTTAAAGGAGCTACGTCACAGCTTGTGCATTTTGAAACACTTAGCCTAAATTTTTCAAACTCGTCATTTGCAATCCATCCCATTCCCATTCACAACCATGTTTGCTCCTATTCTTATCACTTCCTTGGACAACAGGAAACTATCATTACAAGGCTCCCTCATTATTTGGTTTTTCTCAATAATGATGCAAAATATCGTGATGGAGCTTTAAAAAATAAAATCAATGTGTCAACTGCTTTTGTCTAATATTGAAGCTTCGATAAAATGGCAACATTACGTAGGCAGCAGAGCCTCGAAATCAAATTCAGTATTAGGTCAGTTAATTAACTAGAGTGTGTATAATCTAGTAGTAAACGCTGACAGCGTGAGAAAATATTAATTAATCGCCTCTACAGACATTTTCACTTTGCTCCCAGCTATCGTCTCAAGCAACCTTTACGCCTCTTTTGCGTGCACCATAACTCGATAGACCCTTTGCACAAATGGCGCCTAAATTTGAATAATATTTTGCACATCCTTAGCCTAGTAATAGACCAATTCCGATATATTAATATTCTAACATGTCACCGGAGGCTTGGGGGGATAAAACAAAAGATTTTGTTTCGAGGCTTAGGGATAAATAAATATTTTCTTTTGTTTTATTCCCCCAAGCCTCGGCGTCTTGTTAGAATTTTAATATATCGGAATTGGTCTATTATGTTCCTAGGCAAAGGATTTTTTTACATGAATGTGAGGCTTAGGATGTACAAGTATTGTTATTCAAGGGTCGATAGTGCACGCTAAACCATCCAAAAAGATTTTTAGCTGGAGAAACGATTAGAATATAATGGTTATGATAGCGTGCCAAAATGAAGGTGATAATTTGGAGTAGCAATTCTCTGCCAGGTTTCGCTGCAAGATGCAGATTAAATTCTGACAATAATTTGCCATAAAGACTTCTATCTTGTTTAATTGTATGCCATAAGCCAAAAATCGGAATGACTATAATTTGACCTCGTCATATCTTTATTTATCCCTGCATCTGTATAGCAAATACAAGGAAGTTTGCTTGCTGCGCTTTTACTCCTTTTACGGCTAATGGGTTCAATAAGTACTTAATTCGTAAATGTCGAAAGCCATTTCGAAATTTGTACTATTTAAAATCGCTACTGAAAGACGAAATGACAAGCCTACCTCTCTCACAATATTGTCCAATGAAACCACTTTCACAGATGCACTGAAAGGTGTAATCTTTGTAGTTAGTTTCACAAGAAGCTCCATTTTGGCAAGGCGAAGAGGAACAAGGCGACTGTAGTGAGAACAAACAATCGATGAATAAAATTGCAACTCACGTACATTAAAATGTCTTTTTCATGGAGGTAACTTGAAAGTTAGAGTAGCAGTACGAATTCTTGGGAAATCCGGTTCAGATTATTCTCCAAGAAACACCCAAGCAGTTGAGTTGTTATTAATGATGTCGTTTTTTGAGGACTCAAGATATATATTAAATGCTGCTAACGTGAAATTAATCAGCAATTCAAAAAGGAAAGCGGTTCCCTGCTAGCAGAGGCTCTTTTCCTGGTGTTCGCTGACGGGAGAAAAGAGACCTCTACTATGGGTCGAAAATGGCTACATTGAGCATGCTCCACGGCGAGGCGACAGCGCCATCACGTGATGTTCGTAGCATGTGACGAAAATAAAACCTTTTACTTAAGTTTATCGTCGTTGTCGAACAGCTCCTGATCCATTTTAACACTCATTTTTATTTACCTTTCCATCGTCGAGGTTATCCAAAACGGAAGCAAGCAAACTTTGTAACTCTTTACAATTGAACTCTTTCGAGCACGCCAAAGAGCACGCCATGTTTACAATGTGGGCTCAATAAATGACAGCGGAATTAATGTAAAGAAATGCGCGAGACGCAACGGGCTCAAGTTACGGTCAGCGAACAACGCAAGCAGCATACGTTTTAAATAGAGCCGTCCGAGACTGTGGACGGCGGTTAAATCAAAGCCATTTCCGACCCATGGCAGAGGTCTCTTTTCTCCCGTCAGCTAACACCAGGAAAAGAGCCTCTGCTAGCAGGGAAGGAAAGCGATTGAAAATGGACCAACCTTAATCCAATAGTGATGGGAACTTTTATTTCTTTTGTGCTGCGTGGGGTTCCTGTACTTATCAGAAGTCAACAACTCACACCACAGTTTTCCATTGACTCCTTTGGTGGCGGCCAGGTTCAGAGAGACGCACAAAGAATTGCTGAGGCATTCAAATGTGCAATCAATGGCGTCATGCACTGTCCGTGCTCCAACTCTGGGAACATTCAAATAATTTAACTCGTTTTTAAGAAAAACTTGTTGCCCAAAACCTTGAGACAAGACGATAGGCCCAGATATACCCTCTTGTTGTAAAAGATTCCCTCCTGTGTTGAAAATAAACAATGATTCTATGAAGAATGGTTCAGGAAACGAAATTACACGACACACAGAACAACCGGCACAGAGTGAATTAAAAAAGGGGTAAAGACAAGACAAATTAATAGCGCAAAAATAATTTTCAACGAATGGATCAAGAACAACGCACCACCTAAAAATCAGAAAGGCTCGTGAGGCCCATTTAATCAACAAAGCCAAAACACTTCATCCTTTAGGAATAAAATACAAGCCAAAAACAACCAATCAATGTCTATATTTAAATTTCAAACATTATTTGTAACGATCTTTCCTTATTTTGCCGCATTTTTTTGTTTGCTCAGACCCTGAGGAAGGTTTGTCTTGCAAACCGATCGGGCAAATTTCTTTTAAATAGAGGGGGTAAGTTTCTAAAGAAACGGTGGTGCTGCGTCGGTGGGAAGTATAACAATATAGTTTGGTTTTATCAACTGGGTTGATAATGTCGATTGGCCACCGTAAAGAGATTCAAGAGCTGACGTTTCGAGCGTTAGCCCTTCGTTGGAGCGAAGGGCTAACGCTCGAAACGTCAACCCAGTTGATAAAACCAAATTATATTTCTTTTAAATATATTAGCTGTTTTATCTTTCTTGTTTATTTTCATCGTTTTCGCCGTCATGATAAGTCTGCCGTTTATAGTTTGCTTTGTGAATAATTTACTGATCCAGGTCTACAAGTGATCCGGCACTTCTCGTCGGTTTGTTGCAGTGGTCTTGCAGATTTCTATTACATTAAAAATCAGAGACGGCGTTGATCATGAATTAGAATCCTTATTTTGACAATTTCAAATGTAAGCCACCCGGCTAATTTGAAGTTGCCTTGAATTGTGTCGTGTTTTGTTTTTCGCAAAGCAGTTCGCTACATGTACTTCAATATTGTTCAAATATAGCTTAGCTTATAATACTTATAGTTTCAGTATAACGGTATTCTTCAATTAAAAAGCTTTCACAAATAGAAAAAGATGCGAAAAGGTGCCAGAGCCAGTAAATCTGTCTGGAGTTATATCGTTTACTTACTAACCTCGGTTTGCAGTCATGATGCAGTGAATGCAAGCTGACCAAAGATGAAATGCAGAGAGAAGCGTGAGCAATAAAATTCCACGGAATTGCATTTTTAGAAGCAGTTCAGATAGCGACGAAATAACCCATTAGCTATAACCACTGCTAGTTTTTACGGGTTCTTCGTAGCGCTGATACCAGTCATCAAGGTTGCTTGAGCTTCAGTTCTCATTTAATAGTTATTAATTATTCATATCAATAATTTGATGATAACAAGTCTTGGCCAAAGGCGCTGTTACTATTGAACATAAGTGGTCGTCTAAGAATCGTGGAACACCCTCGATGTCGCGACACTGTTATCGTTTGCACGACAAATTTTCCTGTTTAAGTATATTACATAATGAAAATGTCTCGCATTGTTTTGCAGCAAGCGTTTTTCGAGTAGAGTCAATTTCATTTTTCGCAATGATTGAAGAAATGCTTTGCCCAGCAGGGTGTTACAAATAACATTTTGAAGGACGTGACTCGGAACGACGAAACTTGAATTTTGAATTTTAAATATGGATATTTTAATATTAATTTCAATGAAAGTGAAGAATGATCATTGCAGTGAATTTCCAATTTATTAAGCAATTCGAAAGAAGAAGCCTGAAAAAAATCAGGACTCCGCGATATCGGTGCGCTGCTCTACCAGGTCAATTTATTGAGTTCATATTTTCCCGTGGAGTGAAATGATGACTCACTCCACAGTTCAATATGAACTCAGTTCAAATATGAATTATTTCATATCTTCGCTCTCGCTCACATCAACATTAATTCTGCTTTTCTCTTGAAGAGAAATAGACTTGCGTTTGTATTTTCTAAACGAACTTATTTTTAATTTTTGAAACCATTGATGGCATTGCATTTATATTAAAAATTAATTAAAACAGTTGGAATGCACTCTACATACGCCTTAAATTATTTTGTAAAATTAAAGTTTAGTCACTATTTTCTAATTATACAATTTGTTTAATGTTGACTGGGTGGGGATTCTCTGTAAAAAGAATTAATTTTTTGCGTTGTTTTGGTTTTTAATTACGCTAGCTTTTCCCATAGACGGTCTAAATTTTTAGAAAAACCTCCGTTGGCACATAAACATGCCAAAATTTCAAACGAAGACTTAACTACTTTAGCTGGTCTTTTATTAAATAGTCTCTGGATTATGCTAATGGCTATTCCTTGTCAGTCTGTTCCTCACTTTACCTGTTCCCCAAGGCAAATGCTGCTGGCTGGAAAAATGTTTCAGTATATGTTTTCTCGTAGAATTTGTCACTAAAAAATATTATTTTTGCTCTGGAGGATTGAAACTCGGAGTGGCGACTGAAGAAACTGCTCGGCCTCTCGAGGAGCGGATTTCAACGGTTTTCAATGCCATTTCCGCGCGTTTGTTCTTTTTTCTAATTGCTGGCTGGGAAAAAGTATGGATCACTTGCTGGAAGAAGGGAACAGATAACTTTTTCCCAGCAACACTCAAGGACACCTGTAAATGTTTTAATATTATATATTTTCATTGATTTGGATAAAAAGTGAATACTGTCAGAGTTTGTTCGTTGGATGCCCCTGTACATGGAAATCATTTCAATAGCGATGTTTCTCGTGACGTCACCTATTGTTATTAATATGACAACCAGAACCTAATTGGCTGTTAAAACAATGACTTCATTTGTTCCATGGTTGGAAAATTTGAATATCAAAATAAATGTGACGCCAATGTTTGTAAACAATATATTATATAAATATCGCTATAACGTTATCATTACCACCGGTTTCTGTTTAACAAAGGTGTCGTGTGCTCTTTTTCCAATCACTCCTATTTCAATTTTCGCTTAGATCATGGCCATCGCCTCAACGGTTGTCTATTCTTGTCGCTGCCTTGTGTGATAAACAAGACCAGCTGCTTTCCAGCTTTAGATTCCCTTCAGGTATTGAGAAAATTAGCAAATACCACTTTGAATAAAAAATGGGAGGATATATTGGTTTAAGGTTTAAATCGTGTGGTCAAAGATATATAAAGATTGTTCCTGATTGAAAAGATGCCCAAACGAATTTGAATTCGTATTTTGATACCAGAACGAAAGGAGGCTTAAGAAATGTCGCGCGTGCTATTTAACAATTACATTATCACGCATAGAAATTTACTAGTCGTGGCGACTTGTCTTGTTGACACCGCACTGCTACGCCACTCACTATCTATCACAGATTAGTAAAATCCAACTAGTGGTCTATTATCAATGCTGCGTTCTGATTGGTTGAGCTACTACCAGGCTGTTTGTTATAGCCCACTAGTAGCGAAAGCGCCGGCTTTGAAAACCAAAACAATGGCGGCTGAATTGCCTTTTGCTGAAGTTTCGGACGAGTATTTGAGCTCATTATTAGATAAATCTATGCTTTCTATGCTTTCTAGTTGGATTTTACAAAAACAATTATTCCTCTCGCCCTCATGGCCTCTGAGTCAATGGTCCATTCGGCCTTCGGCCTCATGGGCTATTGACTCAGAGCCCAATCGGGCTCGAGGAATAATTGTTAAATAGATAGTGGGTAGCGTAGCCAATCAGAGGAAGGCATTCGTGATAGAACGCTATTCGCTGGGATCAATTAGTCTTTTTTTCGGTAATGTTCGTCCTAACTTCTCCCCAAGACTACGTTGATGAAAACTCATCCGGTTTGGTGACTTTTTGTCTGAGTTAAAAATTGTTTAGAACTGATGTCTTCCGTTTGCTTCCGTTTGCATCCGTTTGCTTTTTCAACCCACCAATTATTTTGCTCTGCGGAGACAATGGGCACTTTGAAGTACTCATCTGTTATAGAAATGCTCTACAGTGCATACGTAGTGTCAACTAAATAATTTCTGGAGTGTGATAAATTGACCGAAAAAAATTCGCACGAAAAATGGGCAAAATTTACTTTTGACAGTTCAAGCCAACCAAAAACGCCTATCGCATCTTATTTAATAAAATTAGTATTATTATTACTACTGGTTAAGGTTTAACAAGCACGTCGTTGATTCATTTTCCTACCGTTGCAAGAAAAGCGATTTCTTGGCGATTTGCTTTTCGATCATGCATTGCGCTATCTTCGGTTGCGTATTCTTCATGGGAAAATTTTCTGGTAAACAAGAGCAGCTGTTCTCCAGCTTTGCACCATTAGTTATTAAGAAGGTTTCAAGAAGAATAGATACACAAGCAGAACCAAAAGCGGAAAATGGCATGTTTTTATTACTTTGTACCTATATACTTGTATTTTATAAGGAAAAAGTATTCTTTTTTTTTGATAGGGATTATTTTAATTTGAAGGGTTTCTTCTCAACTGACAATGATAAATAATTACGGATTAATATTTAATGACCAAAGTAAAATTTCGAACAAAATCGTAAACGGAAATTTGAAAATAAGCTTAGGGTAAAATCGCAAAGCGGTATATTGATTACGTGATATTTCAACAGTACTTTGATTTTTATTTAGTTGCATCATAGAGAATTCAATGCAAGTTTTAAAATGCCTTTTAGCGTTTTCAATTATCTAAAAAAATGATAAAATATGCAAATTAGGGGATCAATGATGTCACCTACTCAACTCTATTTAACATGAGTTATAAGTGGAGCTATCTCAATCAAAATACTGCCGTTACCATTGAAACTTTGTACGCAAACAGTTGGTAGGGCGGCAGACCTACTAATGTAACAAAATTGCATTACCATAGGCACACGCTCTTTTTCAGACCCCTCGGATATGTTTTCAATATTTAAATGAATTTCAACCTGGAAAAATGAAACCAGGTGAAGTTCGTATACATACGACACTTATATGCTTGCTAGATCGGGTAAATGAGGCAGCACTGAGGAACCTGAAAAAAGCGAGAAATATTCTCAACATTATGGAGGTCTGGAGCCCAATATGTTGTCATGGTAACATAAGTGATAGTCTCATATTTTAGAGCACACCTAGTAGAGTCTCGGTGCCAGGAATCACGCATTTCTGTAATACATTGGTTGAGATATCTTATAATTGAGATATCACATACTTCATTAAAATTTGGTTGAGTGTATGACGGCATCACTTAGCTAATTTGCATAATTTAAAAATTGAATGTCTCTGGAACGAAAAGTATTTAAGAAATGTAAGCGGCATTTAGCTTTTCATACCAACCATTTGTCTATGTTCTAAAATGTCTTAAATTGGAGAGTTTATTTCTTTATTCCCCTATTGTTAACGCTAGTCGAGATAGTGAAGAAAGCACTCCGTGGACTAAATGTGTTGAAATAACTTTACATTTGATATTTTATCCAAAATCTGAAATACGAATCTTTTACATTTTAGTATCCTTCAAGTAATTCTAAGTCAGCTTCAGTGGTTTTCCGACGTCATAAGAAACAATTGAAATCGAAGATGGCTAGTACCTTTGTATTATCTCGAAGGAAACCTTTTGTGTTATAAACCCGGAAGAGCCGGAGTTCACATTTCCCCCGGTTGTTAAATTAAAATATCAAATAAGCCCAGTATGTGTAACTGTGCTTATTATCCAACTGTGCTTCGTAGAGTACAAATAACGCCTAAAGCGAGGAGGATTTGTACTCAAGAGAACCGGTTAGAAATTCGCCCGCACGGACATAATTAACAATTTGGCGTGTTCGATAATAATCTCTTATTATACGTTTTGTTGTGTTGAATCGCTTAAAAGTTTTACTCGTCATGTTTGTATTTTGACTCGCCCTGCGGGTTCGTCAAAATACGGTATATATATATATTCGGAGGCAAACGGTGAGAGGAAAGCGACGTCAAATTCTTATCCCGGACCTACTTGACAGTTTTTTTTACCTTAAAAGTACACGCGTGTAACCGTTGGTTAACACGGTAAGCTAGAACCCAAGTGTGATGCACCAGGGTGTAATTTACCGTAGGAAATGCCATTTAAAGAAAATAATAAATGTGTCTTGGG
>OX393565.1:24687634-24697634 GCA_947652115.1 Blastomussa wellsi
CCATCAGAATAAGATAAAGGATAGAATTAAAATCTTTGATCAAACGGGCTGAGGCAGACTCCACAAACCACAAGCATGACTTCGCTGCCAGTATTACTTTGTTTCGTAGCTATTTGCTGTACATGGGTATATTCATAGGTGTAATAAACGTCTCCTACTAACCTAGCCAAACATTATCAAGTTACGCATAATCAATGTCACCAGAAATATGTCCCGCACCGTAAGTAATTTAACACCTTTTATAGTCTTTTGCGAAATTCAATGTGCAAGCAGTCATATTAAAAATCGTTGTACGTTGAATTTAATTCTTCCCTGTGTGTCTTTGAGTGAGAACTGCTTTAATGATCTTAATTTTTACAAAGTTGGCTCTTTTATCATCAGAGATCCATCTTTTCAAAACCTATGGTTCAGGGGCAATTCATTACACATGCAAGCAGTTTGTATAAATTTAAGAAATTATTGTCAGACACTTAGACATCGCACACAAGCAATTTTATTACGCGAAAGTTTTTAATTTTCTAATGTCAACACAACACAAGTAAATTGATTGTGGTAGACAGCCTGCGATGCATTTTGATAAGCTTTAATCAATAATATATGCGTTCTATTGCCAAATGTTCAAAAAATAGTTTGTGTAATTTGAAAGATTAAAAAAATCGTCATTTGTAATCCGTCTGAATCTTCTCCATAGCATCTTTGATCCTTTTTGGGGTATAGTATCACCTCGTTCGTGTTTTTCACCTTTATTAAGGTTATTTTGAGGTTTCTTACATCTAAAATATTCGAAATATACTAGCTCCTTTACATATCGTATGTGTCTCCATGATAAAACTAAATTAGAGCTGTAAGTTTTTCTTTTCCGGGTGCTCATTAAGTATTACAGGATTATGCTTTGTAGATCAGGATATACAATCGATGGCACACAGCTACTTAAGCCTAACATACCATTTGGCAAGGGCTCAACAAAACAAACCGCACCTCCAAAGCAAAATCATACGAAAATGGAAGGAAACCTCACATAAATCGCAATACATTTTTTTCTCAAATACGCCTAGATAAAAAAAAACAGTCAGGCCCATAAGTTGGGGTAAATGTCTTGAATAGCCTCCCCCACCCTTAGGAGGGTCGTCATCGGGTAACCTTGTTTTAACCACTTCCCTAATATTGTTGATCTGTTTAAGAGCTGGATACCGTATTCTTTAGGTCCCCCGATGTATGCTAGACAATTATTTCCATTTGGCATCCATAGATCTTATCGTATTATACTTACATAAGATGACTGATAGGCCTAATTTGGCTATTCGGTAACCGCCTTTATTAATCGAGAAAATACAGTACATGAATAATTAATAACAGCCATTTCATGCGCCTACAATTTTATTTCGTACCTTTTGTTTTCTTCACTTGAACACCTGCAAACTGTGACAGTGCTGAGCGTTAATTGGCTGCAACGTTAAATGAAGGTAACTGATCATGATAAACACTGACGAAAATATTTTTAGAATAAACTGAACTATAAACCTGCTTCACGACGGAACACGACGTTTAAAGCAGTTATTTTTCAAACCCTCGTGATTCTGTTCGATCATGCCTTCTGATATCATCTGTTGTGTTTTTGTGTTGTTATCTTCTCTGGTAAAAGAGTCCAGCTATTCTCCAGGTTAGATTCCCTTTATTTTGTTGATATTGTGAATGAATATGTAACGTCAACGTTAGCTTGTATTCGCAAAGAATGCCTCGTTATTACGATGTAAGCCGCATGTTTAAAGGTGCACCCAACGAGTCTGTTCCTCACTTTATCTGTTCCCCAGCGTAAATGTTGCTGGCTGGCAAAATGATTCAGTGTGTTTTCTCGTGGGACTCCACTGGAACTGGCTAATTGAAACTCGGAAGAACGGTCGACGAAATTGCTCGGCGAAAACTTGAGTCTCGTTGAGAACAGTGGCTTTCGACGGTTTTCAGTGCCATTTCCGCGCGTTTGTTGTTTGTTCTAATTGCTGGCTGGGAAAATTAAAAGATATGTACTGGCAAAAAGGAACAGATATATTTTTTTCCCAGTAACACTCAAGAACACCTGTAAATGTTAAAATATCATATATATTTTCATCTGGATAAAAGAATGCATTTGGCCACTGTTTGTTCGGTAGGGTTTAAATAATTTTTATAATAATCGGCTATTGAATAGGTGGTTGTGACGACAATAGGGACAATAGCCCCCTTTCCCCTATACTACAACCCTGCAATCCTATACCACTTACATGCTACTATTTACACGAATTTACATAGAACATTTCTTTTTCTTTCTAATTTCTGCAAATACAAATTCATTTTTTTATTCACCCACAGAAACCAACATTTTGCAGCAGAGTTTTAGACAACGTTTGCTTTCAAAACAGGGTTTTCATTATCTCAGTGTGCCCCGCGTTGAAGCAGTTGTGGCGTTCGACGACTTTGATTGCACCTTTAAATGTCTTAGGAACCCTTTGTGCTCTTCTGTGAACCTGGCCGCATCCAAAGGAAATGATGGAAAACTTTGGTGCGAGCTGCTGTCGTCTGATAAATACAACAACGCCGATAAGTATACAGAAAACAGAAGTTCGCATCATTTTGCCATTGTGGTAGGAATTTTCTCCTTATACAAGCATTTACATTAATTTAAAGAAATTTATAAGGGGTGAAAGCAGCTGCATAAGGTCAGAAGCTAAAATTTATCAGATATAAAGAAACTCATTAAACATTGTTTATTTGTATTTCCATTTCCTTTATGAATTATTATTAAGTTTTTGAACATTATTTTGACACATTAATTAGTATACAATTTTTTTTTTCCTTCCGTCCTGTAAACCAAATGTAGTGGATTCAAGATGGATCCATTGCATTGATGGATCCATTTATGACGTCATTTTAGTGTGATATGACGTCATATTCACCGTTTGACAACTATTGCATTAAAAGATTATTCTGGATTGTTTTACATCCTATACAGGTTTAACTTCTACAGATTATGGGGGAACTCCAAATATGGAAAATTTAAATGGTTAACAACTGTTACAAAGAAAAGCCTTGTCTGATTGATAAACTGCTTGTTCCTATTTCAGTCACTCTGTTCTTCTATGCCATGTCAAAACGGAGGTACATGTATGGCAAGCTATAACGATGACACGTTCAAATGCCTTTGTGAAAAAAGTTTCAAAGGAGAATATTGTGACCAAGGTTTGTTCCATAACTTACCTACTATTATAAAAATAAACGGCCACCTCGGTGGCCAAAAATGGCGTTATGTTTGGCATTATGTTTGATCAGTTCTTCCCAACAAACTTCGCACAGCCATTGCATTGTTTAGTAAATGAATCTAGAGTTTATGCAATAACAAAGAGCATAAATAATAATGTGAACTCTCACAGTACCCACGCTTAAAGCCTCAGCCTGGTACCCACGTGCATACCGTTGCTGTGGAAGTACTGCGGCACAATGCAAAGTTGTTTCAATTAAAAACATCAACAATTTCTGCGTCATTCGTCTCATTGCCGGATTTTCTAGTTTGGATACTGTTTCTAATGAATCAAAAGTTTGACATGTAGATGTCATGGTATTCGAGTTTTGTGTGGTCGACTCTACAGCAGCAGCAACAGAGTTTTGGCCAGTGGAACAATTACTTATACTGAAGGTTCTCAGTGACCTTAACTTGGCTAACACCTTTACCTATTACAGCTGTGACGTCATGCAAGGAAGTGTACGATGTCTACAAGTAAGTAATTCTTAGCTCCCTAGCGTTCCAATAATGACCTCTCTCATTTGCGTCCGTGCGTTGCAAAATTTCACTCGCACAGTGAAGTTCGTCAATGCATGACTCACGAAAAGATCTGTCCTGTTATTGATCACGAATTTCGTCAAAGCATTGTCATAGTAGCAGCAATTTTCTACCAATGTTGCAATAGAAGTAATAGACTGTCAACAGCTGGGCGGATCCAGACCTTGAGCTTTAGGGGGGGGGGGGGGGGGTTGAAGTTAAAAATTTGGGTTGGGCGTCATGTGCGACGCCGAATACGTGGACCATTACAAAAAATAAGAGGGGTCCCGGGCCTCCCGGGGCCACCAACTAGATCCGCCACTGGTCAAAGAAGGCAATGGATGAAGTTACGATTAACCCAATATCCGTTATAATAGTAATTAATAAATAATAATAATAACGTGTATATATTTTTATATATTAATTGATAGGCCCATATTGAATCAGCTTGTTACTTTCCATTTCGACTCAAATCCTACTTCCGTTCTCTGTCAGTTTGGAGATTTTGGATGTGGAGATGGGGGCTGGACACCGGTCATGAAGATTGACGGCAACAAGGTATGATCGTACTCACTGAAAAAAAAATAGCGAATGAAGGAATGATAGATGTTTCAGACGAATAGAATGTGTAACATATACAATAAAATCAATTTAACTTGTTTTTCGAGGGTAGCACATACCAGTCTCAGGTTATGGTAGATAAACCTGTGTCTCTCGGATTCCCCATCGAATAGGAATTAACAGGTGTGGGGGAGAAAAACTGAAGGAGAATTCGAAATCAACGAAAAACTCAACCCCCATATGGGGCTGCGACCGGGATTCGAAAATGTGCAACATTGGCGGGAAAGAGCGCTCTCGCACATACTGGGCCATCTCTGAAAACCCTGGCAGAAAGGACAGAAAGAAGAACTCAGAAGCTAAGAAACGAGATTAAACATACTTCTACTCAAGCTTCGACGTCCTTTGCTCCTCGTGGAGCAAAGAGCGCCATGCAAGGCTAAACATACTTTAGAGGACATGATGACCCTTCTTCATGTGATCACTATCCTAGTACTAATGAATGACTCTTTCTGTCCTATTCTATCTTTCTCAGAGCACCTTTCATTATAACGCCCGGTACTGGAGCGATAAAAATGAATACAACCTTCCTGGAGGGGAGACTGGGTTTGACTTGCAAGAGACCAAGTTACCGAGCTACTGGAACACATCCTTCTCCAAGATTTGTCTCGGAATGAAGATCGGTCAACAGATCAAGTTCATTGTCATCAACAAGCAGGCTAACTCTCTGTACTCACTGATCGCTGACGGGCAATACCACAAAACATCACTGGGTCGTGAAACGTGGAAGAAGCTGATGGGCTCAAATGCCTCCTTGCAGCTCAAATGTAACAAGGAAGGCTTCAATGTTGCCAGTACACTAAGTTACCGATCTAAAACAAGAATCGGTATCCTTGGTAACGAGGGGTCTGACGGATGCTACAGCTGCGACTCCAGAATTGGGTTTGGTTCTGGAGGGAGTCCAGACGACAAAAACACATGTGGAAATGAGGCTGGAGGATTGTCAGATAATGGAGAAAGACACATCAAAGCCATGGGGTACATCTTGGTGCAATGAAAGAGATGAAAGGAACAGAAATATACCCATGGGATCTTAGTTAGGAAGCACGGCGACCTAACGGTCGGGCAGCGCGCTAAACACTGTATATTGCGTGTTCCTACTTCAAGTCCTGGTCAGCGAACCTCAATGCGAATACCACTTACACACAACTGAGGAAGTCTCTGTTATAAAGCTTTTTGACTGAAACGTAGTCATAGTCCATACATAGTCTTTGCTGTGGAAAATTGCATATTCCCATATCGTGTGGATTGCTAAATAGAATTTTGATTAGAGGTCATTTAAGTCGAAATGGACCTCTTTGATGTTTTTTGATGTGGTACTATAAATAATATTATTCTCTTGTTACTAACTGCATGAAAGTGATGTGGATTTTGGATTTTCATTTTGTAAGAAAGTATATGAGAAGTTATTGGATTCAGCTTATGTCTAATATATGGTGAGGTTAATGTCATCTTCGGAGACCCAGGGGTGATTTCTCAGGGCGATCACAGGCAGCCCAAGCTCATGTTGCGAGTCAAGATCATGTTGCGAGTCAGGATTATGTTGCGTATTGCTGTCAAGGCAAAAATATAAGAGTTTGTATGGGAACACGTTTTAGGAAACCGAAATACTGCCAAATCTTAGATAAAATTGCCTTACCTTACTTTGAAAAAAATAACTCGCCTAAAAAGCCAAGAATCGGCAAAATTAGCGTTCAGAAAACAAGAAAAACACAGTGAAAGTAAGGTAAGACAAGATTTTAAGATGTAAAATTTTCCCGTACAAACGCTTTTTGCCGTGACAGCTATTACGCAATATGATCCTGACTCACAACATGAGCTTGCGCCGCCTGTTGAACGATTTTTTTTTCTTTCTTTTATAGTGGAACGACATGATGTTGTAAACCGAGCAGCACAATCGACATACGTGCTCGACGAAAGTTTTCATTGCTCCTATTTTATGTAAAGCATATGAAGTAATTTATATATGAACCGTTGATGTAGATGAAAGTGTGAAATGATCATCGCAGTGAATTCCAATTTAAGAAATTGGAATAAAGAAGCCTGAAAAAATTCAGGGCTTCAACGGCTTCAATCCCGATGAAGTCTTGAATTTTTTCCAAGCTCCTTCACTTCAATTGCTTAAGCTGGAAATTCACTGCGATGATCATTTCACACTTTCATTGTTTCTAATTATCCGCTGAAACAGCAAAATCAAAATGAAATAAACACGCTTGAAGCAGTAAGGCATGGCTGCTGTTTCGTTATCTCAAACAAGTTCCCAAAGTATCTAAGGGTGCATGTGGCGCACTTTATGAAATACGCTACTACTGACCAACACAGCAGCATCAATGGCAAAAAAATAATGTCATTGCGACAAAATCACAGCTTGTGAACACACAAGGAATGCAGCGGGTATATATCACTGCGTCAAAGCCCAAGTAGTGAAGTGGACATGTTTTCTGATACCCTTCAACTCAACGCAACCTAACGATGAAGCTAGTCCATGCCAAAGAGGCTTTCTCGTAAACATAAGGGCATAAGTGCATTAGCTTTCGCACTTGAGAGCTGTGTCCACCTTGCCCGAAAAAAAATTACACAATGCCCGGATGACTGTTAGCATTAAACCAGTATACAACCGCCCAAAAATTGCAACTGCTGTTGCCCGAATTCTGAGCGTTTTGCCCGAAAAATAACAACAATTTTCGAAGCTCGTACGCTTATGCAAATGCGGTTTCTTAACTAAATCAGAGCTTTAGCCTGTAACCAATCAGACAAAGCTTTATCTGGATAATTTCCAATTGTGGCTTACATACAAGACCATATAAAATAAAATTGACAGCAAGCTGTTCATATCAAAGAGATTCGCTAGCTTTCAATAGTGCCATTTGAAGGTTTTCAACAAATATGCATCGCCTGCTCCTGTTCGGAACGTTCTCAGTTTTACTCGCAGGTCTAATAAGCGGAAGAAAAATCATTCACAAGGCAAGGAACGTTTCTCTCCATCATAACGGCTCGGACGACCTGCCATCATTTGAGATTCACCAGTACATCGGTCATAACACTTTTAGTGACGACAATATCAAACAGCTTGATGAAAAGTTGAAGCGACTTATTGCTCTGTTACAAGACAGAGTCAGCATGCCTCGGAGCCAAGGTAGGATGTCGAGTTTTTCTGTCAAAGTTTGCCCTACATCGTCTTATTTTTTAGTTATTTTTCCTTTCCACTGTAGAAAATATGTTTAATTTCTGTTTATAGTGTAGAAATAAAGAATTGAATTGAGTTCTTGCTGGTTTTAAGGGGGCGGAACACAGTTTTTGAAACCTGTGTTGCATTAATTTTTTGCCTTTTATTCTAAAACCGTTGAATTGTAGTTCCCCAAAATTGACAGGACAAAAGTTAAAAGGATAGACTTTCGAATTTTGATAGTTACGCTGACTTGTGCGCTGTTCCCATGATAACGTGACTGGATATAATAGACGTGAAAACTGCAAAGGACCGCGAACGATAATGCTGCTAGTTTAAGTAGGATCTGCAAGAGACCTAATCAGCCAAAAATAAACTGTAACACAAACATAACTGCAAGGCTGATACTACGTTAAAAAATTGACTTTGCGAGACAACAACCCGACAGAAATCGATAAAGCAAGGCTGCAACCGTGTACAGCTGTTTCGTTCTTATTGGAACTCGTCAGCACGGTGTAGCAGTTTTAAATGACGATTAGTCGACGGGTGATTTAGACGTCGAATTTATAACACGAATTTAATTTTTTTTACCCGGGCTTCCATACCCGAGCCTTCAGAATTTATCTGTTAACCAGCGGTGAATTTGAAAAAACGCATGAAACACGCAGATTACGTGGATCAATAAATATAAAATGGCAAGGGTCTTCGTTGAAAGGTTCATTTCGCCCAGTAGCCCCGCACGCGGCAGACAATAATACACATTTATGTTTGCCTCCCATCCCACCGTCTCTTCGTACTCTTCGGCAATCGAACATTCCAATCACTTTTTCCGCCACAAAGGAAAGCGGGAAAGGCGCGGGAAAAAGTGAGAACGAAGGAACTGTTTGAGCATTCGACATGATCGAAATGTACCACGGGCTCAATGGATATGCATTATATATAAATAATAATAAATTATGCATTTAATTCGATGCGTCTGTTGTGCGACGTTTCAATTGAAGAGGCGCTATCGCAATTGTATCCGTCCTAGCCGGACGGATAAAACGTCTTGGACGAATTTAATTCATCCGACGAATGTAATTCGATTTATACGTCGCTCAATCGTCGAATTTAATTACCAGGTCCTTGAATTAAATTCGTCCGAATTAAATTCGACGATTGTGCGACGTATAAACAGGGCCTAACAATTCTAACAAGACTTAAGTTTACAACCTACTATCATTTTAAGAAAAAAATGCCTCATATAAAACCGCCTTGGAACAAAAACTCATCACTCTTTCGGCTACATATTTATTATTGAGTTATCCTTGTGCGCGCGCTGCCTCATTTTAGATGGAATTTTTGAAATCGACATGAATGAATTAATGAATGAAATCTTTATTTAACACGGTAAACATATCAGTATAACAATAGAAAACAAAGAAATTAACTGGTTTACATATTTGCCTTGTGGGAGTCCGATACAGAGAGTCATTTCTCAATTCTTTTCTCGAAATTTCTTAAAGATATAACCGTGGCCACATAACCCGTGTCAGCTCACATCTTTGCCCGGTTTCTCTGTAGGTATCTTTGAAGGCCAAACATCTTCGTGCAAAGAGATACATGAACAAAACAGGTGAGAAACAAAAACAACAACTACAAATTCCTAATCTAGCTCAGTACTATGTAAAAGTTTTATAAAATACTTTCAACGAATTCTGGGCGATATCTAGTCCCTAACACATCAGGAGCCAGCATTGCTGGAGTTCTAGTACTAATGATATACTAGTAATAGTTCTCACTATGGCTGCCCCCGTCCTTTTTGTAGTCATGGCAACCATAAACTTAGCTGTGCTAGCTGTTGCACTATTTTTGCATTGGCATGGCGACCAGTTATGTTGAACTGTGGTGGCGATTACACTATTTTTGTATTGTCATGGCAACTGCTAACTTTGCTGTGCTAACAGTTGTCTTTTTTGCATTGCCATGGCAACCAGCAATTTTCAACTGTGCTACTGCACTATTGTTGATGGTCATGGCAACCAGCCATTGCAACTGTGGTATTAGTTATTGCAATCGAAACTGGGAATTTTCAGTGTTAGCAGTTGCAGTATTTTTGTAGTGTCATGGCAACCAGCACTTGTGCCAACGTGAGACATAATCCAACATACTATTCTAATATAATAAACTGTAGTTATAGATATTTAAAAATGCAATATCTATTTATGTGTGAAAATCTAAACAGGAACAATTTCCATTTTTTTGTCATAAAGGCTTGTATAAAATAATATACTTTTTTGGGTTCTTTTCTTTTGTCATTTTGTTATCTTTTACAAAAAATAGTTTGAACTGGAACAACGTTTTGATACAACAAATTATGAATAACATTGTTTTCATGTTTTCATTAACATTTGAAACATGAATAATATGTAAATTGAATTATTAAC
>OX393565.1:24702634-24712634 GCA_947652115.1 Blastomussa wellsi
CGCAGGGCTAATGCAACTATCGTAGGGGGGTGGGGGTTTCGGGGGCATGCTCCCCGTGAAAATTTGAAAAATGAATGCTCCCAGAATGGCCAAAAATGCATCCCAACATACCAGACGCTAATAGTTAAACTCCCTCCCCCGGCTGCGTGGTCCGGCTACATAACATTGGTGTTTGTAAGCGGCTGGACACATAACTACACTAAGGAGAGGTGCATTATGGGAGGTAGATATAGCATCGTCCATTCTGATCTGAAAAGCTTGGTTACAATGGTGGTATCGACCGTTTACGATAACGAAATCAGCGTCTTCGAGAATTGTTTACTCTCTCCAGCTTATAAATCCCATATTTCAGCTCTTTGGTGTAAAAAAGTAACTCAAAAACGTTACTTAGATTATCTGTGTAATTAAATGAAACATAAGTCTTCTTTTCATTAATTCTTTATTACTACGCTCTGACAAACGTATATGTTAAAAAAGCCAACGTTTCAATTCAGATCCAACAGTTCTAGCTCCAGCCGAAAAATAGACTACTGTCTGTTTTAAAGATTTGAATTGAAACAGTAAAAGCATCTCTTCGGTTTCGTTATTTCATGGTGTGTACCCAGGAGGACCCTGGAATGACTGTGACGCCCCCCCCCCCCCCCCCCCCTAGCCTGTTGGTGATTAAAACGATGCCATTGCTGTTGAAATACTTTTAGCCTAATCTACGCTATAATGTAGCATACGAACAAGTTCCATAGCAACGCTCTCCTTCTCATATCATTGCTAATGTTAGGAATTATAGCTCGGAAAATCTAAGATGCTCTAAATGCTAGTTTTGAAAAACAAAATGGAAGTTTTTCTTTAACCCGGAGATGAGGTGGGGGGTGGGGAGTACTCAATTTTTCTTTATACGGGAAGGCTCAATTCCGAGGTCCAATCCGTATGTTTTTATGTTCCATTTTTGATAGAAAAGAGTACTTCTTATCATATACCTTGGATGGGGAGCCGGCCTTCATATGCCTACAGACCAATCACAACACCTCCATAGTTACGTGAATCGATTGTTCGGTTTTGAAAAGACATTTTACACATATAAAAAACCGTTTTCCCAACCCTGTAATTTTGTATACTCCAATTCGGGAAATCCCCACCATTTATAAACCTCCAGCCTGACAATGGTTTCCCTTTCGGGCGGCACCTCCGTGTATCGTCCACTATAGGGAGTACCCCCTGTTATTGTGGTACATATTTACAGCATGCTACACAGGGGGGGGGGGGGGTGAATCTAGGGAGTGGGAGTAGGGAGTGATGGGGTGTGCAACATCCCCTTATCCTGAGATGACTTGCAACTTTCCAATATTACTAGTTTTCTGCTTACGTCACCCATCAACTACAGTATTCCTTAGTGGTGCACCCCGTCCTAAGAAAAATCCTGGATCCGCCCCAGCAAAATGTAGTGGGACATATTATAATTACAGCAAACATATTTTTGACTACGAGATCCCGCGGCGATCTCAACGACACGTGTTTGCTAATACTCTTTTCACCACAACATGAGCTGTCACTGCAGCTACGGATCTTTTTTACATTTCTTGTGTGTCCATGTCAGGATCCCTACTATAAAAATGTTCCTTTGGCATGTGTTCGTGCCTTTAAAAAATTAATTTAATAATTAAGAGTCAGGACCAGTAGTACAAGAAAGAAAAAGAATTATAACAGATTTGACAACCTTCCAATAGCTCAAAAGGCTAACAACTGCAACCTGCATTGTGTCATACTCTTAACTTCCTCAAAGCTTTAATCTGTAACTCCACCCACTTAAAATTTCATCTGGGTACTCTCCAATTGTGTTCTTGCACTGATATGGAATTCAAATTGACAGTTACCTGTTCATATCAAAGAGAACTTTGAAATATTTCGCGCGTTGAAGTAAAACTTCAATCTTCGATGCCTCCTCCGTGATGAGAAAAAATATAGCTTTGCACTGCTTTTTTACGAAAATCTTCCATAGTTCTTTGCACCAAAAATACCCCACATTAACAAAATATTTCAGTTCTGATTTATAACTAACAATCTAACATTTATCATCTTCAACTTCCCATTTTTAGTTTTCCAATTTCAATTTCCCATAACCTATTCTCTATCCCCTATTCCCGTTCCCTATTCCTGTTTTAGTAAAATCCAGCCTGAAAGCGGCTAAATTTCAAAATACAACTTTTAAATTCAAAGACAAGAAGTCTTGATCAGATTAGGACGTGTGTAAAAGAGCCAAATCTGTTCGCTCCGAACTAAAAATATGAAATATGAAAGAAACTTTAAAACAACATTACTTCAAATTAAATTTCAATTATGAAGAAGTCGAGAAATGGAAATGAGAGTGATGGCAAATGTACTCAAAAACATCAAAATATCGAAAATTTCAAAGCCGTGTAATTCTGTATGCGGAAATAGTTTAAAGCGAAGATGCGCTTCACAACGAACTTGCGTGATGCAGCTGCGTGATGCAGTTACGTGACGATGTCTTGATGCGCGTTACTGTAGTCCTGGGTACTAGTAAAGACGAAAGGCAAGATGAGTTTCCAATCTTTTAGATTCGATTATTTTCCTCAAAAATCTACACCAGGCGCTCAATTTACTTCGTTTCCAATGTACAATTGTCCGTACATGTTTCTATGAAAGAAGAACAGTGAACTGGTTCTAAAAACTATGCCAAATACGACAACCTGGAAGTATTTCAAAGTTTTTCTTGCCCTCGTGGTCAGCTTCACGCATTGTTTTGCGACAAACAGGCAATGTGTTTGGGTGATTGATGCAGTGAAGAAAGAAGATCTTTCAAAAGTGGTGTCAGTTATAGTTCCAGAAGGAAAGTATTTCTTGAGGATTAGAGTAAAATGCGATGACATGGTAAGCGTATGTTCGATGCATGTTGATTTCACCCTCTTCGTTATCAAAATTATGAGATTAAAGTAAATTAGTTAGCGCTTATACAACTCCTTAGCTTAAAAGGTTGTTTAACGATGTATTTTGCAGAATACTATTTTAACCAGGTTTCTCTATCCATGCTGGAATTTTTGAGCCCGTTCAAATGGAATGTAATTCAGCCCGGGCAGTAAAGTTATCGTAGACTGTCGTCTGCTGTGAGTGTCAGTGTCTCACAGTGATAAATTATTCTGCCAATTATCCATCTTTGATATTTCCCTCCTTTAAAATAAAGTTCTCCCCCACCCCTCCTCAATCTTGGAGGTGGTCGAATTTTGAAAGTAAGTGAAATATGGATTCTTAGTCTACTTGTGTACTTGGTTTCCTTCTGCAGATTAATTCTGAAATGGTGAGATCGCTGGTATTAACAGGTGTTAACCCAGTAATAAGCATTGAGTCAGAAGCGTTTGGATTGAATCATCACAAGGCTAAGAGATATTCAATCTTAATATCAACATCACTGGTAGAAATGGGAAATCAGCAAAGTTGTGGGTGTCTTTTAAAAACTGAAAACAAAGGTCATAACAGGTGTGTTCATGATATCATTTTAGCAAGGGAGGTCCGATTACCAGAGAAGAAATTTGCTAGAGTCTATGGTCTGGAGCCAGGGTTTATACTTGCAGTATAGATGAGGAAGGGGGCAATGTATATTTTGTGTTGAACATTGACACCCTTTGTATTTTTGGGAGTCAAGAGGTCTGTCACATATTTTTTTAGGTCTTAGAAAATACATGTATTTTGGGGGTTTACATACCTCCAAGAGACATACCAATTTTATTAGGTTACTAATGCAAAATACCAGAAGAGTCTGTTTACTTCATCCATGTGACATTCTACTTCAGGGAATTCCTGCCCTTTCTTCTCCTCCCTTGTGCAGAGTTAAACACCCTCTTATTCCCATCTTCTTCCTCCCTCCCTGCAATGCCCAAGCCCCCCCCCCCCCCTCACAGCTCCTCCTCAGCCTCCCTCCCTTCCCTACAGATCTTTGAATTTGTTTGGCAATGCTATTGTGGACATCTTTAATTTAAAAAATTCTTGATAATTCTATTGTTTCATTTTAGGTCAAACAAATGCTTTTGCAATGGTGTTAGGCCCAGTTGTTCTCACTCAGAAACAGCTGAAATGATTAAGGCTGGAATTGGTTGCTGCCAATTTGAAAGGAACTGTTCAAATTTCTCGGAACTATGTAACCCTGCCTGGCTGGCTCCACTTCATGTCCCTGACTTAGTGACAACATTACACTGTGAAGTTGTCGATAGTGGTATTGGGCCTTACATAGACTCTCACAGGTAAAAATATTCAAATGCATGGGAAATTTTCTGTTAATCCTTTCAAGGACATGAATCTGAGCATGACCCAAGCTTCCTTGGTCCCTAAATGTGTATAGTTCCATAAACTATCTATACCTCTCCCATGGGATGGATTTATTTAAGACCTCCCACCCCTCTGGAAATACCAATTAAGCTTTATACATTTCCTTAAATTTTTTGGCCTGTTGGAACCCCCACCCACATATGTTGAAATAGGAGTATTCATTTTCAAAAGCTGTAATTTTTTATCCATTTTATTGTAATATTATTAGCATTGTAATCTGCATTAGATCATATACCCATGCATTTTGCACTATTTTAATAATAAAGTGATGTTATGTTTATATAATATTTGCAACTCATGCAGTAAATATATTTAGGTTTAATTTGCTTCTTTTGTTGTCAGATTTACGATGCACTTGGATGGATTTCACTTTCTAGTCAATAACACATTGCAAAACAGACTTGGAGAGGAAGTCGTACAGCTGCCATCAGTTTTCCAACAAATGCCTGTCAACTGTGTTCCAAATCTTAGTCCCATCTGTGTCATTGGATCCTTAGGAATGTCAAATCAAATCATTTACACTGCCTCAGAATTTGAGAAGATGCAATTTATAAAGATTGAGGTGAGTATTTTGATCTATTTTGGCATCATTTTAAAATGCTGAAATATGTTCTTGCGACAATAGACATCCAAACATAATGGTGTGTTTTTGTTAGCTAGGACTATTAAACTACACTGAAACCGTTTTGCCTCCTATCAATTACAACATGACAAGGATGGAAGTGGATTGAAATTTGAAAACAAAAAACAAATAGTCAGTTTTTTCAAATTCTAGATCCATTCCTTGAAACAGGAAACGTTGGGCTGATACATCCTTTCATTTTATAACTTGCTGGTTGCATTTTTAGTTACAACTAATTCCTTAATTTGTAGAAATTATTGCTTGAGCCCAATGTTCAATTTTGTTACCATGTATAGTGAACCATATCTATATTCCAGTAGTTAGTAAGTTGGAATTTATTGTTTAGCTTATCCAAGAGCTCTGTTCTAATTGCTCACAGTTTAAAGAAACGGCGCAAAATAGTTGTGCATCTCAACATTCGCAATCATCTGTGGAAGTTAAAGGAGTGCTGTCTTTACCAGATCGGACTCTGCTTAATACTGGTGTAAGTAGATTGACATATTTAAACTCCATTAGATTTCCTGATTGCTATCCTCAAATTATTGTTGAATTTAATATACTTGGTCAATTAATTGATCACATTGTTATATAGACATAGATTAAATACAAAGTTACACTGAAAAATATATGATGTGCTAATTAAAATTAGCTGATTTGTTTCAAAGGCTGGTATTTTTGAGGTGCAAGCAGAACACACAAACATGCCAACTAACGTTAAATGTAAGTATGTGCCAGAAGTGTATTATATATTTTCAGAAAAAGGGCATGTTTTCTGGTTAACATAATTTTTGCTTTCCTCTCCTGATTTCTCTTCATCTGCCATCCTCATCTCTTTCCTCTATTCCCTATCCTCTCTTTAATAGTAGCTTAGGCAACTGGTTAGTCTCTGCTCATAGGCGTACGGGCTGGGGGAGGGGGGCTGAAGCCCCCCCCCCCAAAAAAAAAAAAATTGGGCAAGTCAGCCTTTTTGGGCAGCATGAGAAAATTTGGGCAAGGCAACTTGGGAGAATTTTTTGGGAAAATGGTTCACCGCCTCCCCTTGGAAAAAATTGCCCACACGCCAATGTCTCTCCTCTTGCTAGTTATGGCCCTGGATTCTGCAAGAGTATTATTTTGAGCAGCCTTGTGCCTGTTACTATTGCCATATATAATATAATGCTCAGTCAGACACACCAACTTTCTTCAGTTCTGCTGTTTTAGTACCAAAGGAGCACGCACTTGTGTTCTCTGGCTGTGTCAGCCATGTGGTTAGCCCTACCCAGCCATCAGTCCACGCAATAAAACTGTTAGCTTTTGGAGAGGATCAAGATCAAGGGAAGGTTTTTATGGCTATTCCAGAGAAAGGTAGTCAAGCAGTGATTACACAGTCAGTAGCAATTTTAATTCGTGAAATCCTGAGATTTGAAAATAGCATGAATATTCTAGTCTTGCCAGCAGTTTGATAATGACCTATATCACTCAAGTTTACAATTATGTTAGAATATTAACATGATAATAATTAATGCATTCTATTTCCAAAGGAAAACCTTTAAATTTTACTGAGCAGAGGGATTCTAGAGGCCAAAATGTCTGCCAATTCTTGAGAGCATTGCTTACCAATACAGGTGACAATTGATAACATTAATCTGACTATTACTCTGACCTTTGATCTGCATGGCCTTGTTTTCTTTAAGGAATTACAGCCCTTTGTTGCTAGATAATATTGTTTAACAACTAGCAAAGCAAATGATTTTCAAGGATACTTCCAGTTTAATCTATCTTGGCATTAAGAGTGACAGAGTGTTGCCTTGCAATTTGAAATGTTTGATGAATGGTTTAGTCACTGCTTCCACATTTCAGGTAGCTGAACTGTAATTGATTTATTATTGAAGAACTAAATGGAAGAATTTTATTATTTCCCAAAGTTGTAAAAATAAGAAATATAATCCAAGCTTCATAGATGTACATTCTTGAGTTTGTCCATATCGTAATCCATTTCCGTCCTCCCCATTTTTAGTGATTTGTGCTTCCCAATCGGTTCTTATCATCTGCTGAATACAAAAACATGAAAATAAGACGAATTATCATTGGTTTTATTCTAGTTCTGTATAGTACTGACTATATTATAAATTTTCCAGTTACACAAGTATGTTAAGTCATACAAATGCAACATTTAATAAGTTAAGAGAGTTTTTTTTTAATTTCCTCCTGCAGGTATTTATCCATGCCATGTGATATCAGGCAGTGTCAGTAGTGCAAAGATGCAATCGTTTGTTATGCTGGTTATGCTGAAGACTCCTCATGCAGAAACATTTCATTTGGTACAATATGAAGGTATCGATTGTTACAGGCGTTTAGTTAGTTAGGGTTTACTGCAAAGAAAGGCGAGTGGATATAAAATGAAAGGGAGTTAGTTCGCTGAGCGCATTTCTCCGACTAACCAGTAACCTTCATTCTATTTTTTACTCGCTCTTCTGCGTTCTTCTATTGAACTATCCAAACACTCGAAACACGTGTAAAAAGGCTAGAGGAATAGATCATATCAGACATGCCGGAATCTTTTATTGTTTATAAAAATCAATTAAGCAAGAAGTTTACTTAAATATTAACAGTTCTAGATAAATGACGACACTTGCATGTTACTGGTTTGTAAATCAGTGAAAGATAACTGTCAAATATCTTTAGACATCCTCATGGAACGCCATGTGAACTTTTAAGAATAACACTTTTCTCTCACAGTGACTCTCTTCGTATACATGCACAGGAGTATAAATTAATACTGGCAAATTCAGAGCAAAATACTGGGAGGGGGGTATTGATAACGCTGTAATGGATCGCCTAGCACCCCATCCAGGGGGAGTACTCTTATACTCTTAGCCACTTAGCTACAAAAACCGGAGTTACGCGAATATCAGCATCGTTTTTGTTTTTCTTTTCAGGTTCGGCGCAAGCTGGAAATTGGACAGCGCTTTTTCATTTACCAACTTCTCTTGCGCTTTTAGAAACAGGTAGCTAAGTATTATTTCTATTTGGTGTAGCTGCAGAGTTTTTTATCTATACCTTGAGTAGCCCCTCATTTTTCTCCAGGAGGTGAACGCGAGACAAAATTACTTCGCACGACGGTCGAGGGCAAATTCATTCGCCCATCGAGATTTCTAAAGAAGAACAAACTATCTTGAATCTAGCGTTTACTCTCTTCCTGACAGTCACGATTGATCTCCTTTCCTTTTTCATCCAGAACAGGATAACTGGCAGAGAATTGAATCAAAGTTCAGTGTTGACAACACGGAAGTCCCAGCATTGTTTCTCTCTGGCTTGTCCTTCACGGCTGTTGTCTCTGACAATTTGTTTATATGGGGAAATACCCTCCTCTTCAGGTATTTATTGGACTCATACCTATCGAGGACCGAAATTTCGTTTGTCTTGTTTCTCAGAGCGAGCCTTGACCTTTGCGTGACATATTTGCTTAAAAAGTAAATAAAATTAGTAGTCGATTACTTTTTCTAAGGGGCCGACCATTTCACTTTTGAGGAGAGGGAGGGGGGGTGGGGGGAGGGAGGATGGGTGATTTTGAAAAAAAATTCCTACAAGCGCATATCAGAAGGAAAACATTTAATGCAGCACATCTTGACGGAGGAAAAAAATTATTGCACGGCTCTAAGAAAGAAGGGGAAGGGGAAAAGATATCCTACCCACCAGGTTTCTATAAATTTTTGTTTTACTGACCAGAAATCCCCCCCCCCCCCTCAAACGTTAAATGGTCGGCCCCAAATGCAACGAAACTGTTGGCGTGAATCAGAAGTTGCTAAGTAACACATTTTTACATTCTTTCTTTTTCCTTCAGTCCAGACGGTGGAATTTCTATTCACTGGCTTACTGATTTTTCTGGAAATTCGAGTATTATGGTGTTCACCTCATCTCCGTTTGATGGAACTTTTGCATTCCTTACAGACAATCAAGAGGTGAGATTTCAACTTGTTTGGTGAAAGTGTGGCAAAACACAGAAGGCTACTCGACACTAAAAAAAATCATCAATTAAGAAAGGATTCTAGCAGTTGTAGAGTAAACTTGTAGTTGCAGACCTCTTTTTATTTAGTCGAGACCTCTTTTTGTTAATTGCTAATAAGATTTGACATTCCACTCCAGCAACGTCACGCTGATGTATTCTAGTTCGATCTGGCACTCTCTAGCGTTGTGTGACAGAGAGAGGGCAAGAACTGAACTAATGCTGATGACGTCGCTCTACAGAAATCCGTTCAGTTTGGTAATTGGCTGTGCCTTGATTTTGAATTTTCGTGTGCAAGTAACGACCCATCAGATATATAGGCACGGATCTCTGTAGAGCTAGACGTCGCTTCAAGCAGAAGAAGAATTGAGCGTGAGGCATCCGTATACGTTATCTCTGTGAAACTGTAAAACTTGTTGAAGACTTTTGCTGTCTAAGCTCCCTAGGTTGTAGCTCTTATACTAGAGAGTAGACTGATGTAGATTGTCTCTATTTGTTCTGTTTACAGGTCTGGGTGGGTCAAGCAGGCTCAGCGAAACTGCAACGCCTCGAAAGCAGCGTTGGTGGAGCGAGGCTCACACCAGGCCCCTCCGATCAAAACGATTCATTTATCGTATCGATATTCTTTGATTCAGGTGGAAGGTTGCAGCAGGTTAGCGTGCAGTGATTAAAACAGGTTATAACAGGTTGTTATTCAGTGAAAAAGGTTTTACACCATAGTTAGCTGAGCCGCGCATCGAATTCAATTTTCCTAAGTGTGCGCAACCATGTAGTTGGTAGAGGAGACTAACAGATCCACTTGTTAAAATGAAGATTCGTGATAAGAGAGACTTGTTACAGGAGGCATGTACTAAAACCCGAAACGAAACGAAACGAAACGAAACGACAAATATAAAAAACCTTGGATATGTTTTCTTCGCAATGGTGGGCATAGTTTCAGAAGGTAGCGTTTGCTGCCGAGAAGCGGCTTTTATGCTTTTTACAGTTCCTGACGCCATCTTGGAATGGTAATCACGCAGACATGATAGCGAGGCTGGAGGTGAAGGTTTGTCGCGTTA
>OX393565.1:24717634-24752634 GCA_947652115.1 Blastomussa wellsi
TCAAACACATGGTTTACTGAACAGAGAATGAACTAAAACTGGCTCTGGTTTGAAATGACTTGTTGAGAGTTTTGATTTTTTTGCGAAAGCAGTACAGCATTAAATGGGATCCCGAACAAAAGGCCAACTTTATTGAAGATACTAAGTACCCGATTGGCTGTTTCCTTATTTATGAATTGAGACATTAAAACATTACACCACCAGGCTCATCACAATAAAAGATAAACTAAATAATACCTACGTTTGAGAATAATGCGGCTGAAAAATACTTTTCAGGTTTCAAAAGGCATTCTTTTGCCGATTGATCTCACTCTGTGTTTTCCCCGCAGATTTGGAATTCTGGTTTGTCCTGTAATACCGGTTATGGCAGTACGGGCTCTCTTCAGGTAAACCAACTTGACATTGTGGTACAAATAACTCGAAAATTGTCTGATGACAATACTGCATTGGTTGTCGGAATTAGTATATACAGAGTTACATCCAAATCAAAGACGTTACTCGAATGTTATAAAAATGTTATAGAGCTAAGTCATTAGGTGCGAAATTTTCCATGCAGTGGTTTTATGTAATTCCGGGTATACAGCTATTTGAACTAATGTTGTCGGATCAAGGCTTCGAGCTACAAGGCAAGACCGATAGGTAGTATGGGTAGAAGCTGAGGACAGCTACACGCGCTGCATGTCATTAAATATAACGATACGAGTAAAACATGACCATGATTTTGTCACCTTTTTATTTTCTTCAACTGATGTCGCATAAGTTAAACTCAAAGGCAAACATGTAACGCGAAAGGTATAGCTATTGGGAAAGGTCTCATGAGCTTACATTACCTCTGTCTCAATCAGCGGCGTATAGATTTGCTCTAGCCAGAGTATATAAAATTCCAAAGAATATCCAGACCACCAGAATGTTAAAGGAGCACTGTCACAGGGGTTTTGCTGTTTTCAGCTTCATTCGTTGCTAGAATCATCACCTGGTACCTTTACTCGTGCTCAAAATACTCGTGATGGACTAACAGCAAGAGCAAACCATAATGAATTTCTGGCGATATTTTCAAGGAATGGCTCTAGAATTTAAAACAAAACTGGCTAGTTTTTTCAAATTGCAATCCACTTCCATCCTTGCCATCCTAAGTGATAGGCTGCAATAAACGGTTTCAGTGTAGTGATATAGTCGTAGGTAACAAAACCACGCCATTATTTTTGGGTTTCCATTGATGCAGGAACATATGTCAGCATTTTAAAATGACACCAAATACCGTGACGTGCGCCTTTAAGCGTTCCAAAACTTCGCATGTCATTCACTTCCCAATCCAAAATTAATCCCAAACCTGATATTTCTCAACAGGGTTCCTACGTAATGACTATATTACTCGGGTGTCCAGCGGGTCGCAAGCTCGTGTTTGATTCTGAGGCCTCCAAGAACGCTTCTGGTAAAAAGCATTTCTGTTCTCCAGTTCATGGTGTACCATGTTTCTATTTTTATCGAGGTAAAGTATTGAATTTCGCATGTTTATTATAATATACAAAGGTTGACAGACCTGTGCAACTCCACAGCGCGTGCCACGCGATTTTAGCCTGTTTTCGTAGTTTTGCTTGACGAGCGTATCTTTTAGCGACCGCCCTCTTTTGTACGTTATGAGGAGCGGGTCTCCCTTTGAAGATTTCCTTGAGCAATGGCTGCTGCTCTATCAAATGACAGTTTTTTATGAGGATTCGAGGTTAAAGTTGGTAGAAACTGAAAGCCTGAGCAGGCAGTTTGATTTTATTAGATTAACCCAGGAATTTTCGCTGAGCATGTAATTTTTGTACTGAAGCTGAGTTATCGCCTACTGGGCAAAGACGTTGCTAAGCAGCAGCACGTGCGGTGCTAGCTAGGACGTGAAAAGCTTTAAAGTGGATCTCCTGTCCAGGGTCCTCTCCTTTCTATCCCCTGGGCACGGGACCTGGGACCCTGGGAACGCGGTTGCTCCTGCCCTTTTAATTGACAGGTCAGAATATGGAAATATTTCTCTTGCCCCGCAAAGATATATGCTAGATTTACACAGGTCTGGTTTACTCCGACTATAGTCGAGACTATTGATCATCTTAAAACGACACTCTTCCATAAAACGTTAATAGATACATTATACAAGCTCGATTTTCCTGAGATCAAATAGTCAACGGGGTGCAGCTGCAGTTACATGTAACTATCGCAGAAACTTGAATATAAAAATACTTTCTCAGTCAGTTTCAGTCCAAATGTAAGGTTTATGGTTACACCCGTAAAGTAGAAAGAGTTGAGGGAAAATTTCCTTCTTTGGCAGATTTCCTTCCGGTGTTTAAATTGCTAGACCTGGCAACAGGACAAGAAAGCCAGTTTCATGGAAAATATGAACTGAAGATTGTGGGAGGGGGACCAAGCTTTGATTCAGTCACGGATTACTCGCAGGAAGAACAAACAAAATACAACTACCAAACTACAAGGTAAACATTCACATAGACTCTTGTTTTTCTTTATTGGAATTTGAAACAAGAACAACCACAGCTACTGTGTCGCTACTCCACTGCATGCGAATTTAACCCGCAACAGGGTGCTCTTCAACGTTTTGACAGATTTGAATTGTCAAATACTCTCAAGGTCTCCTTCTTTGTTTAGAAGGCCATGGCCAGATCAAAAGAGAACCAGGTTAACCAAGCAAATAAATAAACAGTGGAACTTAATGCAGCCCTTGGTTTGTTTTAATCCTAGCATTAGTTGTCTTTTCGACAATCGGACCCAAGGTGGAGGGTCTCAATGGGGTTAACCGTTAGCCGTAAAATGGCCAAACATTTAGCCGTTAGGCGTAAAAATGAAAGAATTTTAACCGTTAGCTGTAAAAAATGTTAACCGTAAAAAATCGAGATACAAAAGTAAAGGCCTCGAGAACTTTTTTTGAGTCTGATGTGTTGTACGTTTATGCGTTCTGGTAGCGAGAAAAGCCGATCGAAACCGGAAGTGTCGTATGTGTCTACATAATTTCCTTGTTTATTTTCCTTTGAGTACTTTAAACTCTATCTTATTTTGGTATTTTTGATATAAAAAATACTTTTTTATCTCAAAATGGTCCAAAGACTTTCAGTATGTTTTACAACAATGGAAATTAACATTTAACTTCTTAAAACAATAGCAATTATTTTTTAACTCCTCCTGTTAATCGTAATGGCACAAAATTAACCGTTAACCGTAAAAGCCACTACCCCATTGAGACCCTCAAGGTGGGTCTCGCCAAACTTAAAGAGAAAACGGCTGCATATTAAAGCCTTGCTAAAATATCTAACCTTTGGATATCGTCCCCGACACGACTGAGAAAGCTTGATTTATTCAGATTTACTCTTTCATAATGTACTTCATCTTCGCTCGATTTGCAGCTCCATGGCATCTTTAATATGGGCATCAAAGTTAAAGACTTTAGGTGACATCCCTGTTTTCGACAGCCAAACAAATGGTATAAGGTTAGTCAGCCTTTTTTATTCCCACAAGGTTTTACCTGTATAACATCTTTGTTTAGATCGAGTAGGAATACCTCCTTTGACACTAAGGACAGCCAAATTAAACGAGTTGAGAGGAAATAACTTAACATCTCAGTGGCCTTTTTCAAAATTGAGCCCCCGGGGGTACTCCCATATATATTTTTGCCATATAGGTATGTGGCGCGGGATAGTGTATGGTTTTTTTAGGTTCTCGATCCTTAAATAAGGTATCATTTTTGCCCCTTTTGGCATTGTTCCTGTTGTGATCCTTAGATAGGGTATCGAAATTGCATCGTCTAAAATTGCAATACGTAAACGGCAAGTGAAACAAAGAAAGAAACGGCCTATTTAAACTTAACAATCCGTTCAGAGTATTAACGTTACAAGGACGAAATAAGGTTGACCCGTTCGTAGCTTTATTAGTTTTCTTTTTTTTTTTTCCTTGAATAGGGTAACAAATTTCGTTTTTCCTTAAATAACCTTCGTGGCACACACCTATCCCAAATTTTAGGTAGTACATCCCTCCCTCCCCCCTGGGGGAGTCATCTGTCTGAAATTGCTTACTTGTTTAATGTGAAATTGGAGACAAATAATTCCCTTGAAAAGAGTGGAACCTGTAATCAATAGCTAATTTCTCCGAAGGAGTTTTGTATAAATTGTGCTTAATTTACGTAAAGTTATACACCGACCTGAAGCTTGGGACTCTTTCAGCTGGCTGTGCGGTACTCAGAGCCCTTGCGCAGATATTGGCCCAAACTTTCCCGGGAATGCAGAGTACTATTTCAAATTGGAATTTTCAAACAGGTAATGCAAACTTAATTTGATCCAGAGACTAAACCATGCACAACGATGAACAAATTAGTTGGCAGACATATCCTTTTAACTGGTCATCTTGTGCCTGCGTTCAGATCATTTTAAAGGTCACTTGAGGTCTCTTATGTGCGTGACGGACAATTAAATTAAAGATTTGCATGAGTCACGTTGCGACCGTCCATTCTCCTGCATAGCAGTTCCCTCTTGCCAACCCACATCATGAATGATGCAGGTATTTTCTTAGATTGATACATCGGCGAGACTTTCCCGTAGAACAGTCACCAGCTATTTCTTGCTGCTGATTTTGGAAGTCTGGCTTTATGCGCTTTCTTTTTATAATTAGAGACCTTCAGATCGGAGTACGAGTACGAGATTGAATACGAGTACGACTTTTCTCGTGCCTATGCTTTCACATTTCACAGCAATCTTGCACGGATAGTCTCCTTTTCTACTGGTTAGCAACTGGAAAGAGTGTGGCTATAGTTTCAATCTGTAACTGGATTGAAATTCGTACTCCGATCTGAAGGTCCCTAATAGTGAGATTAAGCACCACGCAAACGTCGAACGGCGAACGTCAACTAGCCGTTTGTAGTTTGCCGTTCAAGTCAGCCACGTTTGTCTGTTTAAGCTTCCCGTCAACACGGCAGAACTGGAAACTAGAGTCCAACCTTGCGCGGCCGTTTGGTCGCAACATTTTGTTTTGTTGCAATTACGGCGGCGAAGCGAAGGTAAGAAGTTTCTCTTTTTTTCGCTTGAATTTGAAACTCTTCTACCTTTGCAAGCAGCTTATGTATAAGTAGAATCATATATGAAGCATCGCTATTAAAACAAGAAATAAAATTACGGAAATAGTTGGTAAAAATTGGCTGCAAATACTTACGTTTTCGCGTTCACTCCAAACGGGAAAATTATCCTCCTCGCGACGGCTCGAGTAGAAACGACGACCGGCAAACGACAAACGCGGGAAAAGTCAGGTCACGTGACCCTCTCTGCCGTTTGCGGGAAAAAAAAATACGCGGTGCTTAATCTCTCTATTATCTTTCTCCCAGCGCTGCTAGGCGGGGAACGCAGTACAAGAGTTACATTTTGTCTTTTGACGTCCATGGAAGTGTATTTTATTAAGCATTGCTAAATGTATCTGTTACTGGTGGTGGTGATGCTGCTGCTACTGTTACTACTGTTTTTTGGGAGGTTTTAGTTGTGTAAATAAATTTCGTGGTCCCATTTTACACAGTAGGACTAACAGCGGTTGGTGGTTTCCGATCCCAACAGAGCGCAAGGTTTTCTCAATGTTTCCTAAAATATTAATATATTTGATTTTGATTTCAGGATCGTGGATGCTGATTCTTCAAATTGTGACTATACAATCCGATTCTTAATACGAGTTCATGGCTTACCACCAGGCTCGTTCAACCCATCATCTGTGATTGTGCTGGTAATTAACACACAGATTACTCCTACGTTGCGAACGAACGAACGAATGAATGAACGAACCAACGAGCTTACGAACGATGGAACGAACGAACGAAAGAACGAACGAACGAACGCACGCACGCACGCACGAAATGAAATGCCCGACGGACGGACGAACGCGGAACGAATAAACGAACGAACAGGCTATTTTAGGCAGTTTTGGAGCATAAAAACTGGAATAAGAAAACCTCTCATAGTGATTCTAAACTACACAAGAGGCCAAAAATGTACAGATAAAAATAGATAGAACGACATGTTGTCGAAAGTAGCTTGCGTAACAACTTGCTGTATGAATTACCGGTGTTTGTCTCTTCTGCTTTCAGTCTTGTATCGGCATCTTGGTTGCCCTCATTTTAACCTTCTTTTTACTGAAACGACAAGAATCCAAGCTATGGAGACAGCTGAAAAGTGTGCTAGCTCTTTTACTACAGGTGCCTGTCCTGTGTAGGGAGAGCATATTTAACAAGAGTCAGGTAGGGATACGTGGAATTTTGGGCCAACGCAGAAACAGAGTCGACCCTCTGGCGGACGGAGTTGAGCTAGAAACCATTCATCAAGGTAATGTAACAAGAACAGCTATTTATCTTTTAATTTATCTTCTCCACGTGGCACAGGAGGCCTTAGTATGTCAATGTGTTGACAACGTTTTTTTTCTTTTGTTGGGAATGGGTGATAAGCCCACCGCCCAGCCTCAAGACTGCTAGAATCAAGGCTATGTATTGCTCTCTGGCCGGCCTCTACTCCTTGACCAATCCCGGAAAGCGAGGCCCCCGTCTGCATGAACGCTTAGGGATTTTGACATGACAGCCCTCCCACTACGACAAAGTGACATTCCAAAGTGTAACGTTGCACTTGTTTTTCAGCCAGGAATGAAGATGCTGAAGGTAGTGGTGACATCAAAGGAAACACCCCAGAACAACATCAAGACTCGGCTACAAACGTTTGACTTGATAACTAGATTACATGTCTTTTGTTGTGACACAAAGCGAAAAAATGGCGGAAGGATCACAATACTGGTGTAGTCAAGTTCAGGCACCAAAAGTGCGTAGCTTGGGAAAACAGATGATTTACTATTGCGCTTATTTTCCTAATGGGGAAAAGCACAATCGGCCGAGTTCTGAGATTAAAAAAGACTGATCAGAGATCGTTAGTACTGACATGCCTCTAAATAGTCGTTACTTGCATGTCAATTTAGAAAAAAAAAAACAAACAAAACAAATAAGGTATCTCTCGTGTGAAATTTTTCGCGGCGAATCTCTGCTTCATTTTTGGGTGTGGGTAGTGTGATCTGGAGAAGAGAACTGTTGGCGACGTTTCTCGTCCTTACCTACGTACCTGGGTCTCACTTATTATCACCATTCCTGAGTTTACGTGTAATCGTTGTGTATAAAATGCAAAGAATGTTTCGAAGTTCTTTTATCGATTTGTTTTCAAGTAGACGTTATAGCATTCTTTAGAGATCAAAGCCTTTGTTGTTAACTTGATAGCTCTGATTCAGTGCTTTGGAGTTCGTATTTATTAAATTGTTTAACCGAGGGGAAGGTGGCTGTCATCCGTTGTCTTCCATAGCACGCTCGAAGCTGACTGAAACAAGATCAACGTATCAACTATCATATCGGGATGTATCATTCCTGCTACAAATCTGGCCTTTTTGGAAGAGAACCCATTGGTTCACCCCCGGTGGGAGAAAGCTGTTATTTTGTTATTTGAAAGGGCCCGTTCACGAATGCCGGTCATAACGCCCCTAAGACAAACGTCCCCCGACATAACGCCCCTAAGACAAACGTCCCCCGACATAACGCCCCGATCTACAAGACATAACGCCCCCTACCATAAGACATGACGCCCCCTATAATTTTGATTTGAAATTATCAAAACATATCATAAAGATACATTTTCAGTATTATTTATCAATATTCGATTTCTAAAAACCGAGTTAGGGAGCGAGTTCGATTGATCCAAGGTTCTTACTTATACTTTCCTATTTTGTTGTTTTCCCTTTTCATTACCTTTTTCCTTGATTCTTACTTTGTTGTGTTGTTTGGATCGTGATCGGTAGTCGCTGCGGCGTCAGGTTTGGTTTCAAACCAGAAGGAAATTTATATAACTACTCATGTGGGCCCCTTTTGACCATTTCTGACACCTACTCCTTAAATGACGTCATCAATCAAAAGCTCTGCTTCCTTTTGTCTCGTCGACTTTTCTAGTGAGATGCATCCAACTGTGACGCGTAAAAATTCATATTTGTCACGCAAATAAAAATTACGCAAATTCATTTTAAAAACAAAGGGTGCGTTCCTTTGGGGTGATCTGGATCAGGATCAGGGATCCGGATCATGGTGCATCAAAAGCGCCGGCGAATCCTTGCTCAGAGTGGATTCGCCGGCGACTTTGATACACCATGATCCGGATCACTGATCCTGATCCGGATCACCCCAAAGGAACGCACCCAAAGATTATATTCTCAAACAAATCTGTGCGTGCGGCAATCGGATCGGTTCAGGCCTGGGTACGAATGTCATGTTCGTTCCCAGGGTAAACATTCAGCCATGTAACAAAAAGTACTTACTGGTTTAATTGGCAACCGCTGGTAAGATGCGCGTACATTTCATTTTTCCAACATGGCTACCAAGGCGAAGACAGTTGTACACAAACTTCACGCAGTTACTCAGGTTAAAAGTTGCATAGGACGGCCATGGTGGGAAAAAAGAACCATGAAGGTTCTAGGATTTAGTCGGCTGCACCAAACTATAATCCACAAGAATATACCAACAGTGAATGGCGCATTACGATCGGTCAAACATCTTCTCGATATAAAACCTGTTGCAATCGTCGAAGAAGATCCATCAGAGGGCAAGAGAAACGGAGAAGAAGGATTATTTTTCAAGCAGAACGGACATTTCCAAATGAAAAAGTACAAGCAATTTCTTGAAAACAACCCGAATGCGGAGGAATTAATCCACAAGAGACGAATACAGGCCATTTGGGAAAGGCGAAGGCCTTGATCAATCGGCAAACGCACTATGGAAAGTGTGATTGGAAAATTTAAGAACATTGTATCGTTTACCATTGTATTGTCACTGTTGTTAAATGTGAAGACATGGCAAGAAACTTATTAATGCTGTCAGGAGGGAACTGCGTATATTGCCAGCTGTTAGGTAGACTTTCGAAAAAGACCCTCGTCTGGGTCCAGCAGCACCTCGTTGAAGCAGCAATACCATTGGGCGTGGAAACAATAGAGAACAATCCTAGACAAAGCCTCTATCCCTGATGACAATGATGACTATTGCCAAGGAAAACAAATGAAAAAATAGGTTTATATAAGGTGCTGGACTACTGCTTCATCTGGCCGCTTTGTGGCCTCAAAAGCTCGCTTCGCTTGCTTAAGCCTAGTTTATGTTGGAAGAATCCCAGACAATCGGGGATTTTACCGTTTCCCGACCTTCCGAGATTTTTCCGACTAATGAAAATTGGAAATTTTTAATATCCCCGATTGCCTGGGATGGTCGGCAACAAATCCATCTCAGATTTCTGCGATGGTCGACGATCATTTCCAACATAATTATGAAAACCGATGGTTTTAGCTTGTTACCAATCCTCTAGCTTCTTTTAGCTGCTTGGCTTCAGTCCCAAATTCAGAATTTTGAGAGAATGCATCAAGACTTTCATCAGACTTTCAGGTTGTGAACAAACTGACACTGCTGGATCATGTCGTTCAATATAATATGTAACTTACATTCTAGCTTCCAACCCATGGATGAGTGATGAAATCAAACAATTGTTGTGTTATAGCAACTTATTCTTCGTTAATGCCTTTGGGGATACAGGGGTACACATGTGGGGATGGGTAGTTCTCCCATAAATTTCTGGTATAGGTGTGTGCTGCGAAGGTTCAAACCAGTGAAAAATTACCCCCAATTCAAGGGAGAGGCAAAAGCTAAGAATGGCATGAACGGGTCAACATTATTTTGTTTCTGTAATAAACAGACCATTTCTTTTTCTCTTAGCTGGGTGTTCACGCACCAAAATTGAAGCTGATGCCATTTAAGCCTGGTTTTCACTAGCGACGTAGTCGGAGTCAGATTCGTAAGCGTTATGATCTAGTCAAAATCAAATTGACTGAGTCAGAAGCAGAGTTCCGATTCCGCTTATGACTCCATCGCTTACAATCTTGTGAAAACTATGTTGCTGGAGTGGCAAGCAGAAAGGAAGTACTCGAAGTGCCTGAAACAAGCAATGTAATTGTTTATTCTTCCGTTTCTGCTTGCAACTCTGACAATCCAATTTTCACTAGATCGTAAGTAACAGAGCCATAAGCGGAATCGGAAGAAAATGGAAACGTTCTGATTCTTCCAATTCCGCCGTGCTTATGACTCCACTTATGACTCTGATTTTGAATGTTCACTAGGTTGTAAGCTTTCGTACGACTCTACTTACGACTCCAACTCTGTTTCTAGTGAAAACCAGGCTTTACATGCAGGGGTGTAGCTACCTGAATGCACATACACAAAGGCGTACCTGAAAAAGTTGAATATGACAAAAATGAAACAAATTAAGCGCAAGTCATTTCTGAGTTTCCTGGGAAGAACAATCCAAGAAAGTAACAACCTAGTTGATAAACTCTGTAAGTACCAAGAACCTAAAAAACATACCCTATCCTGTGACACAAACAGTCGTGTTCCTATAAAGCCCAAAGATTATTCACTCACCCACCCACCCCCCTAAACCCCCTCTTCCCCACATACACCACTGGACCCTGCAATCGACTAGCAATCACCTACAGGCACGTGCACCATGGAACCACAGAACAGCTTACATCAGTTGAAAGATTTACAGCACTGTTGCTGATCTGAATTATGCAAATTTTGTCCTCTATAATATAAATATATTTATAGGAAAACATTTGCATAATTCAGATCAGCTCGCACAAAATACTAGCTCATCACACAACAGTGCTATCACATCTTTCAACTACAGCCGTAATGAAGACAACAAAGGAAACAAACCACACGAGTAATAATAATAATAAAACCGTTATGAATTTTATTTATTTTCCTCAACTGTTGTGGTCTCCCTGTGGTTTAATATTAAGAGGAACTTTGTAAAATAATCACAAACTTCCTTACGTCTGAAGTGTAGTTTGTAAATGCATAATAACGTGGGGTATCAACTCTAAGAATGCCTGTTTTAGGAGAAAACAAAATGTTTCCAGGGAGTCAGGAGACTTAGTACATTCCATAATGAGTTAAAATTTTGGGATCGAGGTATTAGGTCTTTTTGAGAATTGTGTCCAAAAAAATCAGGCCGATATTTAATTTCTACATAACACCACTCGAACAGCATTTGTTAGAGTTGTCACCCCCACAATTTATAATTTATATATCTGCCATGATAGCCTGTTAAGAATCTGAATGAGCCTTTTCAGAAAATGTATTTCATATCCCCTCCTATGTATACACCTTATGTTGCATTGATGCACTGCACCATTCATTGCCACTGAAATGTTTTCGGGGGATTTCTCTTTTTTTCTGACAACATGTCGTAAAATTTCCGTTTGTTACAATAATGTAAGGACGAACAACAAAATTGCAGTAAACCACTTCTCGATTTAAATAATTCTTAATTAGATAACTGCTAATTAATAATGTTGACCTATTGCAAAAACGCATGCACACACTTTATAAAATGCCAGGCACTTTTTACTGAAACTTTATTACTTGAGTCAGAGGGTCTCATAAGTGAAATGTCTAAATTATGTTTTGTTGGTGTGAATGGAGACGGTACAAGTTTCACTAAAATGAGCTTGGTACTTCGAAACACTTGACTCATTTTTCAGATTCGTTACATGATTGTATATTTGCCACTCTGGCTGTATGCTTACAGTCCCTGGTGCTTGAAATGCATTGTCTTAAGAGCATTTCAAGATGAAAAGGAGTCAAGGTTGTTTTCAGATGAGTTTTCCTAAATACACTTCTAAATTTTGATAAGAAAATCAGTTACGGATGCCCTATAAAAATATATACTACCTAATTAAAAATTTGACAACAAGATGAACTACATACCCAACAGATGCACTTATTAATAATTAATTGACTTGCACTTCATGTGCAAATTTTTTTTTCAAAAACAATGTATCCTAGCTGTACAGAATTTAACACCTAACTGGCTAGAGAGAAACCTCAAACGCCCAACTTTGACTAAAAGAGTCACTACAAGAATTTAAAGTAAGTCCTTTCTCCTTTTGATCTTTACTATCCAGGCATTTCCCAGAGCCCACATGTCTAATCCGGTTAGAGCCTTTGTCATACTCCCAGTGCTAAAGAGTAAAATGAAAACAAATTGAGACATTGACAAAAGGTGAAATATGAACATAATAATACAGAACATATAAACAGCTTATATTCAAATGAACATTCATTATACATGGTCATATGCAGAGATTCTAACCCTTTGAAATAATAAAACAGGAGGTTTCGGAAGCAGCTAAGCCTCTAGGGATCCAGGGGCACTCTCCCGCAAAATAAAAATGTGGGCCCCTAACATGTTATTGTCCTTCTTTTGAGATCATATTAATTTAATTAGGTGGAACATTTTCTTGGATAAATGACAAAGAAACGCAAACCATGCACCAAGTCAATGCAATCCAGTCACTTACATTAACTTTTATTTTCTTGCATTCCTTTTAGTTTATATAATTTTAATTAGAGCTGAGAGATCAGACATGATCAGAGATTTTGCTTCAAGACATAGTAGATGTCATAGAGCATTTAAGAATTTGAAGTTAGGAGGCTGCATTAATTATCTCAAACATTTCAGCAAGGTATGAAAGTTTGTCCATAGGTATGAGCAGACAGGAGACTCACACCTAATGCATTAGAGTTACATGTAGCAGGTGCATCTCTGGGAGCAGGGGAATGACAGGCCTGAACATCAAAGAGTACTAATGTTAAATGTACCTGATTAGAGTTGTCTTCATTACATTCCAGTAAAACAGCTGGGGTGCCATCCTCTTCACTTGCAGTTTCCAAACAAAGTGTATCGTGTTTCAACATCTTGTTCTTGACAAAATTCCATAGCTGTCAAGATTAAAATTAGTGATTATAATTTAATCATTTATCCAATGTCAACTTTTTCTGGGTCAATAACCTCCACGCTTGACTTTAGGCATCAGTTGCTGGTCAGGACATCTTTCACAATTACAGTGTACATTATGCAATAAAATATCTGGCAAATACAGCTTACCCCAAAAAGTAATATCTAAACAAAATTAATTACAATCAAGATGGAAAATTAAGTAAGTCAAAAATTGAAGACACAAGCTAGTTATGTTTGATAATCTGACCTGATTGCCTCCAGATCCATGACATTCAAATAGCCCCACAGTACCCCCACTGGTGTGACCAAGGGTATCCATACAGTCTTTTCCTTGCTTTACTTCTCCGAATGCTGTGGTGTCGTCATCCTCAGGAACTCTAACAACAACATAACCAGCATCTGTTTAATAAGAGCCCTTTAAAAACATTTATGGCAAGTTATGGGACTTTTCTCAATCTCTAGTGAAGTACTAACTCGTCAATGTTAGATAATGCATTTTGTTAATCATATTCGGTTCTCCCATTGTTTTCTATCACACACAGGTTGCTCTTTGAAGGCATAATTTTGCTTTATTTTTGGTTTTTGCTTAAAAGTACAGTGTACATAAAATGGTAGCTTTGGATTGCAAGATCTTTTAGAGTTTCCAAAAGTGGTTAGTTTTTATAGACATCAACTAGATAAAACAATTTTCTTCAATTTGTGCATACACTCAATCTTGACTGTTGGTTGGTTGTTACTAAACACTTCCTTACCTTAACTCAGGGTACACATTCTGCACATACCACTTGAAAGGCTTACACTTTAATTTCTTGCGTAGCTCCAATCGGCTCTGGATACTGTTGAAAAAAATAATTTAACAGTGAGTTGCAGCAAATGAGGGTCTTAAAAATATCTATATATTAATTGCCAAGTAATTATTAGGTGTCTCAAGCTGAACTTTGTTAATATTAATAATTGGATATTTAAAAATAATGATTTGATGTCATAACGCCTTGTAATTGGGTAGGACCTAGAGCGTCCTTGGTTCTCCCAGTCATCCATGGAGCAAAACTCCTCCCCTCCAGCAATTCCCAAACCAATAAATTTTATACAATGATTGCTGCAACTGTACAACTACATATGGAAGAACATGATGGTATATCTGTTATAATTATTTAACAAATAAAGAAGCCTAAGCCATGTATTATATTGTCATAAAACACGACGGCATCTGAGAACATGAGGGAAATGTAGAAAACACGAGCTGCAGGCGAGTGTTTCCAACATTTCTCAAGAGTTCTCAAATGTCTGGATTGTTTTACGACAGTATAATACATGGCTTAGGCTTCTTCATTTGCTTTGTGATAAAGATTTTATACGCCGCGAGTAAAAACACCAAAACACGCACGATCGATAAACTGAAGCAATTTTAAAATTTCGCTTCTTTTACTTTCATCTCGAACTAAGAAGCTTCTTCAACAATCTCTGCAGCTTGACTCAGAATTTTGTCTGGAATTTCTTTATAGAAAATGTTCGCCGTCATCCCTTGCAAATTTTCACAAGAGTAAAGCTGACGAAAAACAATAAAACACGCTTTTTGTATGTTTTATACGTGGGTTTTTGACCAATCAGAGTGCGCACAGAGTCCTATCTACCAGTATATTATAATATTTAATAAAAGCACTCTGACTAATAAAGCTTTAAAACTCACTCTCCATAGGGTGTGTTCTTTGCATACGGCACAGCAGCATAGTAGAATTTTTTATAGTCATCCATCCAAACCTCAACAGCTCTTCTTGTGTTTCTTCAAAAACAAAAAGCATGATTAACATAAATGACATTTGTAAGCTTAGAGCAATAAATGTCTGACTGTGCTTGAATAAATCATCTGAAATGATACTAACCTTTGGAAGACATTCATACTGCCTCCAGGGAATTTATAAGGATGTCTGTTTCTAAACACGTGACCAACTCTTGAACAAGGAATGATCTCCATGCTGCCACCACACTGCCATGCCCTAAAGGAGATTTCTGTGCAAAAGACAACACACTAATAGTATTTAAAAGGCCATAATAAACTCATCTTTGTTAACAACAGCAAATAAGTTAAATATTTTCAGTTTGAACACTGATTGATATAGACTACATGTAAGTCATAGACTAAGTGTAAACCAGGGCCGCAAATAACTTAATCCCTGTGAAAGGACAAATTGTGCCCAAATAAAGTTACTTTCAATTAGCTTTTTGATGGCACAATGCAAACTGAAGTGAGGTCAGACATCACATCACAGTACTTATTGCTCTATAACATGTTGCCAATACAAAACACTGGCATTTGCACTGGAAGACGTGTGAATTTTCAGGAGATTTTGCCTAACCATGTACAGTTGGGACTTCATCAGACACTGACAAATTTTGGTCGGCCATTGTTGGACAATGGCCCGAATGTTATCATTTGATAATAAGAGCAGTGATCCAAGAGGAGCAAACTAACCTAGATTCTCTCCTCCCCAGATGTCCATGTCCATGTCATATTTTCCAATTCGTTCAAACCATTTCTTGTCAATTGAAAACAATCCTCCAGCTATCACTGGAGTTCTGCAAAGAGGAAGTTGTTACTTCAAATCAACATGATCCCGTTTCCATTCTTACTTCAATGAAAATGGAATGCTTTTTACAGGATTATTGTTGCACACATTTACCTGATGGGATCTATTGGCCGGCCAGATCGCTCTGCAAGCACATTTGCTGGTAGGAAGTCCCATTTGAAGTTTAAGTTCCAACCAAATCCTACAACATTATGTATTAAAACATGTTGCATGTTAGGCATGGCTTTTTTTTTACAAAATGGAGAGAAAAAAGGAGATGAGAAGAGAAGGGAATGGAACAGGGGAGGGGGAGGGAGTTCAAGGGAGGGGAGGGAAAGGAAAAAGTGTACAGGACAGAGTGGAGTTCCCTCACGGAACTGGGGAGTTGAGGGAAGAAATTGAATGAATTGGAAATAGATTTGAAATTTGTAACTTACCTCCTCTGAGATCTGATGATGATCCAAGGTAATCAAACGTGTCCATGTTAATTACGTCAATGATTGGACTTACAATCATGTTTCGATTCTAAAAGGATAATAGAGAAATGACTATTTTTAGACGGCATTTACACTGTACTTCTCTTTTTTATATCAATAAGATTGCAACCTTGAATTTATAGGAAGCATTATAATAAATGCTAATTAACATAAAACAATCAATAGTTTAATGATCAGAAAATTTTCATGATAAAGAAATCGTTGAAAGTACTTATTTAACATAATATATTTAGCACCGGTACACGTATCTGCTAATCTTGATTCATTTGCTACAAAAACAATAACAAAAAGCAATTAACTTCAGTAACCAAAATACCTTCTTAATTCTCTCTAGAAGCGGTTCTAGCCAGTTTTTATTACACTCACAATGACTGTCTAAGAATGTCAACACCTCTCCTTTAGCTTCATCTGCACCTCGGACACGTGATCGCATTAGTCCTATGCAAACAATTAAGAGTAAGCAATGAGGCTAGTCCAGGGTTTGCATTAAGCTTTTCAAAGTAGGAGGGGCCAGAGGTGGGCGGTAAAACACAACAGAGTTCATTTTTCACTGGTTCTTTCTTGGTCGGGATTTGCCAAAAAGACCATTTCCATAGAAATGGTCGTAAGCCACATAATGGTCCTCAGCTGCATAATAACTTAAAATTTGCAGCTACTGTAGAATTGTGGAAAGAAAACATAAATAGATACTCTAATTTAAAAATGTTTTCAAAATCGTGGTAGCTTGTTCTGAGTTGTTTGCAGAATCAAAACATGTTACGACTGAAAACCTCTGAATTAAAGTCACCAAAAGTGCGTCAGTTTTTAACAAGCATGCATGACTCGATTGCTATGTAATAAACTACTTAATATACTAACCAATGTAGGTTACTTGAGCCATACTGGGGAATATTGACCTTTGGTCATTCTTGTACAGACCTTGCTGCGCTTGGTCCATACTTCCATGACCTCGGGCCAATATTCCCCAGTACGGCCCTCACGCTTGGTAAGTAAGAGGTTAGTATTAATTAAGTCCAATATGTGCCAGGGTACACAGGAGGTAGTACCTATACCTACTTTGAAATGGAACTTGTAAAAATTCACTTTGTTGTCTAGAAACTAACTAATCAAGTCATGTTCTATTGCAAAATCATGAATCTGAGATTATTGGTTCTCAACTTACTGCTTTCTATTTACTGAAAAAAAAAAAACATAATTTTCACACATGTGCTGCTCTTTTAAGAGATGTGTTTTCTTGATTTTTGGCTTAAAAGTATACAAAATTGCAAACCTTTAGAATTTCTGCTACATACCTACCTACAGTACTACCTCGTGTTCTAAGTTAGAGTAATTTATAGTTAAAACCCAGGCTTGTAGTACACTGTAATTTTTAATTATAATTATAATAGTTAATTCATTATGCAATCATACATAACAATACACTTCAATAAATGAATACCAAATTGTATCAAAGGCAAATTAATATGTTCACATACACTGTATCATAACGTATTACTATAAATATTATACAGTCATGTAATATTACTAAAAATATTAATTTTATACATGTACAGTAATTAAAAGCTGAAACATGAACAATAATTTATTTATTATATATTCTCTGTATTGTTCAAAAGATTAATTTATTACTACCCACCTTCTCTTTGATTATTTCTAAGAACTTTCACCTTAGGGAGTTTAGCTAGAATTCGTCCATCATCAGCTAAGGACATAAGAGGAATTCAAAACTAAGAAGTATGTATTTAATACACACTATATAAATTATACATAACAATGAGTTACATCAGTCTTCAGTGGTAGCTGAAGAAAGGATAAACATTCTTGTCAGCATGACTGTTGAGTAGCTTGAGAAATCAGGCTATCAAGACCACGATAAAAGACTATGGGTGATTGATCATTTAGTATAGCAGCCCCTGTCTTATAGAACAGCCTGCCATTTTCAAGACTTTTAAAAGTGCCGCTAAAATGCATTTTTTTTCTTCATAAAGGCTTTTACACCTGTAGGTAAGAATTTTTAATTTACAGTAAATTGTTATCTTTAGTTACTTTAAATTTTAAAATACAATTAAATCATTGAACTAAGTTAACAACAAAGAGCAGTTTACTTAGTGGTTAGCAGTTAGAGGTCAATCATCAGTGGTCTATGTCCTACGCACTGAGGTTCACATGGGTCACTCAGTCACATGGCAGCATGCATCGTGCAGCTTTGCCGACAGCTAACTTGTGCTTGGTGCTTTTCAGCTGTCTTCTTTCTCCTCCCTCTCTCCCTATTTCCACTGCTTGGGAGTGCGACAGGTGCCTGGATATCTGGCATGGGGGCTCATGGCAGGGTTGCGGGGATTGCCAGCCATGCCAGCGGTACTCAGTTTAGGGGCTGGCTGGCCGGCCTGCAGTAGAAGCCCTGGACACCACAGACACCCACCCTCCATTCGGTAATGCAGGTGTAATTGTATTGTAATTATCGATTTAGGTTTACTCACAGGGTTACATCACATTAAATTTTCTGACACCCATTTATAGACCTGGGAGGAGTGAGGTACTATTGAGTAAAGTATCTTTCCCAACAACACAATGTTGCAGTGACCCAGTGGCCACGCTTCAAGCCTGGACTGCGCTATCACGTCCAGTGTACTACTCATCCCGCCATACCTCCATACTGTAGGAGTCAGATAATACAATTATAATTATACTATAAAACTGTGTACAATAAATGAATTAATGCAATAAAAACTTACGATTATCACTAAAATCATCCACAAGAATTATTTCTTTTAACAAATTGGAAGGGCTTCTCTTGAGGGAACTGCAATAATTTTAAATGAGGTGAGCACTCACAAAATTTAAAAAAATAATATATATATTATAATTTGAATTGAATGTTAGGTCATTGTGATTTCAAACTAGTCAGTACATGCAGAAAATAAAAAAAAAACCTACAAAATATTGACACTGACAAAAAGACAAAAAAGGGGGCTATGTTTCCTAACAAAGGACTTTGACAAAGCCAAAAGCACCAAATCAAACTAGTCTAGTGACAATTTGATTTGTATTTTCTGTTCTTCTGAGATGAACTTTCACACAAATCAAACTTGTTTGAAATCACTTTCCTGGAATTTCTGAGGCCCCATTAGGGGGGTCTGACTATCCTGTATCCCATTAAGTTTTGGCCTAAATATCCTGTATCCCGTTAATTGCGGTGGTTTGTATCTCCAATGTTTATGTTTAATATCCCTAATCTCTTGTTTAAATATGCCGAATCCCATTAATTTTTGCCACAAATATCCCATATCCCTATAATTTTTTACCCAAATATCCTGCATCCCAAAAAACCCTAATAGGGCCTCATTCCTTGAGCATCTTATGCAATATATAAAACAAACGAACATGTCGGTATCTAACTCTGCTGTATGTACTAATACATAATATGTAAATGGCACAAAATGATTACACTGCATGTATATGTAATTAAAATTTACCTTATGACTGTCCGTAATAATGCTGCCCTGCCTTCATTGTGGAAACAAATAATAATACTTGTCGTGGGTAAATTAGTCTGCCATGTTTGCCCCTGGCACCTGTCAGGAATGAGAAAATTAAGTCTCAGTTCGACCAGAACTAATGACATCCAGATTTTCCATAATGAGTTTCAAACATTTCCCACATATTTCACTAAAGGTAAAGGTAGGTTCATTTGTACAGTGTACACAGGTCTGTGTTTATAGAGCCTCATGGCTGGAGATTACCCTAGTTTCCTTTGCTAGTAAACCACTTCTGACACTTGGGAGTAAATTCCTATCTCCCCACCACCTCTCCCCATCCCAAATAGGATGGGAAGCTTGTCTATCTATATTACAGGGTTCTTGGAACACTATTTATTTTCAGTCGGAATTAATTTGTAAAAAATATGCATGTACATAATATTACAATCCAAAATAGATTTTGAACTCACTGGGCAGCTCTAACATCTGGGACATCCCTATCAAATGCAACCTTGTCACTAGCCTCTTGATTATACGCATTGCTAGCGTAAGCATCGTCTCCTTTCTTCACCCTTGTGACAGCTAAATAGCTTTCAACGTCAAAATCTTCTATCCTACGGTTGTCTATTTCATCTGCCTGCCCTCTGATTCCTCCTAATTCATTCTAAGAACAAAGTAAAATCAGGTTTCAGTGTAAGAACTTCAAAAGATAAATCCCGGGTTTAAAGACTTGTAAGTTTCTTTTAGGAATTCTTAAGATTAAGTGATGATGTAAAATTGCTGATCAATAATCTTAATATTCATTTAATTTACTCCTGACATAAGAACCTTTAAGAATATTATAGATTTCCAAAACAATTTAGAATAAACATAGGTGTTTAAAAATGACTAAAAGCAACAAAGCGTTCAAGATTCTCCAGTAGCTTACAATTTCATCGTAAGTGCCTCTATTGTCACTATTCTGCTCAAAACTTCTTTCATATGAATCCTCGCCAAAATTATCCAAGTGCTGAGAGGTATCGTCTTTTGTTCCGGTCAACGGAGCTAGAAAATAAATCATTCCTCCAAGCCATATTGCTACTAAAATAACTAGAATTGTCTTTCTCCGCCTCAGCAATTTCATTTCGTAATAGTACCATCAAAACATTTTCGAGAACACTTGTAAAGGTTTAACAATGCCGACGTGGAAGCCATGAAGTTGTAGGATACCTAGGTAACCAGGCAGAAGCAAGGTATTTATTTGTAACGGGGGAGGGGAGGGGTTGAAGTGGACTTTCGAAAAAATATCCTTCGACTTGTTGTTTCATGTATATTTTTTTGTTTTTGGGAACCATTTTTAGTGGTTAGAGGTCAATCCTGTGAAATCGCGCGAAAATCGCCTGATACTTAGGTGACAAGGCCGTAGGACGAGTTGGCTAAAACCAGACGATATTCCCCAAGATTTTATAGCCAGGAGCCCATCACTTGGAGTGATGCTGAGTGATGGGCTCCAGATTGAGCGGGTCAGGTAATTAGCCTATAAACGCCCAACACCCAGCCTGGAGAATCAGGGACTGTCCGTTGTCCGGTCTCTATCGCTCGGCCAATCAGGTACTAGGTCCCAACCGACATAGCTCTTGGGGTCATTGAGACCCACCACACAAGGTTGAAACGAGGTATATTTTTTGTTATTGCCGTATTTTTACTCAAAATTTTGATCCCTAATCCTAAAAGCAAAGAAGATTTTGATCCCTGATCCCGCAAAATATTGTTGATCCCACAAGATTCCATCACAACACCGCTGATCCCGATCCCACGGGTTGTGATCCCAGATTGCGGGGCTGTGATCCCTGCTCCCACCCTTTTTAAGTCTAATGATCCCTGATCCCATATACTTCGTTACGAGCCTTCACCACACCAAGGAGGCAAACCCAAGGTGAAGCCGTAGCGAATTTGGGATCCGATTAAGAGGTAGGTGCTTGAATGATTGCTATGGAACCGACACCGTAGCGAGACTTCTACATCAAGTCACACTAAAAGTTCCCTTCCTAACAATTATAACAACGCAGGCCAATATTTAGCTTTTGATTAGCCCTAAAAAAGAATGGAACAACCTCTTCAATGGTAGTCACTTCACTTATTTATTTCTTAATAAATACAAGACAAAAAGAAAGTTAAAGATGATCTTCAAATCCTTCAACTAAAATGTAGTCTTGGTTTTCCATAAGATGCTAGCCATTATTTTATCAGGACTGGTATTTCAAAGGATAGATTATTTTAGCCATCAGATATATCACTAGACACTGGATGAGTTACGATGGGGTTTGTTAAAAATAAAATCTCCATTGCTGGATAGCATTACCGACTAGGCTGCACGGAAGTAACATTATTGAAGTTTGCGTTCAAGGTGAAATTGTGTGAAAACCATCAACGCTAACCTAGATAAAGTATATATTTATTTAATATTATTATTATTATGGTAAAATCTTGACCGAGGTCGAGAGAACAGATTGAACGCAGTAAGATCTGTACTCACGACCGAGATCAAGATTCTCATTTTCAGACAACAAAAATTAAATTAATAGCGGTGGTAAGTTTCTAAAAAAAATGTGGTGCTGCGTCGGTGGGAAGTATAACAATATAATTTGGTTTTATCAACTGGGCTAACGCTCGAAACGTCAGCAATTGAATCTCTTTACGGTGGCCAATTGACATTATCAACCCAGTTGATAAAACCAAATTATAAAAATTCGGTTCGCGCTTGCCAACATTTTTCTTGCGAATGGCAATAAACTGAACTTAAATTTTCCAGAGTCTGTCGTTTTCTTTACTTGCTTTTCTCGTCAACATTTTTGGGTCTGTCATTTGGCACTTTTGGCAGAAAAATGATTTTTTTGTTTGTCGTTGCAACTTTTTCACCGCAAAATGCAACCGCTCCAGGCGCCGGTTTAGATGGGAAAATCTGAAACATTCGGCCTCAATACCAAAAACTCTCGACCTCATGATCAATTATTATGTTTAAAAGTTGTTGGACGTGCAATTTAACCCATTGGCGCCCGTGCCGGCCAAATCCGGCCATGACTAATATTGCCCTTTATTCCGCTTCTGACGTCATCATGCGTTACTAAGAAAGGCATCACTTGTACTCAATCTCTGCAGGACGAAAAGATCTTTCCAATGATACGCAGGTCAGAGTGCCGGAGTTAATTGAGCACAAAATACACACGGAAATGTTTAGACATTTGAGTGAAAGACTCGGACCAAAAATGTCTCAACTACCCTTGGATACTCCATGGCACGGATCTCCTGTTTGGATTTTCTCGTGAATTTTTGGACTGAAGGAGAGCCCAGTAGAAGGCCATTAGCTGCAGCAAAACGATAAGAAAAGAAAAAGGGAAAAAATGGAAAAAACGAAAAGCCTAAAGCCGCTTGCCCGAGTAGAAATATCACAAAACACGACGCTCGTGGAAAGACAGGCATGCTTTTGAGTTACAAAGGAAGTTCTGAGTATTTGAGAGCAGATTTATCTCACAAATGACCATTAAATGTCACAAATGTCCATAAAAGCGCTTTTTTTTTTTCAAAAATATCCGGGCGCCAATGGGTTAAGCAAAATAATCTTGAAATACTCTCACAATGTAAAGTTGTACAATAATGTACTTTCTCCAGGGCTCCCGACAAAATAAAGACAAAATAACTACATGTATTACAGCCTCACAAAGATATTGTTTGTCTCGTTGAATGTCTACTTTTAAAATACAAGATTTACAACACAATGTACATACAAAATGATACATTTATATTAAAATTAAAAGTATATAATTTTGATATCACGCCCATTACAGCCTCACTTCTAAATTCTTCATTACCATGCAACCATATTTATTTATAATAAAAATGAAATTTCCGCCAAATTAATTTTTTTTGCAATCATGCTACAGAGAGTAACTTTGGCAATAACAATCTTTCCGATTCAATACCAACCCCCTCCCTTCCCCACCCTAAAAATGCCAAAGTACAAATATTTTAATTAATATTACTGTTCTAAAGTTTCCATGTGAGAAAATATTAAAAGAAAAAATGAACAGCCGTAATACTGCTCAAGAGTTTCCATTTCAATTGTTACACTCTTCAGTTTCATTTAGATTCTAAAGATACAACTATAGTCACTCTTCATGAATGAGAAACGTTTAAATAACAGAGGGCATTAATGGTGGCTGTGTGTTTGGGAAAGTAGAAGAGGCGATACAATCCCAAAGACCATGAGAAATAAGTCAGTTCTTTGCAACTTGTCGGAGCGTCCTTGATCTGAACCGCTATCACATTGAGTGTTCATACTCATGAGTTCTGGCAGCACGTGCACTGTGGCTACATAAAGGAATGTCCCTGCTGAAAACAACATAGCTATCCCAGTGCCGTTCACACTTGATAACACTTCTTTACTGCTCTGTTGAGGGAAAACAATTCAACAAAATTATTGTTACCTATATGTACAAAGAAAAACGCAGACATAGATTACATGTATAGTGTACTTGTAACCAAAATCTGACTGAAAGTCAGTCAACTGGGATTAATTTAAAAAAATATTATCTTATAATTTTTATTTCAATGACATGAATAAAAATCATGACCATCATTATCGTCATCATCATCATCATCATCATCAATTACCTGACTAAGACCAAAGTAAGTAACCAGGGCCATTGTGGGTGCTGCTGCCGCAAAGACTATCAGATGCCTTCGTATTCTATTTCGAACAAGTCCCTGAAATGAAACAGCAAATGTTTTACATACTAGATAAAATAATTATGACAGGCTGCAAGCTGTCTTGCTACAAATTTACGGGAGCTTGATTCAGTATATATAATACTTATACACATAGTTCAAGTCAGTTAACCCATTGACTCCTAAACCGACCGTAACCGGCCGTGACAGACCTTGACCTTTGTTCCACTTCTGACGTCATTAGCTTTGACCAAAATAGAAATCCCATTTACCCCAGTTCTGCAAAAGGGAAAGAGCTATCCAATGATACCCAAATGATATTGATTGGGCTAATGGCGCTTGAAATGTGCACGAATACGCTTAGAATTTTCCGCCAAAAACTAGGAGGAAAATTTCCCTCACTTACCCTTGGCTACTCCATGTTAAGTATTTCCCGTCTTATTGATGCTTTCGTGGCAATTCTTGAACCGAAAGCAAGCCCAGTAAAAGGCCAACAAGAGCATAAAAAAGATACGAGGAAAGGAGAAAGGAAAAGCAAAAACTGAAAATAAAGAAATCGAAAAGCCTAAAGAGGTGGTTCACTTTCTCGTCCAAAAATCTTGAAATTTACATTTGTGTGCATGCCCAAGTTAAAATGTAGTTAAATGCGATGCTAGCGAAAAACCAGGCATGTCTTTATTTTGCAAATGCATTTTGGAGGAATTTGAAGCATACATGTATTTAGCCTATGAATGACTAGAAAATGTTCAAAATGTCTAAAAAACATGTTTTTTTCAAAAATCTCCAGGAGTCAATACAGAGGGAAGAATACACTCACTTCATGAAGAAGAAAAGTTGTTAAACCAAAAGCAGCTGGTGCCTGAAAAAACAACAAAACAACTCCAATTATTATCACTGAGCATATGTTAGAGGAACAAGAAAACATTGATCCCTCAAACTTTTCTCGAAAAAAAAATTACAGTGAATGTGTTGTGAACTCCACAGGCCTGACAAGAACACGATCCCTAAGAGAATCTCTTGGCAGAGATAACTCAAAGCAAATTTGGACAAACAATAAGATTGTCAATGGAAGTCAATCTAGTTTTGTAATAATAATCCTATAAGTGATACCATTATGGTATCACTTTCAGTGTAATCCAAACATTTGTGTCACCTGAGTGTGCTATTGTTTGTAAATGTACATCAAGAAAAAGGGTGCAAGATTACTCCTAAAAGACACATTTAATAATTATTACCTTGTGTAACATGATAGCTACAAATACAATGACTTCCACTTCTGTTTTTGATGTCGACACAGCTGCTCCGAGGGCCACACCATCAGCTGCAACGACAGTAACATTTACATTACTGGCATTCTGTAGCATGCAACCACAACAATTATTCATTTTTTTATGTTTAGCATTGACAGATTAACCTTTGGATGAACTGCACTGTTGTACATGCAGCTGTTTTACTTAAGGTCCAGGAGCTTTGAAATGTACATATATTAATTATATTAGAAAGCTTGCCTATAGGTGTACAAGTGCATGTACATCTGTGTTGGCTTAGAATACCAGAAATGGATTCTTGTTTTGGTAAGTTATTACAATTCGATGCACCTTAGTGTGGCCACCTAACAAACCTTTTTGACAAGTTATAATTAGCCAATCAGCGAGTGCGAATTTGTTTGAACTGTCCCACCTCCTTGCAACATTTAAAGCTGTTGTCACAAACCTGACGCACTCTCAACAAGGAGGCGGGACAACTCAAACAAATTCAACACTGCAACATGATAACAATAATACATGTACTTGTAAAGGAGTGCTAGGCACTGTACAACACAGCCCCAATGCAGGGAGCTAAATATGGGATATTTTTCAGCTTCTCACATTCCTCTTTGGATAAAACAATCACCGTAACTCCTCACCTGCAGCATGAACAACTAAACCAACCGTGGCTGTGATTTTACTATGCCTCTGTCGGCCATTACCCTCAGGATCTACATCAACAAAAAGAATAATAACAAAAATCTATCTCTAAAACAAGGAAAGCATTCATAGCTCTTACATGTGAAACTAAATGATAAAAACTAAACATACAGTGTCATGCCTAGGATTCCACTTGTTAACCCTAAAACCGACATTGTTTTCCAGAAGTAAGGCCTAGTTTATACATCGAATTTAATTCAGACGAATTCAATTCAAATTAAATTTGACGATTAGTCGACGGGTGATTTAGACGTCGAATTTATAACACAAATTTAATTATTTACCTGGGCTTCCATACCCGAGCCAGCGGTGAATTAAAAAAAACGCATGAAACACGCAGATTACGTGGATAAATAAATATAAAATGGCAAGGGTCTGCGTTGAAAGGTTTGTTTTGCCCAGTAGCCCCAGCACGCAGCAGACAATAATACACACTTATGTTTGCCTCCCATCCCAACGTCTCTTCGTACTCTTTGGCAATCGAACATTCTAATCAAACACATACACATGTACACTTTTTCAACAAGATATGCATGAATACTTTGTATTCCTCTGGCAAATTGTGCAAGCGGACGGCAACTTTTTCCGCCACAAAGAAAAGCGGGAAAGGCGTGGGGAAAAAGTGAGAACGAAGGAACCTTTTGCGCATGCGACATGAACGAAATGTACCACGGACTCAAAGGATATACATTATATATAAATTTTAATAATGTATGCATTTAATTCGATGCGTCTGTTGTGCGACGTTTAAATTGAAGACGCGCTATCGCAATTGTATCCATCCTAGCTAGAAAAAAAACGTCTTGGACGAATTTAATTCATCCAACAAATGTAATTCGATTTATACGTCACTCAATCGTCGAATTTAATTACCAGCAGGTCCTTGAATTTAATTTGTCTGAATCAAATTCGACGATTGTGCGAGGTATAAACAGGGCCTAAGTGTACACAATGTAGGATTTCAAGGGAGATATAATTTAAATAAGTGCAATTATAAACACATTTTGATTGGTTCCTACCTATGATCTATTAAAGCCAAAAGGGCACATGCACTGATGATGTTAAAAAAATTATTATAACATTATAATAATAATTAAAAGTAGATAGATCTCATATTGCCATGCGTCTTTTCAGTCACAGATCACAGAAGACATCAAAATGTGTCAAGAACATCAGTCACTTTGTGTGCCACCTTCTTGTTCTTACCACATTTTGACATCATCAGTGATCCACTGTAGCTACAATGTATTATTATTAGATGTACAATGTACGGCAACATACATGGAATCTAGTTGTTAAGTAGATTGAGTGTGCAGTGTGATCCATAAAATGTTACAAGCCTAATAAACGTTACAATATGCAGAACTATACACAATGGAATATGCAGAAATATGCATAATGGACAGTTGCAATTAAGAAAATTGTCTGGATTACCTGAACCTGAGGGTACATGTGAGTGGCCCCCACTAATGTGATCAATCAGCAGCATAAACACAAAGCCGCAGCACAAGGAAAGGCCAATAAACACATCAGGTTCAACTTGCGAGATCTGATGCTTCAGTGCATCTACATGCGAATGAGCTTCACCAATTTCTAAGTGAGACTGTGATGTACCGGCATCTGCAGTTGCGGAGTGGACATGGGAATCATGGGTGTGGGAACCATGTCCTTTAAAACAAGAAAAATTGAAGCTTTCAACTGATATTTAATTTGCTTACTATTACAATTGTATTTATTAATTTACTATCATGTAAAGAGGGTTCTTGATGAAATTTGTGCAATGACTGCCAGGGAATGTTCTCCTCCAGCTCTTAAAGCAAGATACAGTGTCTGCAGGTCAATAATTAGGTACTGGTACATGTGGACTTGGGCTATCAACTCAATAATTAAGACAATTATTTTCCAATCCCTTACCATGAATGAGGCTTAAAAGTTAAAACAAAAACAAAACCCAAAACCAAAACGTACGAACCATTTCAAGTATAAAATGTACTTGGTAAAGTCTGCATTTGGGCCTAGTGGCCCGTCAGGCCGGAGCTTATCCCCGTTTCTGTAGCATGAAGTGACAGAGAATATTCCTACCCCCCCCTGGATGGGATGCGAGTCCATCGCAGGGTTACCCCCCAGCAGTAAATTCGCCGATACCCATGAATACATCTGGGTGAAGAGAGGCACAGTGAGGCGCAGTCTCACACAAGAACACAATGCAGTGCCCCAGCCAGGGGCTAGAACCTGAGTCATCTGATCTGGAGTCCAGCGCGCTAACCATTAACCAACTGCTTATTGGTAACCTGGCCTTAATGTGCATGTGCAACATTGTTGATACCGTAATTTAAATTCTAAGCATGAAAGACCAGACTTTCCCAAGTTTACGACTAGAACTTAGGCATTTACTATTAATAATACAGTGTATACTTTATTAAATGTACAACAGCAGTGCTTTTTTAAATAAAACATATTTCATAAAAGCCACTATAATTAAAAAAAAACCTGTGTTTAAAACTAGAAGCTTAGGGGTTTTTTGGAAAGATTTTGAATACTTCTTCTATCTACTGACAAGTGAATTCGTCATTACTCTGCAAGATGTGAAGATTCGCATACTTTACACAAACTACCCTTTAATGAACTATTTGCTACTTGTCGCTAAATCATATATATGGGATTGCAGAAGAAATCTCCTCCTCTCCTAACACCTTAAACTAAAGGCAAATGTTCAGTATGAAACAGAAAAGTTTAAGTGTGTTAAAACAAATAGCATGGGCTAATTTAACAACAAGTGGGATTTGTGCATGGCTTTGTACCTTAATTTGCAATCTGTTTACAAGAGTGCTTATACTGTGTTTTTGGAACTGCACAGGCTGCAATGTAACTCTTGGGTAATATGTAGGTAGACATTAGACGTATTGTCAGTAATGAATTGTAAGTAGATGTAAGTACTGTAGTACTGTAAGTATTAAGTAGCTGTATTAGTATTGTGCATGTAATTAATGTAAGTATATGTTGTACACTGGTTTAAATTTACATGTGTGTTGTATCCCTGGTTTAAAATTTTTTAAACTAGTTTGATTTTTATTTCCCTTTGTCTCATGTTGATTAGCATAATCTGAAACAAAGGGAAATCAATATCAAACTGGTTTAAAAAAATTTAAGCCAGGGATGAATTTAAACCACAACATATATGTTTAATAAATATTATAAGACAAAAAAAGTGTGTGGCAATAAAAAAAGATAAAGAAAATAAAAAAGAAGCTTGTGTGTTTATGTGCATATGTAACAAAACTAAACAAGTTCTTTTTTTTATTTTGTTAAGAGCCCCAACTGGCAAGAGGCTGCCCATCTCGCTATTTAGAAGGCACAGACGATTTGAATACAGGAATATTGAACACAAATCCTTCCAATGGAAGGGATGAGGATGTGAACCCATGACCTCAGGATTTCAAGCCCAAGACCTTAATGACTAGGCCAAGCCACCTCTTTCACATTTTCAAATCAACCAGTTGAGATCATATACGGTTGAACAAAAACATGCAACATTAAAATACCACATGGCCTTTTTCATGTCAGCTTACAACTACGTTATGTCACAGTTACACGTACAGTTAACCAGATTTAATTCCTTACCATGCTGTTGTGATTCATACAAGGCATGAACTCCCTCAGGAATTATGACGGCAAGGGCTGTTCCCACCAACAGCCCAGCACCAAGTATACTGACCATCCGCAATCGTTTCTGTTCATAACAAAAATTTGTCAGGTGAAAGTTGAACATGATAACCAAAACCACAATATTATTGCCAAGTTTACACGTCTGAAGATAGCAAGGATGCCATGATCGCTTTGGCTGCATGCTTCTTGGATATAATGTACACATACAGCTACAGGTATGTACATGACATGTAAATTGAAGAATAAACAAGGCTCTCAGGGATACTTACAAACGATAAATGTACATTTATTATTTACAATAATCTGTCACTCCTTCTCTACATTTAAACACATTGATTAAATCTGACCACGAAATATAAAGATCAAAGCAGGAATTTTTGGCAAAAATTCATAATTACTATCAACAGCTACATATATATCAAGCTTTAGTTAAAATTATATTGTCGCACGCGAACACTATCCCAATTGATATTTTACATCGACTATGATAGAAACTAACATCACATCATCAATGAATATAAGAACATGGATATGCCAGAATCGATCGCATTATAAAGCTTACCTCAGACATTGTGAAGGCTAGAGGAATCGCACCCGCTACATAACAGCCCACAAGCATGCAAAAACTTAACCCAAACAATCTAGTTACATCATCCATTTTGAGTCAAGTAATTTCTTTATCGACCAAATTACACAAGGATAATATAACTTTGTTTATAACGGCTAGAAGTGTCCACAGAATGCAGCAACACTCCACGAAATTTACATTTTCCGAACAATTTTTGTGACACGCGTCCAGCTGTGTAACCGGGCGAATTTGTCAGCGGTATTTGCTCCGCTGGCCTCGTTCCCGTTTTTCCAAGAATTTGTTTCGCGGGAGTTTTCCCGGAAATGAAAGCGCTTACGAAGCACATCGAAAAAAGTTGTGGGTTTCAGCACAGGAAAGCAGAAAGGTAACGCTTAAATATACTCTTCTTTTATATCGCTTTAAAATTAATTGATAAAAGCAGCATAAGGAAAGCCCTTAACAGACTTTTTGCAGATGTGTAACAAATTGGGTTAGTTTATACCACTGTATCGCTTCGCTAGCAGGTCGACCCATTAAAACTTTCAATCCTTGAACTGAGCGATTGAATTTTCTGGTCGAAAAATGCCTCGGCGCTGGAGGAGTTGCAAATTTGAGCTGTTGAACTTTCCATCCTTTCTTTATTATAATTAAATGTAGAGTAAACAACTAAAGTAAAATGCTTCAAAATCGCTCAAATTCGCCAATTTGAGTCAAAGGAACGACAGTGGACAACAGGTAATACACATTTACGTTTATCCAGCAAGTATTTGTTCATATTTTCGTAATTTTATGAAATTTTGCGAAGCATTCTGTGAATCCTTTCCATTCGCTATAAAAATGCAAATGTGTGCACACAAACAGTTTGTCTGGGCTCCCAGTGAAATAAGGCAGAAGGATCAAGGGAACAGAGTAGGTTTTGGCTGGGTGTGCGTCATCGACATCTAAAAATTTTGACTCCCTTTTCAAGGGTGTTAGTGATGCCGGCTACTTTCTGTTTTTTATGGAAAAGATTACAAGAATGAATATTTTGCCAAGCCAGATTCATATTGTGACAGCAATTATTTTGGTTGTGCCCCAAGTTTTCGTTTGTGTGTGTGTGTTTGTTGTTGGGGGGGGAGGGGGTGGCTGCCCTCCCCTGCTTGAAAAGGTTGAAAAGGGCTGTTTATGCTTTCCTTTCCATTTTTTTTCAGTCAGTTTCCTTGAACGTGCCGTGCTGTGCTATTAATTCGAGTGTGCAATTTAATTTTGAAGGACAATATGCATCTTGTAACAGCTAATTTTCAAGCGTGAAGCAGACAGAGAGAAGCAGATCGCCAATGGTATAGTCAGCATTCTTGCCGAGCGGTGATGAGTGAAGAGAGAGGAATAACACCTGAACTGCCAAATGGCGTTTTACAGCAGATTGAAAAGATTGTGAAGCAAAATCCAGGCCTTCTTGATAAAAATGCTAAAAACCTTGAAAGCAAGTTAAGAACATTAGCATCTCTTCCCTTCAAAGATGAAATTCAAAGAGCTTCCTTCTTTGAACATGTTCAGCGTTTGCAGGGCTACCACATAATCCAGATTTACAATTTAGGTGTGGTTCCTCTTCAGAAATCTCTTTCAGAATCTTCAGGTGAATTTCTAGGAGAGGCGATGAAGCTTTTCGAAAGTTGCCTTTCTTTCTGCTACACCAATGACGTGCCAAAGCGAGTTGCGTTTGAGTATTACGCCAGAGCTTTAAAATTCTGTTTCCCTTCGGATCTAAAGCAATGCCTATCAACCTCAGTTTTTTTCAAGCTACTCGAACTCGTGCAGATTTTTCAGGCAGGCGAACTTGCTGAGATTGTCTGTGACAAAGCTAATCAAGAAGCCAATCCAAAGTTGCAAATTCACGGCAGCAATTATTTCTTTGGTGAATTCCTCCAGATATTTGAATCGAGACGGCACGAGGATTGCCTTGTGGAAATCATCGAGCAGACTTTGAGGTTCGCTGCTGCTGATGTTCAAATAAAACACATTCAACAACATGCAATTGGCGAAGTGACTTTGCAAAGTGAACACGTCGTATCTCCAGTTTTCATGGCAAATTGGATGAAGCTTCTAAAGTCAGTGAACGTGAGCAATGACTTTGCGTTCTCTTTGGCAAAGGTTGACAGCCTTAGTCTAAGCCGCACAGAGCAAATTTTGCCACTCCCTTTCGGTGGTGCTCTGTTGCAAACTAACATTACTTATAAGTCTACCGTTTGCTGTTTTGTAAGGGTTTTGGAAGAAAGGCGGAAACATGGTTTTGAAGGTAGCCTCCCCAATGACAAGGAAAGGTTGGAAATATTCTTCAACTATTTAAATCACTTTTGCGACCACCCTGAGGAGACCTCAACAGCACTCAAGATGCTTGCAGCTACAGGCATCAGCAGTGTAGCCCTCAAAGACGTTTTCCACAACTTCTTTTACAAAGAAAAAGTGAAGACTGACGTTTTCAGAGGAGTAGCATTTGACCTGGTCTTTAAAGTTTTGTCGTCACTTCCTAAGGGGGAAATAGTGAGGAAAGTTATGCAACTCTGGAGAGACGCCTGTCCTGATGATCCAGACTACCATTCGCTTGTCTGCCTGTTGGCCCTTTTTGACGAGGAAAATTCAAATAGCGAAAGGGTTGGCTTTCAGGAAAGAGTTGAAAGAACATTAGATTTCCTGGAGTGGCTTCCTCGTCCCTTGGTTCGTATGATAAGAATTTGGCAAAGGTTCCTTTCGTGCTTTATACGTATTTTTCCAACCACGTTTCATAGGCGTCCCGAGGTATTGGTTTTTATTCACAAAGCTCTACTAGCTCCAGAGGTGCCAACAAATTCACGACATGACTTCGGTGTCACGGAACAAGTACCGCCTCTTCAACTGTTAGAATGGCTCTCCCAACAAAGCTGCACGGAGGAACTTAAAAGCGAGATGATTTGGCTTCTTATGTGTTCCACGAATAGAGCGGTAAACCAAAACTCAGTGTTTGAAACTGGTGTCATCAAGTCGTTAAGTTTGTGCCCGCGGCTGTCGTTCAGCTCTAAGAAAGTGTTTGTGAGCGAGCTAACAAATGTGGCTCTATTCCTCAAGGAGGAAGAGAGAATGATTTTGAGAGAAATCGCTATAAACATTGCATCAAATGAAACTTTTGAAGCTAGTGATGAAGTCCTGTTTGAGTTTTTTGGCTTTATAAAGGGTTGCGTTGTCCACCAGAGGCCTAACGACATTTTGGAGCTTCTGTCACTGCTGTCAAGAGTTTCAATTTCCCGTGAGAGAAAAGTGAAAGTTATGCAGTTATCGAAGAAGTCTACAAAAGGTTTGCTGAACAGTTCACGTATTTTGAGGTTGACTGAAATGCATCAGTGGGCCATTGGCGAAAGAACAAATGAATATTTTGATCTCGTTTTTGCTGCAATTGTTAAGACTCTCAGAGGAGACAGTGATTTATGCGAGCTGTTTTACAATCAGAATGGTTTTCGTTTTCCTTCAGTTGAAGTTCTAAATGTGTGGACATCCGTTGCCGCTGGTTTAATATCTTTGGGTTTGTTCAAAGAAAACATCGACTCACGATGTTGCTGTCCTGTTCTACAACAAGCATATGGATTTAGTTCAGCGTTTGAGATTTTTCAACTTCTCGCACAAGTAAGGTTAACGGCTGCCAGGATTGTACATGTGTCAAACCAAGGCCACGCCGAGGCCTGTGATGCACAGCAAGGTACAATAGAGAGTTCCTCTGGAGAGACCGGTCGCCTGGAAAACTTTGTTCAATCCGTCTCGACCATTCTGGCAACAGACATGTTCTCGTCCTTCGAAAAAATGGTGCTGGTTAAAAAAGCGTGTGACATTCTTCTTACCAAGCCTAAAATTTTAACAACAGCCAACTTGAGAAATGCCTTGAGCAATTTAATCTCTCAGTACCATTTTGGGCCACAAAGTACAGCTCCGTCGAGCACCGAAGACGTCAACAACGTGGAATTAAGTTGTATCCAAACCGTGATGGAAAATCCCACAGCCTTGACTCAGCTTTCTAGAATTCCAGAGAGCGGACAAAATTATATGTTTCTGTGCGACGTTCTCTCCACAAAGATTTGCAGTTCGTTTTCCAAAGTTAACATTGTAGACATATTCCTTTTCATTGGCTCCCTAAAAGACTTAAAGCAAACTTTCTTTGATCATTTACTGCCCTTTTTAGAGGTAACTATCCAAGACTCCATGTCAGTGGAAGATGTACTAGAAATGTTGAAGGAGCTGGTACAAGTTCTACGACACATTCGCTCAGAAGTGATTCCTATCACGATGGCCAACTTCTCTTGCCTTTTACAGAGTTCCGTCGACAAACAGGACAGGGACAGATTCCTCTCCGACATTGCTATGTGTTGGGACCTGTCGCCTGACCACAGCGTTCTCTCGTTTCTGAACATCCCTCGACTTCTTTGGAAAGCGCACAATACTTTCAGCACCCCAGAAAAGAGATATGAAATGATAGATCGTGTGCAGCAAATCCTCGCGAAAAGCAGCAAGGTGGAAGATTGGGTGAGGAGAATCCCCGAGTACTTTCTTAGACGAGAGCAGTACTTTCTTAGAAGGCGTGTTGCGTGTTGCGAACTGGAGTGGCTTGTTTTCCATTCTACCTTATCAACTGAAGATGCGGCCCTTGCACTCGATTTAACCTGTCTCCCCTTCCAACGA
>OX393565.1:24757634-24845302 GCA_947652115.1 Blastomussa wellsi
AAAACTTCTCCGCTACAGGTAGTATTCTCAGTTCTCCATGCGTCGTACTGTTAACCTTCCTGTCGGGGTTTGAACATTTGCAGAACCACGGTCTTCCGTGTTTGATGTGTTACTTAAAACAACTAACCAGTTCTACTATGACATAATTCACTTTGTATTTAAGGACGCCAACATCGTCGAAGGCAGAGAGAAACAAATCAAGAAAATGACTGGCAAAGCTATTCAAGAATTACAGCGCGAGTTGCACCTGTTTCCCGGAAACAGCGAACCAACCAGGAAAGCTTTGGCTGGAAAATTGACACGTGCTGTTAAAGAGACAGTGAAGTGCATTGTCGATGGAGTGCAACCTACCAAGGAGACAGTCAAGGTCGATATGGACAAACTCGCCTTTGGACATCCTGAAGTGGAGAAAACTGACGAGAGTCGACAGCAGTACGCAGCCGCAGTACTCCGCGCATGCGTGAATGCGAGCATTCAAGATGAACGCTAGTACATGAATCAAGTCTCTATTTAAGAAATAGAGGACTTTTCCCGTGTTTACCTAGCCTCATCTATACACCCCGAGACGCAGTCCAGGGTTTGCATAACTTTCGAGAATTCTCCCGAACCCCGAGTGTTTAGATGAGGCTATATAAACACAGGAAAAGTCCTCTATTGCTTTTTAATATAAAATATTTCTCAAGCGTACGCGCGAACCTAAAACGTCACAACTGTGGTTACATACTCTCATCTAAACACACCTATGAAGCGCGTGTAATATCTCAGTAATTTTATAAACATGAATAGTCAACAACCTTTTAACACTCAGCGAATTTTTTAGGCCAAAGTTAAAAAAGGTTGCAGGTTAAAAAATCAGGATAAAAACACTAGTATTTCTTTCCTAAATGCCGTAGTACAAGGGGAAGGGGGCGGTTGATGTACCTCTCCCCTCCCCACTAAGGTTTTTGCTCTTTTATGTCACAGCTTTGACTATAACGCATTGAGCTTGCCTACAAGATGACGTAACTTTTTTGGCTAAGACGTCATCTGACGTCATCTTACATCATTAGAGCGGCCATTTTGGATCTACCATATGAAAATTACGGAAATTCATGCAAAATCAAGCCAAGGACTAAAATGGAATGAAATAAGACAGTGACGAGTGGGAGAAAACTGTATATGCTCTGTGCCCCAAAAAGGAGCGAAGGGTATAGAAATAGAAGCCAAAATTCTAATTTAATGTAAAAATTGATGAATTTTACTATTTTGCTGAAGAAAACTGAAAAACAAAAATAAGAAGTATGTCAAGAAGTCGATATTTGGCGAAACCTGCATATCATTATGCGGTTGTCATAGTAACTTTTAACAGTCATTGGCACAGTTGACAAATCAAAATTTCCGCAAAGGATGGATGAACAACTACTAAAAGTTTCAGCATCACAGATTAAATTTTCTTTAATATTCAGGAAAAACCCCTTCTGGTACACCCGAGGGTTAAGGTGGCCTACTGATTGAGTCTAACCGCGGTGTAAAGGCCCTGGGGTTTTCCCATATATAGACTATACGAGGATTTGGCGTTCAACAAAGAATTGTTTTGCCTCTTTGACTTGAATTAGAATAGAAAACCACCCTTTCTCTCCGGAAGACCCAGGGACAGATTCTTTATTTACGATCACGTGTAGGTGTTATCTGGAACAGAGAACATTTTTTGTTGTTGTTTATTGTCTGGAACAAGCCATTTAATTTTGCAAATTGTGTCTGAACCAGTGTTGTAAATTCGTTTCTACAGTCTCAAAGACTAAGTGGCACACTCCTGTTGTAAATTGGCTTAACTACCAGCTAGCTGTTCATTCACGCTGTTTACAAATTACCCTCTATGATAGCGTAGGCAGTTTTACCCTAAATAATAGGTCTTTTTCGTTATATATAGGTCTGTTCGCGTGAAACACGGATAAACTAACTTTATTTATAAGCTATACTGGAGTGCTGCAAACCAGCATTATTTTACTCTGCTTTGGGCCTTTTTGTGAGTTTACGCAACTTCTTACGGTTACCAAAGCTTATCTGCTTACTACACTATAGTTTTTTTATAAACGCTTTCAACTGCTGCACAAGCTAGACAGTTTTGCCAAACGGTCGGCCAGCTATGCTTTACATTCCTTGTGCTTTCTAAAAAATTTTTCACGAATTGGTAAGTCGATGGTTTTCTTTTGTGCGATTCTTCTTGCTGTCTGCTCGTAACCTGGGTATCAGGTCAACCTGAGGGGAGGGGAAAAGATGATGGGGGAAATGTGAAGGAAGGCCTTTTCTTCCTTCTGCTCTCTCCCCGTCACCCCAGAGGGTATAAATTCGATTGTTTTATGAATAAAATTGACTTGCACAACTGTTGTGTTGTGGTATTTGTTGTTTACCTCCTCCTCAGTGCTAGTTCCACCAAAGTGTTAGCCTGCGTGGTACGGCAGGTTTGAAAAGGAAGGGGGAAGATAAAGCGAGAACAGCGCTTTGCCTTCTACCTTCCTCTTCGAACCGCCTGCCACGCATGAGTTCAACCAAAGTGTGACCAATGCGCTTCTTGATGTTATTATAGGTGGTCGGTTAAACCACCCACAAAATGGCGTCAGTTGATGACAAGAGCTTACTTAACCCGATTCAGGAGAAACTTTGCGACTTTTTCTAAAATTTAACTGGGAACAATTTCAATGATATGACAGGTCCTTGTGTCTTGACGTGGAATTTTTACTTTTATGATGAAATTGACTATTGCACTTACCTCTACATTTTATAAATTTTTAGCAACGTTTTGTTGGTTTTGAGTTCTTATCAGTAGTTTTTGGTGGTTTCAACTGGTTTTCGGACGTTTCGGCAAGTCAGAAAATCCAAGATGGCAGCTGTTTTGGACATCATGACGTAATTATCACGTGATATGACGTCACCATTACGCGTCATCTATTTATGGACATGTTATTCGTTGTCAATGCTCACATATTCTCAAAGCTAACGAGGGGGCCCACCCCGGTCTGAAAAGGGTAAATTGAAGCAAGCCAGGACGGCAACGTCAACTTGAACGTCGCTGAAAAAAAGATTAAATGAGCAGTACAACAGCTTTGCACGTGCATAATAGATCGTTGAACATTTCTTTACCATCCTTTTCAAAACAACAACGTAAAGTAAAGTTCTGAACCACGACAGCTAAATTTCGCTTTTTCTGTTTCAAAATAACGATTGTCCCTATATTTTTGCTAGAGCTACATTTGAAAGCTATAAATGCACTTAACACATCAATTGCAAATAATTGTGGCATTCGCAACTAAATTAAAATATACTGAAATTAATTCTCAACCAGCTGTCGTCCTCGCCATCGCCGTCGTCAAGTGCCCTAAACTATCGCCATCGCGTTTGGGGAATCTTCTTTTATAGAAAGCAGCGATGTTTGGATGCTGTCATAAAAGATTGGGCTGAGCTATACATTTCCTTTCTAATTAGGAGAAAAAATTCATTGAGTCGTTTGGTAAGGGATTATTCGGTTTCTCTCCTACTTCAGTTCAGTTTTCGACGAATGTTTCCACCAGTTTCGACTTTCCCTCGCCCACCCAAGTAGCTAACTGAGTCTCTAACTGAGTCTCTAAGGAAGCGCAATTTGCAGAATGTCTGTCTTGGCCGAAGTCCAAAGTTTGCGTTTCAATATATGACTAGTCGTGCAAGGAGTTGAATTCCCGTTATGCGAGACAAAGCTATTAGACAGCAAACAGCTGCTGCTTCAATTTGTACAACGCAGTGCTAAATGTGAATTCATTTTAGGAATCCGATAACTAATTTTCTCGACCAACGTTAAAACATACTCTGAAAACACTTTTGTGATCAATAATTAATGATATTTTCTCCTTTTAAACCTATCGGAGAAGGCTTGTCAGGCAGTTGAACCATCTGGCGTAAAAGGACTTTCAGTGTACGCCATTGAAAATGCTCGCGCCAAATCGCACTGTCATGTTGAATTGTCGGATGTGATGGTTCTAGGCTGCAGCAGATAGAAATTACAGAAAGAAAAATCATTTCTGAAGATTATATATACAAAAGACTTCAAAATCGACCTATTTTATACCTTCCGGAAGCAAGTCACCTCATACAAAATTCAGGCAAATTGTTCTACAACAGATGGCCCGCTTATATATTGACCGACCGGATGGTTAGATAAGCGGTTTATTGAAAATGCATATTTAACCCGATGACTGAATGAACTATGTTTAGTCCTTCTAGTAGCTGGGACTGTTAACAAGCTAAGACGATCTTAATATCAATTTACCAGCCTTTTGCTAACCAAGGTACAGTTTTCCGCTTTATTTACAATAATTTGAACGATGCAATGTCTGCTCCGTACCTGTTACTAAACCTGGTTAATTGGGTTGCGATCTCGCTCGCTAACGCCGATCAATGTAAGTTAGGCTATAGATTATCAAGTTAAAACAAAGACCATGTCTATCAGATTGCCAATTATTACCAGCAAGCATGTCTAATTTTTGGTTTAAACCGCCAAAAGGTATTTACCTAGACAGCACTCAGTGGAAGAAAAGATGAGTGCATTGAGTATTTCGTCGAGCATTTTTGTGTTTAATGCTTATACGGGAGGTGCCAACTCTAAGACCTGTTTCGGGTGAGAAACAAACTTATCCCTGGAATCTGAAACGTTTGCTTGGAATTAGGAAACAGTTAAAATCTATGGAGGTTTGAGATATTTTAGGAACGACTTTCATTTGACATTTTGAGTTCTGCTTAAATATCGTGTGTTAGAATTTCCAACCGCGTCAATTCTGAATGTCTGTTTTGGCACTTTTCCCATTTGAATATCTGGTGAGAAGGCCCCTGCTCTTCCGGCAGGCATACTTTATTTTGAGGACTGGACTGGACTGGACTTGTAAAACTTGGACTTGGACGTTTTATTTTTCGGCTTTTTACTAGTCCTCGTTTTATTAGTCCGCGTTTTACTAGTCCAGTCCAGTCCTCAAAATACAGTATGCCGTTCCGGCAATTGTCGCATCTCGCGACGTACCAATCTCTATCTAGGCGGGTGGTTAAGGCAAATTTCCCCCCCCCCCCCCCCGACCCCCAATCCCCCCACCTTTAAAGTTGCAATTATCCTGCGAAATCGCGCGGAATATCGACTGACAATTAGCCTAGGAGGCCGTTACCGAGCTGGCTAAAATCAGACGATATTACGCAAGACTCAACAAATTGTCAACGAAGCACATTTTACAGCTAGTCAGAATAGTTGCCGTTATGCAACGCTTTGAGACACGTTTGTCAAATTATCGTTACTTAACTTATATCGCAGGCTATCTGGTAACGTGACAATCTGTTGAATAAAAAACTCCGATACTACGTCACGTGATGTCCATGCAGCCACCATCTGGATATACCGTCTAGATTTTGTATTTTTTAAAACCACCAAAATCTACTAAAAAGTGCTTAAAGTCAACAAAAATAGATAAAAAGAGCTAAAATGTAAAAAAAGAAATAACTGCACAAACGCTATTTTTTGCAACCTCGTTCCCAGGGTATTTTTTGTTTTGTTTGGCGAAACGGGCCTGTCAGAAAACGGTTATCTTGGCAACATCAAGTCCCAGACACAAAGGCCTTTCAAGCCAAAAAGCTGCAAAGTTTCGCAGCTCTTGGCTAATATTGAAAAAGGTATAAGTTAAGAGGCTCTATTATTCAACAGGCAGACGATTTGAGATGCAGCCATCGACTGAGGGATTCTTTCTAAACTCAACCTTTGAAGATGATAAGCGGACTTTGACGGTGGAAAGCAAGCCACCGGAACAGGACAAAATGGAACGAAACGGCCGTTCGAGGGCCACACAAAGATCAAATCGTGCTTTATTTGCGCTTGTCATCATTGTGTGTTTAATTTCTCTCGCGGTTCTTCTGCTAGCATTATTGATGTTGTTCGGGAAAATCGGCGGTGGATGTGAATGCTCTACAGAGGAAGGTACACAAGCTATTCGTCGCAAAATGGGTGTGTTTAATTATTTATTTAACTGCAGTGAATCATTTCTGTTTTTTTTTTTGTTGTCAGCCGATATGATATCAATAATTGCCGTTAAATGAAACAGGGTGCCGGTTGATGATGCTCTTTTAATTATTTATTCAGCAAGCATCGGGAAGGCTTTTCCAAGAAATTCACAGGTCAATGGCTTGTTTTTGAATCTGCCTCAGTAAAGAAAATGTAAAGAATAGCTCGATCATTTTCACGATGTCTTCATCTGTCGACCACAACTACCATAATTCATTTCATTTCCCTTTTATTATTAAATTTTTTAATCCCAGTGGGTTTCAAATAAATAACAATTTCCCTGATTAGCACAATAAAGACAAAACGTAAAGGATTCTGGTAGTTAAATGTACTCAAATGACGCCATCATGCAAATCGCCTATTACGTACTAGAAACGCAGCTGGAAATCCATGAATCTGATTGGTTCTCCGACTGTTTTCTATTTCCCTACTAGAAGATGGGTATCCATGTTCTGTAAGAAAATAATGCCCGCTTGGGGTCTAGAAAAGCTGCTAGTGGATAGCCGAGTCGTTAGGCGGGGGCATTCAGCTGCTTTTCTGGGCCTCAAAAGGGCATTATTTTCTTATAGGACATTAGAAAACACATCTGCTAGCTGATTTACAGTATAGCATTAACAAATCCTAAAAAAACACCGAATTTACGCCGAATTTATTCGTATTTCTGGCACACGCTGCTCAATAGCTCGTCCACATTTTCGTCTCCCCAGTCACCTGAACTTATTTCATTAATATTTATTTTAGCAGCCATAATAAGGGAAATAAAAAGACAACTTTAAAAGATTGTCGCCGCCATTTTTTCAGTTCGCAACGCAACATAAACTTCATCCGGGGTACCGGGCTTCTAGTAATATATCAAACATGAGAGACAGTGTTTCATCACGATTTCAAACACCGAGAAGAGAGTTGAAAATACGACGCGCAGCGGAGTATTTTTTACGAACTTCGAGTGTTTGATATATCTTCTCAATCGAAACTAAAACTACGGAGAAAACGAAGAAATATAATCGTAAAACTCTATGCTAATTAAGATCACGTTTTCAAACCTCCTTCACGGTTCTGTTTCTTTTGTTCTAACGTGATGAATTATTTATGAGTTTGAGAATAGTTTTTGCCCATGTTCTATTAAAAATAAATCCCGCTAACATTCCATGGCGAGCATACAGGGCTATATTCTAATTGCCCATAAAAAAGAACGGTCGACGCACGTGGAACACTTTATTTTCGGCTTAAAACTACATAGAATGGTCTACGAAAAAAACAATTAGACTGCTCGCCCTCGTTTTCTATGAGAGGCCATCTTGGGCTTGAAGTCGACTAATTGTTAATTCGAAAATACTGCACGAAAAAGAAGGGAAAATCATCCGTTTATTTTGATTATCAAAAAGGTATTTCTCTTACACGATCCATGAGTATTGAATGTCATTGAGTACGTCCACAGCTCGTGCAAGTTCTGCATATTCAGTTTTTTATCGGCGCTTTTGATAGGTGGTTTAATTCAATTCAATGTTTACATCACTTAATTAAAATGAAACAACAAAACAAAAGATAAGAGAAATAAGTGGTGAGGAGACCTCAAAAATCCTAAGGGCTCATACTAAGAGGTTCCCTTGTTGATACATAACAAATTCAGACATATGATACCTTGGATTACTTGACAAGTAGGTTAATTGTTTTATTTTTGCATACTTTTTTTAAAAGTTTAATTTTCTAATCAACAATTTCACTACGAGCCCCAATATTTATGAGCGCTGAATAGTCAACGAGGCCCAGCCGAGTTGCCTGAACTTGCCTATCGCTCATAGAAAACGAGGGTGAGTGGTCTAATTGTTAAGTATGTTTACAGTTAAATATCGTTCTTTTTAGATTCTTCTACTTCGCCCAAAAGTCTGGCTATTGATTTTGCAAATAAAAAGGCATTTGTGGAGAATTTAACAAACTTCAAACTGAGTTTGGTAACTATGAGTTAGGTGATATATCTATAGATAACCATTTTACAATTATTGCACGAGGTTTAGCGAAATATCGTGATTTTTCAGTGGAAACTAGATCAATTATGTGCCGAAGCCGAAGGCTGATACAAATAATTGATCTGCGAGACACTGACAAATCACGACTTTCTGCGAAAACCGGGTTCAATATTGTTTTATTATGCGATCACTGAATTTGCTTTGTACTATTGCAATTATCTTAACTTCAGGAACTTTCAACAGGGTGACTTTTCAATTAATGAAATAATACAGACTAAGCCATAATTTCGCATTGGATAATACGACCTAGTCTTCATGCAGTCTCCTTTGTTCAGATATGTTCGAAATACATGCTATGAAATTTTCGTTTCCGTATTTGTATTCTCGCTTCTTTTTTCAGTTTACTAGCAAAATCAAACTGTTCACGACAGGTTCTCTGACTCACAACTCTGGAAAACAATCGGAAGTCAGGGGCACCCAAAATGCATTCTGATACCCAAGTGAATGAAAATATATCACATTGAAGCATTTACAGGTGTTCTTTAGCGTTGCTGACGTGATTCATAACTTTTTTCCCAGCCGGCAATTAGAACAAACAACAAACGCGAGGAAATGACACCATGAAAAACGCGTTGAAATTCCCTCTTCTCAACGAGCCTCAAGCCCTTGTCAAGCATATTGCATAATTAACAATTATTCCACGAGCGTTCGTTGGACGTGAGATGGTAGATAGCCAAAGAGGCGCGTAGCGCCTGGGAACCATTCGGAAGAAAACGCTTTCAGTATGACGTTCGAAATTTAAAAAGAACTTTAAGTCAACCATCAAAGTAAGTGAAAACCTGTGTGTTGTCTAACAGGTAAAATGAATTTAATTTTTCCTAAGAATATTTTATGAAAACATCAGCATGTAAGTTTTGATTTATATCGGTTTTTGGTTTCAAAACTTTGAGCATGTTCAGATCGCATGATGCTTGACTCCTAAACGTGCCATAACCACAAAACTACACATTTGCCTTTTGAGTAAAATGTGGATTAATTTGAGTTTCCTTTTACGCCAGAGCAACATGTACATAAATGTCTTTTTTATCATTTCAGCTAGAATACCTTGATACTGAGTTGAGTGGGTTAAGGTCCGCCTTAAACAGGACAAAAACTGACTTTGCAGGACTTAAGAGTACTAGTCAGACAAAGGTGAAATGATTTTCACGTTCCTCGCATTTAAAAATTGTGTTAATAATTAAATGTTCAATTCTAGATTACCCTAATCGGGTTTTAAACTGACACTGAATTGGTTATGAATACACGTTGACGTCAAGAGTTGTGTTGCCCCAGTCTGGTTTTATAGCAATCTTTCATCCAAACCACGCTATTTTAGAATACACTAAAAGGGTTTTGTGAAGTATTATTTTGTGAAGTATACATGAAATAATTCATATTTAAACTGCTTATGTAGATGAAAGTGAAGAATGATCATCGCAGTGAATTTCCAATTTAAAAGAAGCCTGATAAAATCAGGTTTTAAAAAGGTTTTATTACTTATCGGCGTCTTTCTTTGGAGAGGGCATAAAATAAATCCAACATGCATGCAATTTGAATTTTTGTTGTACTAATGTCCAATAAATTAATCATATGTCAACAATTTTATTTTGCAGGAGAAAGTGATCTATTATCAGACCATGACTCCTTCTTGGCTTGTGGCGCATGCGTCCTACATCGCCATTAATCGTTTGAACACCACTGAACAGCTCACATTCATCGCAGGCTCATCAGTAGATAACGCTGCTCTCCTTAAAGTACCAATGATTCCTGCTAATGTCTTGCAAAATTCGGCTTCGTTAACAATTAAAATTGTGGTTTCCAATGATGTCGATATCGGAACAAAAGAGGACAGCGATGTAATGTATGGCATTTCTGACGGGATAAGCTTTGTTGGCTCTGAAATTGACAACACTGGTAATTACGGTGAAGCTTCCCCCTGTTTTGGAACCGAAGGGTCCTCTGGTACAAGGTTAACTGGACAAAGATGGATTAGCCGTTCATCACCCAGACCAAAGGATGCTTTCTATCCCGGTCAGTTTGTCATCACTCTCAAGTTGGATGCAAATGAAAACTGGGGCTCGTGCTACACTGCGCATGACGCAGGCTTCGTGAAGACCGCTGGCTACAATAGCCGACTGGCGCTCAGCAAGGGACTCACTCTTGAGGTTTATAAAGACGATCAACATGAGAGGGTTGGGATCAAGTTCATCGAAGTCACTGTTGTAGAAAATGTTTAGTGCGAGAGTGGCACAAAAGATCTATTTCAAAAACAATTAAGAATCTGCGAAAACATCATACCTTGTGTGGCAACTAAGAAAATTTATTGATTGGTGGTTAAAATAAATAAAATAGAAAAGTGATAAACTGGAGAGTTTTAAAATACTAACAAAAGCTCTCGATAGACCTTTTTCGCTTGGGAGGTTTGTTGCCCCATATCAGACCATGCGATAATACCCGTGTGAATTCTTGCTTTCAAATTTTCAAATATAGTTGCGTGTTTTTGGATGGATAAAAGAACAATTCTCTAGAGAATGTCACATGTACATATTCTGAAGTGGAAAAACAAACACGCCCAAGCGAAAAAAGGTCTATTCGATGGAAGTTTAATTAAGAACTCGGTCGGAGAGAATGTCATGCCAAGACCGGCAGCGTAGTTTTCAATGTAAGTAATGTTCTATTAATTTGCTATCTGAAATAAAACCGAAGTTGAAAAAAATGGAGCGCTTGGAGAATATTCCTCGTTACACAGGACGTCATTCAGTGTTGCATTAATTCTTCATCCTCCTGCTCATCCAACATTTTAATAAAATTGGCGTTAGTTTGTAAGCGCGTGTGCTCTGTAATTATGTAATTATGTGCTATGGGGGTAACTAGGAGTTCGTAAAACTTTTTTGCAGGTTAATATTTTTTTTAGGGTCGATTGGCCTCCCACAGAAACATTCTACCGTTTACAAAACTCGAAGTCATAGTCTAATTGCTGAATAACTTCCAAGTCCCTGTTAGCTTCATAAACAAAAGCTCGAGAACAAAAATTTCATCGTTGTTCGGTTATGCACTTTTTGGACCAGATTACAGGGGCACCCAGTGATTCGCTCCGACGAAGGGCTAACGCTCGAAACGTCAGCTCTCGAATCTCTTTGCGGTGGCTAATTCACATTATCAACCCAGTTGATAAAACCAAATTATATTGTTATACTCCCCACCAACGCAGCACCACAGTTTCTTTAGAAACTTACCCCCGCTATTGACAAAATGCATTTGCTTACCCAAATGAATGAAAACGTATGATATTAAAACATTTACAGGTGTTCTTGAGTGTTGCCGGGAAAAATTTATCTGTTGCTTTATTTCAGCACACGACCCTTAATTTTCCCAACCAACAATTGGAAGACAACAAGACAACAAACACGCGGAAATAGCACTGTCCAGAAACCGTTGTAATCCGCTCTTCCGGCAACGAGACTCAAGCTGAACTCGAACATTTTCTTTAGCTAGCGCAGTGACGACTCCCGAAAGAAAATATCTACTGAAACATTTTACTAGCAAAATTTACGCTGGGGTACAGATTCGTTCGGTGCCCCTGAGAATCCCGCCTTTCATCACATTTATTGATCACTGCTTTGTGTAAGAGTGTAGACATCAGCACTGGATGTTTAAATAAAAGCTGCACAAGTTCTCTTGTGTTTGTCTTCTGTCATATGAAATTTAAATAAATACATGACTTATTGTAGCAAAGATAGACTTGAGCCGTGCCGCGTAATGATTGAATTTTACACTGGGCATCGTGTAACCCATATCGACCAGTTTCTAATTTTGTCTAGCAGTTTGCCAAAAGGTTGTTTTTATTTATACACGAGGTTTGAAAAAAGCGGTTGGCCATCCATTTTCTTATCGCGCGTTTTAATATCATGGCTTTCTTCGTTCCTGCTTTGTTTTACGCTTGTCCCAGTTTATTTTGTAAAGTCTTGAACAAGTTATCAGGAAACTTGATTATGGTTATTAGCGCGGTACAGAATTTGTTTTCGTGTGAGATAATAATTATATCCTGATATGATTTGAGCATTGTGCTAAGGCAAGTCGATTTTACGAGAATTTTATTCCTTATAGTTTGTTTGGAATTGCTTCCCTGCCAGACTTTATTGGTGAGAAGGCGCATTTGTTTGCCAGCGGTGTTGCCAACATGTTGACCTCATTTCCGTTTTTCCAAGAAAGCTTTCGGTTTATTCCCGGAAGTGAAAAAATGCTTACGAAGCATATTCGCTGTCTGCTTCGGAGAGGGAAATGTAGGGGTAAGAGATTTATTTCAAGTTCTCTTTTATTTTGTGGAATATCATCTCATAGCATTTCAAATCTGTTGAAATTATTATTCTTTCTAAGGTCCGGCATAATTAAAATCAGGTGAGGAACTAAACCTTCCGAAGAGCAGGAAGAGAAGTCTCAAGAAAAAGCACTGAGGTAACACGGAGACTAAGAGGTATTTTATAATAGTACCAATGACAAATTTCATTCTAAAAGGAGCTTAACACACAGTGTTAATAGTTGATTTAGCTGTAAACGGACGAACAAAATGCTGGTTGTGTCGCCTCGCCGGTTGGTCTTCGTAAAGATTAAAATGATATAATTCTTCGCAAAATTGCAAAGTTTATAATTTTACACAGGTTTTTCAGAAATCGAATTCGTGTCTATTTATTAATAAACCTCACTTAGTTTACTATTCTTCTTTATCGCATGATAGGGTTTTACAAGCATTCGTGTGTAGCTATAGTGTAGCTCGTGTTTTGTTCAAATTAATAATCACAAATATTGGCCGTTTTGACCGCGGTGTTTTTCCGTCATGTTTGTCAATATATTAGTTAAATACTTGTAGGCAAGAGCTGTTTTGAAATTTACTGGCTGGCCATCATGAAGGACCAGTTCAATATACATGCGTGAACATAATTATTCAGTTAAAATTTGGAACTATCATGGCCGCATTTGACTTCAGTGCGCACAAAGGAACAAGTCCCAGGACTTGTCCGTGAAGAGTTTCCACGGTGGAAAATTGGAGAGGGGGGGGGGGGGGGGGGGCACTAGTTGCAGGCAACGGACAGGTGTCTTGTAGTGATCACACGAGGCAGCTTATCAAACAGGTACATTAGCAAAATCCGGGGATAGAAAATGTCATTCGCTCTCTCTGGCTTCCAAAGCGAAACCGAAATGTGTACTAAATTAACAGTGTACCAAATTAACAGTTCAGCATTAAATCGGGGAAAGCTGGATCTCGAGATCGCGAGCCTGTTTTTGCAAGTCCGGATAGTTTCCAGCCATAAAATCCATAAAATCCATAAAATCCTAAAAAGGACATAGTTCCCTATCACGTCTATCATGGCGCACTGTAACCATAGGCGTGCAGTTTCGAAAATACTCTACAGTGTTTAACTTTGGAGCCGTGCCTTTCTGCATCCCAAATGAGTCTTATTAGGGTTAAAAGCATGGCGATAAGTGTTTTGGTGATCCTGTGATGTGTCCAGCAGAGAGGAACTGGTGTACGTTTTTGTTTTTCGTTTTAACATCACTGTTTTTATTTTAAGGGAACTGTGGTACTTTCCTTAATGGCAACGAATAACAAGAGTGACGAAACACGTGTTTACGCGTGTAACAGCCTTCAGCAAACGATACAACAGATCCGGAGGCAAAGCCCAAATCTATCTGATGAGAATAGCAAAGAGATAACAATTGTACTGACAAGATTAAACTCGCTGCCCTTTAAAGATGAACAACAGCGAGTTTCGCTGTTTGAAAGCGTTCAGTGCTTACAAGGCTACCACATCATTCAGATTTTCAACGCAGGTGTTGCTCGTCTTCAACAATCCGCCAAAGTGCCATCAAAATTTATAGAAAAAACAATAAGGCTTTTTGAATTGTGCTCTTCATTTTGCTACACCAGTGATATTTCAAAGCGTGTTTCTTTTGAGTATTATCTCAGAGCGTTAAAGTTATGCTTTCCTTCGGATCCGAAGAAACACCACTTCTCAATCGAAATTATTGACATGTTACTGAAACTTGTTCTGATTCTTCAAGAAGGAAACCTTTGTTACCCTTTCGTGGAGTTTGCAAAACTAGATTGTGGCTTTAAAGGAGCCAGGGATCTCTTCAATGAACTTCTCACGGTATTGGAGTCGAGGCCTTACGACGAGTCAGATGCTGTTGATATCATAGATCAGGCACTGAGGTTAGCTACCGCTGATGCAAAAAACCGCCCTGATCAAGCGCATCTAGTAAAAGAGTTGTCTGAGTTACCTTTCCACTTCGATCAAGTTAGTCTTGCTGTTTTCTTCAATAACTGGATTGACCTTCTTCAGTTAACCAAAGTGGGTGATGTAGCTTTTATTATTCGCGTAGCCAGTGAAGATTCTCTTCAACGCCCCTCAGAAGTTACCGTTTCTCCCCTTTGTTACATTGTGAGAGTGTTGCAAATGATGAGGGAAAATGGAGATCAAGTTGATCTTTCACACGATGAGGATAGACTGGATGTTTTCTTTAGGAACATTGATTACTTTTTCCAAAACGATTACGATGCAACAGTTTCCTTGCTGAAACTACTCTCGATTAAAGCCATTAGCGATACGGTTTTAGAAGAGGTTTGGAACTCGTTTTTTCTCAAGGTGAGTGGAGAACCGCAGCATGTCGTGTGGCATAAAGTAAACGCCTTAGAATCCATGAGGCAACTGCTCTTTCTACTTCCAGAAGGCGGTCTTGTTGTAAGAGTTATTAAATTTTGGAATCACGCATTTCCAAACGATTCTGAAGTCTTTAGTTCCCTTTCAAGATTACTGGACCTTTTTACAGGACTGAAAACCAAAGGATCAAATATTAAGGGAGTTGGCCTGGAAGATAGAGCAGAACGACTGTTGAAATTCATTACAATTGTTCCTTCTCATTTCATGCCCTGTATCCATTCTTGGGCCGAGTTTCTGACACTTTTGACTTCAACATTTCCAACCTCGTTTGATAAACTTCCAGTAGTATTGAGCGTCATTGAAAAAGCTGTGCAACTGACTGCACTGGACCAGACTAACGAATTGCAGGAACATCAGCGTAGAACTTTTGCTTTCCTGAACTGGCTCTCGCAACAAAAATGCAGCGAAAAGGTCAAGGAAGATATGGCTGTTCTTTACATGCGTTTCCAACATGATATGTCAGGGTGCAATATGCTTCCAGAGGATCTCATTAAAACGTTCTGCTTCTGGAAACCCTTGTCTCTCGACTGTATGGAAACCTTTATTCAGGAAATAATCTGCTTTTCCAAACATTTTGAGCCTTTCGAAATGGACATCATCCGAGATTTTGTGTCTCAGTTCGCCTCGTCAAGTAAAGATATCGTTAACCACGAAAAAATCTTCACTGAACTTTCTTACACGATGCAGCATTTATTGGTAGAAATCAAAACTTCAATAAAATCTACCAGAGTGGACACATTCAAGCTTATTTCATTGCTAGCCAGATTTCCTCTTTCAAGCCTGAAAACAGTTAGATTGTTGCAGCTATCAAGGAAATCCACCGATGGTCTGTCATGTTGCCTGGGCTACTTACAACTCTCCTTCTCGACGTATGCGATTTTCAAAGAAAAAGGTTCCCAACATGTTGAACTTCTATTTGCCGCAATGTTTTATACTCTGGATGGGAAGAAAAACCTCTGTCAGATTTTTTACACCCATCATTGTCATTTTACTGAATTATTTTCTAGCAGTTGTCCTTCGGTTGCTGTACTGAATATTTGGAGTTTCGTTGTTGCTGGGCTCTTGTCCTTGGGTTTGTTCAAAGACAAGATTGATTCAAAGTGCTGCATGCCAGTTCTAGCGAGGGCAACAGGATTTGATTCCCCATTTCAAGCTTTGCAACTTTATTTTCAGCTACGGGCAGTGTTTTCTAGTGTCATCGGTCTCCTGATGAGAAGAACTCCAAGTTGGTCGTTTGGCCATGGGAATATTAAGGACGCATCTCTTTCTGATGGAGCACCGAACCTGGTTGGCAACTTGGTTGAAGCTTTCAGTCTTATTGCACAGTCAGGCATCTCGCCACCTGAAACAAAACTTCTTTTAATCGACAAAGCATATGACAGAGTTCTAGACAATCCGCGGATAATAAATGAAGGCACCCTGCCCTTTGCACTTAGAAACATCATTCCTTTCCACCATGATGACAATGTCACTGAACATTTGGAACTTCAACATATTGTAACCATCCTCGAACGTCCTGGAATGTTGGAACAACTTGCCGACATACCCTCATCTCCAGAGAAATCTATATATACCGTGCTTTGCTCGAGCATTCCAAATCCACTCACCAAAGATGATGTTGTGGAGATCTATAACTGTGTTGCCTCCCTCAAAGATGCTAATAAAGTGTTCTTTGAGCACCTGCTGCTTCTGTTGGAATCTATCATCAAAATATGTAGCTCAGTTAGTGGTGTGAAAGATCTTCTGATGGACGCAGAAGCAATTCTCCGTCAAATTCAACCGAAGCTAATTCCTCTATGCGCTTTGGCCTTTTCGTATCTTGTTGAAAACAACGTAGCCAAAGAGCACAGAGACGCATTCATCAAACAAGTTGCTTTGAAGTGGGAGCTGAGCCCATGCGATTTGGACACGTGCTCCAACTACGAAATTCCCCAGCTTTTATGGAAAGCCTACCAAAGCGCTAGTAATGTAGAGGGGAAGTTTGATGCAATAGATAAAATCAATGAAGTCATAGTGAGAAGCAAAGATCTGGAGACACATGCACCGGGAGGAAGAATCTCTCAAATGGGTGTTTTACAGAAGAGTATTGCCTGTCGTGACTTGGAGTGGCTTGTTTTCCATTCCTCTTTAGCATGCGAAGATGTCGCCTTGTGTTTCCATCTATCTTCTTGTTACCCAGGTGTTTATGCTTTGAAGTGTTTCAGTTCAGTCTCTGGCGTTCAAATTGGAGATTTCTGTCTGTCACCAGTTCCTCTTCAGGAAGGCCGTGCAAGTAACGTAACAACCAATAAGACTTCGTCATGCGTCAGTGATGGTGCACGAGATTCGTGCGAAGAACGAGCCAAACCGTCCGAATCATTCCCGTTACTCTTGACACCAGCTGAGATTGCACACAAAATGATTGTTCAGGTGAGACGTCTTCTTGGCGATGACATAGACCTCCGTGATATTGCAGTGAAACTTTGGAACTCTTTGTTCTCAAATCACAGCCTACCATGCCCAGACTATGTCTGCAAATCATCAAACGGCTCGTCTACTTGTGATGCTTTTATCACTGTCTTCCTTTCAGTTCTGGAGAAAACCCCATATTTGGAGGTTGTTTCCGCCTGGTTCAGCAGTAACAAAAGTCAACATCACGTTGTACAATGCTCAGGAGTCATATCAGCGTCGTGTGGATGGAACGGTGAAAGCGTGGGCAAGGAAGACTATCTCCATCTTCAAACTGACGTTATTGAAACACTGGACGTCCTTAGAAGTGTCAGTAACGTCCCAGTTCTTCCGCCCTTGTGCTACCGTCTTCTGCAACCGCAGTTAGCGTGTCTTCTTTGTATTCTCCAAAAGCAACTTCCATTTGAAATGACTGTGGACCTTCTGAAACTCGCGAGAATCGATTGGCAAGCTGCAGCTGCAATCATCGCAATCGTTTCGCATTGGTCTTGTCAAAGGGAAGCAATGACCATTTTGAAGGAAGTTAACAGACTATTCAACGAGGACGAACTACTTTTGTCGATCCTTCCATTTCAAAGAGAATTTGTTTGGCATATGCTTGAGGCGTGTGGTAGGGTTTACATGAATTCTTCTAAAGATCTGCTGGAGAGGCTTTATTGCCTTATCAATTTGCAAGATGCAGAAGAACTGGATTACGGGCTTAATCGTCTTCCTGCGTGGCGAAAGATGATGACTACAGAAGGTTACCCTGCTCATGTAATTGACAAGTGGTGTGTTACGTTTTTGTTTACGCCAAGAAAAAATCTTTCATCACGTGATGTTGATGCTGTTCTTGATCTTAGTCCCAGCTCCTTGCAGCTTGTCGCACCCGTGTCTCATAGCATTAAGCAATGTATGTTTCCCAACGATTTTCAAGTAACGCATGGAGAAGACAACAAGGGCAACCCAATCAAGGAACGCCTCCGACTAGCAAGGTTGCTTGGCGAATTTGTTCAGATACTTAAACTTCGTAAGCCTAGCGAAGCTTCCAGTGATGCTGCTGTCACAAAAATAGTGGTGGACGCGTGTGATGAACTTTGCAAGAGCTATTTAGATAACAAGTCAAATAAGAATCTGTACAAAATACACCGCCAGAAGCTTAAAGAACTTTTCACTAAAGTGTTCAGCAGCCATCCTACCTCCGACGACGGACACGTGGACATTCGAGAGAGTGGTAGAGCAATAACAGCACTTGAAAACGAATCAAGTGTGACGGTTCCTGAAACACACGCGAATGAGTCAAGAGTGGCACAGTCTGAAGCACAAGAGAACAAATCAAAAATGGCGGTGCCTGGAGAATACACGAAAGAATCAAAACTGGCACTGCCTGGCGCACACATAATTGAATCAAGCAGGGCAGTGCCTAAGGTACATAAAAGCGAATCAAGTGTGGTAGTGCCGGAAGAACTCGAGAACAAATCAAGAGTGACCATGCCCGAAGCATGTGAGAACGATCCAAGTGTGGCAGTGCCCGAAGCGCAAGCGAATGCATCGAGAGTGGGGGTGCCTGATCAAGTACACGAGATCGAATCAAGAGCGGTGTTGCCTGAAGAACACAAGAACGAATCAAGAGTGACGGTGCCAGAATTACATGAGGACGAATCAGGAGTGAGAGTAACTGGATCAAATAAGATCGCATCGAGAGAAACAGTGCGTGAATCACACAGCAGCGAATTGGCAATGTCTGTAGCACACAAGAAAGAATCGAAAGTGTTAGTGCCTAAAGCAAGGCAATCATCAAATAGGCAAGAAAATCCTCCAAGTAATGTTGTTGGACGTGTGGAAGTGCACGAGCCCATGTTGATGCTATTACGGCGCTGGTTATCGGGCATTACCAACAAACCAACCCTTGCTTCACTCACTCTGAAGGTTGTACAGCTGCTATTATCAGAACACTCTACTTTAAGGGGTTGTCCCCTTTTGAAAGAATTGCACGAGAAAATTCAACCGCACATCTTGCACCACCCAGCGAACCAGATTGTTATATCCCAGTTGCAAGCAGCGGGCTACAACCAGGGAGAGTCAGCTGACAAACAAGACTTGTGGGCTTCTCCTTCTGTCGAGCTTTCCTGCTACCTCAGCCAGCGTGAGTCTCCAGGTGAAAAAACCTTTGAAAAGAAGTTAACAAATATCCTTAGACGTCACTGGATGGAGTGGAGGAACTTACTTTCCATGCTTAATATTCCCGAGATAAATGTTGGCGAGACCAAAGTACAGACCAAAGATCTCTTTGGGTTCCAGGCTTCTTTGAAAGAGATGGAGAATCAGGTTGTTGCTGTAAAGGAAAGAGTCAGCCAAGTTCAGTCGGAAGACGTGTACAGAAAAGCGAAGCGTCTGACCCTTCAAGAGCAGCGACACCGATCCAGAATTGAAGAGCTGTATAAGGACAGTAGAGTGAGTATACAGGTCACCTCAGTTTACGAATTTGCATCACAGTACGTAGTGTAAAAGCTTAGATTCATTGTGCGAGTTTAAGTGTATTCGCTATCTGTAACACTGTGTGAAATGGTAAGACACAACCATATCTGCCTTCTGGTTATCCAGTTTCTTCAAATTCAAATTCGATCATTTGCTTCTATAGTTCTAGACGAACGGGTTATCGTCGCCATTTTGCTTGTATCATGGTACATTGTGTGACCACATCGGCGGAACGTGTTGGTCGCAATTGCGTGTAGTGTTGCTGCCAGTATATAAAAATCCAGCTCAAATTTAGCTTTGATACATTTTCTCCAAATTACGTCAGCCAGCTGTTTGGTGTTCATTCATTTATTCGCATATATTCATTCATACATGCATTCCTTTCTTCTTTTGTTAAAATTTTCTTTTTCCATGATTGCCCACTCTAATCATTTTTTTTTTGTTTCATATATGGGACAAAAAGACCTCGTAAAAGTTAAAACTTTTTTACGGTGCTTTCGCTGAAATTATTGAGATTTCTTTATTTGCAGTCTACTATTAAAATATTTCTTTTTTCAGAGCGGTTTAAAGACCAAGGAAGGCGAGATGGGAAAATTTGTGGTCGTATGGGAAAACCAATTTCTGAAAAACGTTAAACTGTGTTCAGAGAGAATTCCAGGTAAGAATTTTATAAAATGGCTTAGGTTACTTAAGATTGTGATTCGTGATTTGTGTGCTACAGAATCACAGCCTTAAAGCTGAAGTCATTTTAAAGGGCGATGTAGCAGATCTCGTAAGATCTCACTTGAGTGGCTAGCTCACCGCTACCCTACGTGAACAGAATAAAACAAACAACAGGATCAATGTCCCTAGCCTCTAAAATACTAGCAACTGCTACACTTAGAGAAACCCGTAGAAAAAGTTACAAGCTTAGGGGACTCTAATTATCTTTTGGCTACACTTGCCTTCATTTTACGTTTGAACCTTTATGTCCTAATCTCTATCTAGTATCATGCTCAAACGCCGCTCCCTTTTGACGTCTCGGTGGGTTGTTGTTGTCCCTTTTCAGGATGTTACGCCCCCAATGGTTTCCACTCCGAAAAGCCTGTGATTTGTGCTTTGTCCGTGGACAACAGGATCTTGACTGTTTTTAAAGAGGAGACGTCAGGTCGCAGAGAGGAAATGGAAAATGTTGAAGTGAAGCTCTTTGAAGCTGGTTTGTACGTGTATGGCCTGCACACGAGCGGCCATGATTACGTCACCGATGAGCTATGGGTTGCATTTTATAAGATGCTGCTGGAAAAGGGATTGGTGCCGAGTATTCTTTTGTCCAATGAAAGCCCAGGGTTTGACTGGATAAAGAAGTTTATACAAACTGGTGGGTGGAGAAATTCCAGATATTCAATTACTCGATACGTGTTTGGTCAACCTCACGGATTTTTTTTTCACATTTTTTCCCTTTTTTTTTTCAGTGAAAACCCATCCCTGCACATGGAAGTGGGAATTGCATCGCGGTATTGTTCCACAAGAGGAAGATTATTTTGATTACGTTCCAGTACATGCTGCCCTGTGGCCTTTTGTTTACGGAATCAGCGAATTCCTTACTTTAACAAGGGAAAACGTTTCAAGGTTTCAATTCAGTGATTTTAAGGTAACGACTCAAGCAATCTCCTGACAAAATAGGAAACCAGCTATTATGGTTTGCTCTTCCTGCTAAATGTTCATTTTGATATATATCTTCTTCACGATTCTACAGGAACATTTTTTGCACGAGTAAATGTAGTAAGTAACAAATTTAGAACAGAACTGACCTAAACACTCTAAAATCACCGTGACAAAATGCCCCTTTAAAAACCCGGCCCACTGGTTTCATTAAGAAGTATGTAAGGTTCTCTGTAGATAAGTTTCCAGAGGCCAATTCCCGTACTGCAATAAACATTTTGAGCATCCAAACGTAACTACGTTTTCATCACGTAGGACGCCGGAGACGTCGAGAAGAAAAAACAACAAGCAAAGGAAACAGCTGACAGCTTGATAGCTAATCGCCAACTACAGCTTGAACTTCATTTGTTGCACAAAGACGAGGAGCTCATCCAGACGCTGGCGGGAAAACTGCACTTTGCTGTCAGAGAAACAGTTAAGAGCATTGTCAATGGAGTGCGACCTACTACAGAAACCGTGATAAAGCACATCGACAAGAAAAGACTTGCGTTAATTAAATGTAAAAAGTGCAAGTCAAATGTAAAAATATGTGATTGTAATATTAACGAGCCTCTAAAAAGTGTAGAAAATTACGCAGACGTCGTGCTTCGTGTGTGTGCCGGCGTCCAGGAAGCATTATGCGGTAGCTAGAAACGGGCACTCCTTCCCTGGGTCAGATATACATTTTATTACATGCGCAAGGGCCGTACGGACAGAATATCGGCCAGAGGTTTTACGCTCCGTACTGAAAAGACTGAGGGCCGATACTCTCCTAGACGTACCGTCCCGAGCAAGGTTGGTTAATAAGCGATTTAATGACACAAATGGATTTTAGAAATTATAGATGTTAGAAAGTGGCAGTTTTGGCGGGCGCTACCCACGCAAGCAGTGATGTTTCATTGAAAACCATTGAAAAGCAGAAAGTTATTAAAGATTTGAAGGGTAAAGCCAAGCATTCGTAGAACAAATGGATGGTATAAAATGGAAATTTAGGAGAAATATATACGAAATGATAAGGTTTTGATTGTTTGTTTTATGCTGAAAAAGGATGACAAGATTACACAGTTTTCTTTCTTTTTAATAATTTTTACTGAGCTCAAGCGTTTTGCTATTGCTGTCACAATGTAGTTAGCAGTTTATATTCAATATTATAGCGAGTGACAAAATCAGCAAACTGATGAATGGACCAATTCACAGATACCAATTTCAGCTCGCACGTAAAACAGATGAGCTTTATAAGTTTAAGAATAAATTCCAGAATTTAACCAAATCTGTCCATTTTCTCCACTTAACGCTTTGCAGTGTATTTTATTATTAAGTACTACATGCATGCCATAAGCTGATGGAACATGCAATTTGCAATGTTCTAATTTAAATAAAACTACTAACTATAAATCTAAGCGTGTGATTTCTTGACATGTTTACTAGTCGTTCACTACAAAACAAGAGTTTCTATTAACAAATCTTGCCACCCTCCCCCTCCCCCAGCATACATGTGTACCAACTAATACTCTTAAAGGGGCACTGACAAAGCAATGTTTTTGCATTTTTAATAAAGTGGCACTGAACTGAATTACGAGAGCATAACGACTTTTCACTCACACAAAATATACCGACAACATGAAGATACATATGTATCAAGCAAATAGCTGATGAAAGGAGGAACTGCAATTAGTTTTAGTTTTTTTGAAGCTACAAGGGCCAATCTTGAAAAAGTCAGCCTGAATTTGAGATCTGAAGCTCATTATGGTTTCAAAATGATACAATATTTCTTATAGCTTCAGTACACTGGCTTGGTAATTTTTAACTGAGCTGGACCAGGATTTGTAGTCATTGTAAGTTTCCATAAGATTGTAAATACGTCTTTAGGCTCTTACGTTTTTGATGTGATACTCACAACAGTGCCCCTTTAAAACTACTGGCCTGTTTTATTATACATTATGCCCAGCTGAAAGCAAGTTATGTCTGCGACTTTTGAGTTATTTTAAATAGCATACAAGCATAACCTGGAGAAAGTCTCAGTGTTAATAATTAAGTCCCACATTATTTCCACGACATCACTCAAGTAGTTTGACCTTTATCACTGGACTTGCACTTGTTTGACAGCCCTTTGTGGAAAATTTGTCTTCCTGAAAAGACCCAACAGGGGTGGCACCTGTTACCAACATAACTTAAATTTTTAAGATGTAAAAATATCTTGCATAACCAACAAAAGCCTACAGAAGGGGAAACAGGTAGTCTTGAAATTGGTATTTTCATGTACACACCATTGCATTTCTCATACATTAAGTCATTAAGACGTCTAGAGATCATTTTCACTCCAATACTATGCAAGTATTATACCATACAAATATGTACAAATTCACCTCTTAATCACACTTATAGACCCCCTAATGGGAAATACAAACAACTTTTAAAACATTTCAGCTACAGATGCAATGCTGTTAAACAATAAAATTATGCACTGGCATTTTTTACAAATACTTTAAAGGAAATCCATGTACACCTTGGTGGCAGTCAATTCTAATACTGTACGTCTTTTGCAACAAATGGTCACATGGTACAAAATCTGCCATGCTGCAGGGCGAGCTTATTATTCCTGCACTGCGATGGACAAACAAAGTGTCTCTACTCAGCAAGCAAGCTTGATGTTTCGTTGTTTTGGATGTCTCAGTGCAGGAACAATAATATGCTTAGCCCTCCAGCATGGCAGAGTTTGTAGCAGAGCTCTGGGCTACAGAGCGGAGCCCCATACCCATAAAGGTTGGAGAAGCATGCATGCATAGAATTGAAATAAGAGAACCCATGCAGTTCATTTTTCATGGTCAAAATGGCTAGCAGCATCACTCGCGGGCGCGTGCGCCAGATGTACAGGGTATGTACATATGTACGTATGGCGACGTCACTCAACACAGCGGCCATGACCCAGAAAAAGGTCAACCTGGTTTAGGTTTGCGTAAGCATACATGTACCTCATCGATGTTATGGTCAATTGACAGCTGTCAAAACGATATCTACTGACCAGAATCACATGACCATATTACAGGCCCCGGTTAGGACTCATAGAGGTCACATGTTTTTTGAAAGTTGACTGGTCACTGACCAGGTAATTGTTTTCCATTGTATCACAGGCTCAGGTCCGAAATTTTTTTGGGATTTTCATGACCATCCTCAGCAGAATTTCTGTGATTGGAGTTGACAATTAATTCTGCTTTTTCGTCATCAAAATCTTTCTTGAGGAGTGGTGTACGCTAGCATTTTCATTTAAATTATTTCCTCAAATTATTAATTCTAATTCTAATTCTATATATTACCATGTGATCATTTGTTGCAAAAAGCCTGTGTACAATCCAAATTCCAGGCTACATGCAGATGTTATTATCTACACATTTCTAACTCCTTTGCCATCTTGAATTGCTTGTCTATGCCCTAGCTGATTTATCCCCTTCCCAGACCACCTCAGTCAGTCTGATTTTCCTGACTCGTTTGTAGTATATAAAACAAAGGATAAAGAATGCAATTGCCAGAATAAAGCCACAGATCTACAAGGAGAAATACAGAAACAATGTTATGGCAGCCTGATAATTTCATTATTTGTCTCATTAACAGTATTCCAGTACCCTGATTCATATAGTTACACTATTGGGCAACGTTGTTCAAAGCCCAATACGATATTTACAAAGTGCACTCTAGCATGAATTTTATTGCAGTTTTATAACTCGTCACTGAAGTTTTCTGTACATTTATTTTTTGTCAACAAGTATTTTTGAGGTTAACTACAATCTTGAATGAAAAATACTTTTATTCACAAAATTGAATTAAAACCTTGATCACATTTTAAGCAAGAATTAGTGTTAACTGACTTTTTAACAATCTGTGTCAATACAAACACTATCAGAGCTTCTCCCAGTTTCTGTAGCGGTGGAGAATTTCTACTCCCTGATGTCTCTTACTTGACACAGTTTATTTCTGAGATAATTTCGCCCAAAGAAAAAGGCTATTCAAGGATGGGTAATAAGTTGAGAGTCAGGGGTGTAAAAACATACCCAGATATTTTACTAAACAGGGCTTCTAATAGTTCACGCAGTCGCGGATCTGCGAAATTAAGGTATATCTGCGAAATACCACGAAATTTGCTACAAATCCTACCAAATACACGTCGGCACAACATATTTGAAACTTATCTTGACTATTGGGGCTGTTTACTTGCCGTAAATTTGTAAATTTATCTTGAAATTTCATCACTGCCATGAGTAAGCAACGTACCAAAAACTACCATAATGTTGCAAGAAACTGGGCTCTTGTCACAATGAGAAGACTTTTCGTTGACACTATAGGGAGTGCTAAAGGATTTGGATTTGACATCCTGCAGTATTTTTTTCTGGAATGTTTCATGTTTGCTTTTTTAGCTAAATTTGCCCCAAAATATTCGCGTGAAATCCCCGCGAAATCGGCCATTTTCTCCGCGAATTTGTCTCTGCAAATCCCGTGAAAATTGACTTTTTTCCCCGCAAATTATCAGAAGCCATGACTAAAACATATATGCAGAGTAAAGGAATCACACTGTAGTTGTGAGTTTAAAAAGATTAAGATGGCTACAAATGACAAACTGACCTTGGCCTAGACTCTGTAAATGATGTCAATATAAAAATTAATGCTCTAGATATGTGATGAAGGATCGCAGCATGTCGAACATCACATCTTTCTTACTTCATGACACTTGACTTACCGCAGCAATGATAAACTCTGCTTTTCCTTCAGCCCACTGTGACAAAAGGGCAGAGGAGAAAAGAAAAAAGAAGAAGTAGGACAAGGAGTAGCTCAGCAAAAATATCCACTGTTGAAAAACAAATACAAAGAATTAGTTCAGTGCTTACAATTTAAGCCATTCTTTGATAATGGCCATGCATTAATGGGGCTATGTCACAATATTTTGAGTTAGTTTTGCGACAAACCAAATTACCCTTTGAATGTAGGAATCCTAAAACTAACAGTTTACTAATGAAGAAAAACAGCAAAGTGGTGATACTAAACCAAAAAGGAACAAGGATGGTTAAGGATGGAGAAGATTGAGACAGATTACAAATGATAAATTTGAAAAATTTAGGATAATTTTTTTCAAAATGCACAAACTGTGAGTCCATCTTACAACAATTAGGCCACAGCACCTAAAGATTTTAGAATTATTTACTGGCAGACACTTACCAGGGAATACTCTTTCTGCCAGACACCAAGTATCTTGACTTTACAGCAGCCAACCACATGGAATAAGATGATGAAGAATGCCCCAATCCAACACAGAGCACTGACAACGATGAAGAAGCCATAATGAGAGAACAAACTGGATTCTTCATGACTTAGAACCAATGCAAATGCAATAATGCCAAGAACCTGCAGATTTATCAAAATTAAAAATCAGAGCTTTAAAAACTTCCTAGAAATCGGCAGACCGAGAAGTCTGTTTTAGGTCACCAATCAAAGCTGCAAGATCCAGATCTGCATGCAGTTGGGTAATTAGTGCAAAATTTTTTTAGTCGGAAGCTCAAAAGTCTTTTTCAGACTTTTACAAAGAGGTCTGCTAAATTTTGGTTGACAGCGTTCTGTTTTGAGATTAAATCAGCACTGAATAAGTGACTGCTAAAAGCTCTGCTGTTAGGACCAAGGGCTTGAGTTCTTCTGAGTAAACATAAAGCAGCCTGTATGATTTGCTACAAGTCTTCACTATGACTTTACAGTATAACAGTCCCCAAATCCTAACTAATCAAACCAAATCGAACCTTTGATTGTGTTCAATTCAGTTTGACTTGGTCCAATTAGTTTGGAAATTGAACCAATTGAACTATCTCACACAATATTTTGGTTGGATAATATTTGATTAATCATCAAGCTAATTTTAAAAACAAATCCAATTATGCTACTGAGTTTGATTAATTAAGTACCATTGGTACTGGAACTCTGCTTACTGTTTGACCTGCGGCACTAACTATTTTCAACAACTGACATTGGAAAACTGGTTTACTAACTTACAACTAGAAGTCAACAACTACAGATATTGTACATATGACTAATTCACGACATAGACATAACAAACAAACAGAAAAAAAGACCTAATTTTACCAATGATTGAAACCGACCAATCACGACCGACGACATATTGATAAACTACTCGAGTCTTGCAGCCAATAACATCACGGCTAAACTGACCAATCAGTTTTCACAAACCAGACTTATAACATTTGACTGAAAAACAACTCTTCACATGACTCTGATGATGACTTCCACTCAGGCTGTCAAAATGTCAGTCACTGTCACCCACAACAGTCCTTCTCATTTCCTGTATCACCAAACAGTTCAATTGGGAGCTCCATTTTTATACAAACCCCTCCTAAGGATGGAAGGAATCCAAACCCTCGTTGTTTTGTCAGCGCCCTTTGAACATGAAATCCAAATCCCATGTTGCAAGAACCTGCCATCCTCAGGAGGAGGGGGCGGGAGGGGGGAGGGGGGTGCAGATAAACAATGGACGTCCCATTAGTATTGGGCCTAGTGTAACCAAACACTAACACTCTGTTTATATTACATTTTCAATTGCATTAATTTCATTAAAATGTAAATTTTTAGACTCCTCTTTACTTAGTGTCACATAAAACGCTCTGAGTAAGGTTTATCACCAGCCAACAAGCCAGCTGCGTGCTAGCTACACTGTAATTGCGTATCGGTATATTTAATTTCGTTTTAATGACGTTCTACGTAGGCGAATATCATCAAAATATGTGATTTGTTTTGTTAATGAGAAAAAGTTCGAATTTCCCTCACAAGCAGACTGCAAGGCACATTTTTCATATCATATCATTGAGGAATGATCTCGAATTATGAGAACGGCTTCTTCGATCTCGAGGCAACTACGCATCAAAATGTTTCAGACACGCGAAATTTCGCAGTTGACTTGGCAAGAACAGTTAGTTTTTGGGTGCGGTGAACAAATTATGATGTTTCAAAAAATACCTGCATATTTAAAATTACTTTGTAGGCAGTAAAATGCCTAACTAATACAAATGAAAATTACAAATCGAAACGCATAAAAAACACTTAAAGGTATCCAAAGTATGCATAGAACGAGGCAACAATTTAAAGTCGTTCGACTTTCACTTACGAATTGCAACAAAAACAGGATTCCTTCGAGAGAAATCAAAAAATACGTTTTACATCCATAGCTGTCGCCTTCAGCCATCGTTCAGGATAACCTGTAGAAAAACAAAATAAAGTGGTATAAACTGTTAAGCTGGGACGGTGTTTTTGGAACGTTACATCAAGAACAGATTACAAAAATTTCAAACTCCGCGCGCGGCATCCATGTAAACTGACAGTCATCGATCTCAGCGAAGAAAGAATCGCTTATAAACTAAATAAGCTTATACTCTGGATACAAAATGGCAACTATTTCATAGCTTAAAGATAGCCTTTTTAATCGGACTTTCAACCAGTAAACGAAAACAATGGTTTCAGTACATAGTTGCCCAGCCGATGGCAGTTTTCGCTGTCAACAACGACGCTACAAGAAGTACAGCGAAAGATCTGTATCGTAAACCACTATGGACGTTGGAAATAAATGTTCTTCACTTACTAGAGGCTAGAAAAATGTAACCAAACACTTACCGCAAGTTTCAGCGCCACAAATGCTCATCAGCCGGCAATAAAAACCAAAACTTCTGCTCTAGCAAAAGAGCTGACAGAGGTGACGATGACTTTGGAACCCAACAAACATGCAAAGCTGCAAAGCAGACATCCAGCGGATTCTGCATAATTAGCATAATTTACATTCCAGCTTGTTCTGCATATTTAAAGAAATTTTCTAAACGAGCAAGGGACTGGAAATAAATAGAAGAAGTACACTTTTGAATAATGCTACAGTCTTGTTTACGTTTCAGGGATTTTGAAGACTCACCATTGACTTCCCTTTACTCCATTACCAGCCGCTGTTCGGTGGCTTGGGTGGTCTTTCGCGCGTCTTACCCATTCCTCTGTTTGTCTAGAAAATGGCTGCCATAAAACCCGCCATCTTGGATGTCGCAATTTTCAAAAAAGTCAGAAAAAACGTAATTGATGTGAAATCAAGCCAAAACACTAATTTAGTTTGATAAGCTGTTAATTTTGCTAGTTTGCTAAAGAAAAATAAAGAATTATGTTTGCAGGGAAAAGACCCTGGGAACGAGGTTGTATTTTTGTCATCCTCGTTCCCAGGGTCTTTTCCCTGGCTATATATTTGGCAATATGAGGTTGCCAAGGCAACGGTCAAATGGTTGACACACTGAAATTGTCGCAAAGAATAAATGAACAGCTACTGAAATTTTCAGCATCACAGAGGAAATCCCCTTTTTCAAAAACGCGGAATAAATCTCCCATGGAGTGGCATCCACATCCACACCTTATAAGCCCAGAGGTTAAGCCCTTTCGTCTCCATGGTGACAAATGCGAGCTGTCGGGGCTACCGAGTGTGTTATGTCATCTATGTAGGAGATAAATGAGCAAGACGCAAGGCAGGTATGAAGTCTTTGCATAATTTTTCAAAACATTTTGAACATTTTAATCTTTTACTTCCGCTCACTCGTTAACTAACGGGCCCTAAAGATATCTTCATTAATAATCCTAGGTTTGATTTAGCATTAGTCTTTTCATTACAAGCGAAGATAATGAATTATATCTAGGATTTCTACGAAAAAAACTATAATTAAAAATGATGTATTAAATTTTCTAAGCAAAAGGTTTGCTAAAAGCTACAATCGGAGAAAAACGTTCTTGGGTCATTTAATGAACTGTAGGTCAGTAATTAACAAACTCTCGAGTTGAATTGTGAAGTCATTGCTTAATTTTCATAATCCCCTCCATCCAAAATAATTGCAATGTTGCAAAAGTTGGATGAAGGCTTCGCTGCCATACATCGCGGGGACAAGTTACTGAACAAATCGGACAAAATCGCCTCGTGTCAACCGACACCACGGAAAAACGAGATAATGACTGAAAATGTGAATATTTTGCCATTTTTAGGAAACCCTGAATATTTAAGGGAAGCAGTTTATGTGTTTTCTTTCGCTTCTAATTTTTATTTCGCCCGTTTGGGATAAAATTATAACGGCGATGGATCATGGTTTCACTTGCTGAAGATGACCACCTCGAGAAATCGTGACGTCATGTACATGGCTTGCGCGATATACGTTTTTCCTTGGTGTCTGTCAACCTCGTTCCCAGGGTCTCTCATGATGGTTGGAAGACGAGAGACCTTGGGTACGAGGTTGGCCTCGTGTAACAGCGACAGAATTTGTGCGATATTAAAGTCGCATGAATTCAGACCAGCTTTAATTCGTGCGATATATCGCAGCAACAAAACTCTGTTTCAGCGTCAAACACAGTATACAAATTCGGTTTGGGAAAAGGGGTCCAGACCCCTCGACAGTCGACCCTCTCTCTGGATCCGTCACAGGAACTGCAGGAATCATTTGAGTTTCACTGGCGTGAGATGATCACGACTCACTGTGCACGTGACACACTGGAAGCCTTCTCTTCCTATAGGAATTGACGTCACTCGGCTCCATTCTCCTTCCGATGTATCAAAGCACTCTATGGAGTCCAGTACTCTCTCGCCCTTATAGTCTCGGCCACCAATAACATATATCTTTTTGTTCATCACAACTGCCTCAGCATTTTGACGAAACTCTGTCATGTCTAAAATGTAAGCATATAAACGTTTTTATCATGGCAAATTTATTGGCGCGGTGGATTATTAATTTCGCTTAATAAGAGTACACCTTGTTAATGACTGAAAGGAAAATATAATCATGGCTCTGTATTGTACGAAGACGGCACAACAGCTTTCACGGAAAAGTAAATATGAAACCTGACAGTAACCTAGGCTCGATTACCCCGCGCGCCTCCCCTAAATGCCCTCTTCTCAGGGAGACTGAAAACGGATCCAAGCGAGCAGCGTACGGAAATCGAGCCTATTAGGTGTGTTCTACATCTAAAAGAGCAGAGGGCTGGGTATGAATGCCTAAGATCAATTGGCTGACTGGGTTTGATTGGTATGAAACTTGAAACTTCCCGCATGAAGTTTGGTCGTGATTGGAGAAAAGGGAGGTAAATGGTGGGTCTTTAAAAATCCCTCAGATAAGATAAGACAGTTTAGTACCCTCGATCCATACAAAGCTGGGCTCTCTTAAATACGAGATTTTCAAAAGCCAAATAGCACTCAATTTTGGTAAACCTACTCATTTTCGAATGCTCATTCCGGTGACGGGCTTAATTTTTCGATTCATATTGGTTTTAAATATTCGTTCCCAGCACCTGCTTGTTAAGAACATGACTAATTCACACGCAATTTTTGCAAATTAATCCCTAGGCAGTGGATTTTGCCCTATGCGTGTATACGTCAAACTTGCTTGTTTCACCACCAAGCCTCGCTTTCAAAGTGCAAGTATTTAAATTTTATTTTGAACAAATTCCCAAGGCAGCAGAAATGAAAAGAATACCCACGTGAAAATTGCATGAAGGTGATAGATGGATGGGAATAATTCGTGTAACGAGACTTAGTGGTGAATTTTGAGCATATGTTGTCATTATGCATAAAGCCTATTGATTATCAATTATGAATTACCTTTAGCCAAGTTCCACTGGTGAGTTTCAACATCGTAAACCTCGCACTGTCGTAGCGTATTGTATCCGTTATACCCACCGATGACGTAAATCTTTCCTTCCAGTTCCACCACGCATGCCCCAACTTTTCCACAATTCATTGGCAGCACAAAGCTCCAGAGGTTGACCGCTGGATCGTATCGCTCCATGCTAATCTCGGGCTCAATTCCTTGGCCCTCACCCCCGATGACGTAAAGGTGCGTTTTCGTGGCAACCATTGCATGACGACTTCGAGGGATTGTTGGAGGGGAAAGAAATTTCCATTTGTCGTTGATTGGGTTGTATACCTCAAATGAGTTGCCATGGGAACCATTTGTGATTCCACCTAGAAGAAGAAATCGGATTGATAATATTTGAAAGAAGCTTCCAACCAGCGTCTGTAACTGTCAAGAAGTTCTTATTACCAGCGACCGGTTAGCTCAGTAGGAAGAGCGCACTGAGAACTGCACATCGTGGGGTCAGTAGATGCTCTAGCCTTCTCGGATATGAGGACAATAAACAGCCCCGTCTCCAACATCTTCAATGTTATGGTCAAACAGGGAAGCAATATCTAAAGAGCCCACACAATTATCTAGAAGAGTAGTACACGAAATTTTAACATGCTCGAAGATGTTATCCTGAACTTGTCATAAGTTACCCTGGGTGTCAGGGGCAATTCCTGCGCGGTTTCTAGTTTCGCCGACACGAAGTGTTGCCCGCGCGGGAAAAATTCTTTAGTACCCACAGTAAGTTTTGTCAAGCCGAAAAACCTATTTTGCATACCTGAGACATAAAGTAACTCCTCGTGTTCCACTGAAGCAGCTTTGGCCCTGGCTTCTTGCATTGGAGCCACAAATTCCCAATGATTGAGGTGCGAATTGTAGCATTGCACTTTCTCTTGAAGCAGAAGGGACGCCTTTCCCTCAACGGACCCGGCAATTGCGTAAACGAAACCATCAACTACGGCTACCGTGTGATCGTACAATGGTGTTCTAGGGAAAAGTGTAAGACATTGATAAGATTTAAACAAGTCATTGGTTAGAACGCGTACATAGTAGAAATAGCCGTCTCTTACACCCCTCTGTAACAGACCCAAATGGAATCTTTGTCCTCACTGGGTTTTCGGGAAAACGTTACCAGGTTGGCTAATTAATTTCCCACTGGGCCCGCTCGGTTTCTGTTTTACTTTGCAAACAAAATACGCTGGGTCACACCGCACAGTCACTGGGTAAAATCAAAATATTCACTGGCTACTGGGGACACTAAATGTCCGCTAGGTAGGGGAAAATAATCCACTGGGAAGGGTTTCAGTGGGTCTGTTACAGAGGGGTGTTCTCTTGTCCAGCGCTGTATGGTTGGAGACCGAATAGTTTGTGCGCATTAATTAGGCCGAAAATTAAACAATTCAAGCAAGACACGATTAGAATTTTAATATCGATATCGTCAATAAACTGAAAGGATGCAAGAGATGAACGGCTAGTAATCTCAGGAGTAAGAGAGCGGATAAACTTTGGATCTCGATCAAAAGGAGCCGGAGAAATTAAGGAACAGGAAGGAAGAAGAGAAGGGACTAGACTGTAGAATCAGAGAAGAGTTTGTATAACTGGGCGAACAGCTAAAAAGGATGCAAGAGATGACGGGCCAGTAATCTCAGAAGTCAAAGATAGAGCTGAAAACTGATAACTGGGCGCACATTAGTTAGGTCGAGTTAATGTAATATGTAAACGTTTCGTGGCGGATGTGCCAGCACTTACTTTAAAGGGGCTAGTGTATACCACTGATCATCCACAGGCTCGTAACAGAACGTCAAACGTCCTTCTTCCGGATGCCGTGCTTTTCCCCCAATAAACAGAATCACTTCCACCAGAGTAGAACAAGTCCTGGGCAATGTCCTTGTACTACGCAAGCTCTTTGTTTGATTGTCATGAGCCGAGTTGAACCTCAAGGCTTCCAGAACCATTTCTTTAGCTGTTGGTGAGCGCTGAACTAGTTGCTGACGCTCGACATGGTCCATTAACACACTGGTGGGTAGCAGGGGTAGTCGAACGTGTTGAAGTAATTTGGCGAAGTGAACGCCTCGCTCTTTGCAATCGTGTTCAGTCCACCTCACCAAGCTATCGAATACCTGAACGTGAATGATACAAAATGCAGCAAACGTTGTTTCAGTCCTTCTTGCGTAAACAATTTAAGTAAAAAAGGCCACGGATGCATTTATCAACAACTGAAGGTAGAAAAACATCAATCATGCCAATGAAGGTATTTAGAAATAGTATATTGGGCTACGCAGCTAGGAACAGTGAAGTTTAAGAGGGGAAATTAAAAAATTGAGAAGAATTACAGACAACAATATTAAAATGAAAATCTGAGAGAAAATCATATAAGAGGGAGTAAGGGGGAATTGCTCGTCGGAAAATCGGAATTACCCACTAAAGGAGACTTATCGATCTCGGCGGTGCAAACTTTTCTCACCGCTTAAAAGGATCATTTTTAATGCTTGATTTGTCTAGACCCTATGAGTAAAGTGAGACCTGAAATCTGTAATTTACGCCCCAAGTCAAGACTTGGAGCATTACCGTCCCATTCACTTGGAAAATTTAGAGTACTTTTCATTCCGTGGGTGATCCGCAGCGTGTGTTGACTAAACTGCAAAACCGTTCCCCTCGAATGTTACAGCTATGTTTTAACTTTGCCGGAGAAAATTCAATGCACGCTGAGTTGTTGGATGAAAACTGAACTAAATGCACAAAAAGGACGGACCGAAAAGGACGGAGCAAGGATGTACTCCACACAGATTCCCAGGTTCAGAAGTACCCACATCATTTCAACACAGCTATAAAATAGCATCGTTATCGCTATAAGACATTTACGGAAATTGGCGGGGTATATTAAAAAATTTCATTTATAAATCCGGTTTTCAATAGAGTTGGACTCTAAACCTCAGTAGCCTGCTTCATGTTTAAATTTGAAGGTAAATGATTTACGGGGTATATTAAAAAAATCTTTTATAAATCCGGTTTTCAAAAGAGTTAGACTGATTTAGCTACAGAATTAAACACGACTGAATTTCTCCCTTTTGATTATTCTATATTTATTATGTACTACCTGTTGCTCACTGGTGACGCAAATGTCATTGTTCGACAATGTTTTCTCCAGCTCATCTTGAGGGAGCTGTAAAAACTGTGACGTTTCCGCGACTTTCAAAAAATTTTCACAAAAAAATCTCTGGCATCGTCGATGGAGCTTTTCTTGTCCTCGAATCAGTGAAACATCCCGTATTGTTAAACAATTCTCGGGCGTTAAAAACCTAACCAACACGTAAGAGCATTCCTCGATCAGACTGTGAAGCTTGAAGAAACAAGCGCCCTTGAAAATATCAATGGCGTTGCTTATATTTAGAAAAATTTTTCCTCCATAAATATAACCCAGCAATGCTTCCATGATGGAGCGATCAATGTCTTGAGGTAGATCCACATTTTTTATGAATCTTCCACTTTCACTGTCTATAAACAAAGACCGAAAATACGGACTTGCTACGCCGAGGATATTTCGATGGCAGGAGAACTTCTGACTCCCGATTCGCAGCGTAACGTCGCATAAAATTCCCTCTCTGCGCAAGAATTGAAAATATTCGATAATAGAATCCTGGAAACTCTTATCCACAAACAAATACGTCTGTCCATGTTTGACTCTATTGATGTCAGCTTGAATATCTCCCACATGGTAATTATCGGAAGGCATTCTAGATCCTTTAAAAAGAATCTTTGGACAGTTCAACTGTCGTATCAATTCTACGCTTGCAAGAGTAATTTAGCATGTAAATAAAGCTGCGCGAGTTTATCACTATGCTCATTTAGAATCAGATTTGTTAAGGTAAACAAACAGGTAGCACACTCGTGTTATTGTTCCTGAGATGCGCGCAGGTGGCAATTGCAAATTATGAATTTACATAATGTTCACGTTAGCTGCCAGTTTAACCACAGGAAGGCTATCTCTCTTCTGAGCGCGCGAGCATCAAGCAAAAATGCCAAATGCTAGCGAAAATAGTGCTCAATGCAAAGGGGATAAACTAATGTGATGCCATGATTTCCCAGGGCCACGCGAGTTTCTCGCAGCCCGCACACGGCGGGATCTGTTCACGAGATTAGGTCCGGCGAAACCTGGAGGCAAAGTGAGAGGTGAACTGGATTCTGAAATTAAAAAGAGTCTGAAAACAATTGGACTGATAACATTCTGTTGTTTTCTTTTTTTATCGCGTCACTTAAGTTAGGAGAGCAGGGCCGGTTGGCGCAGTGGTGAGAGCGGTCGCCTTCCACCAATGTGGCCCGGGTTCGATTCCCGGCCCCGGCGTAACATGTGGGCTGAGTTTGTTGGTTCTCTACTCTGCTCAGACAGGGTTTTCTCCGGGTCCCCCGGTTTTCCCCTCTCCACAAAAACCAACATTTACATTTAACTTGATTTAATTTCATTTGTGCTTTACAGTGTCCCCAGTTAGTACGTCAGTGCTAGATACTGTTGCCACTCAAATAAAGTTCATCATTATTATTTCTCATCTAATCGGAAGTAAAACCGGCGCACGATTTCCCGCGGTCCGCGTCAGCAACTTACTGGATTGTTTGTATTCGTGATTGACAGCTGGAGTGATTACTTTGGTTTTCGTTTTACTTCACTCAGTTGAAAATCGCTCTAATTATGCAACCGGATTACATTAGTCGGCTCTTCTTTAATGGTTGTGACTGGAATGGATACTTCAAAACAAAGGCGGGACACCTTGTGATGCGTAAACAGGGGGCCATGGAGCCCGGTAATCCAGTCACCAGGTGGTCATATTAAAGAGGTTCTTTACAAACATGACTGAATGAACTTAAGTATCACAAGGTGTCCTACCTTATTTTGAAGTATCCATTCCAGTCACAACCCTTCTTTAATATCAAAACTCGGGATTCACGAGTTGTTCTCACTTTCTCGGGCGCGCAGTCAAGAAAACCAATAAACACTCATTTGTCTGTAGAAGATTTTATTATAAAGCACATTTAGAAGAATGTTTCACGTGATGAGTTTCATTTAAAAGGAAATTGTAGCGTATGTAAGTATGTATGAAGGTTATTCCATCGCTGGAACATCCATCGTTTTAAGTACACACTCTAGAAAGTATTCAAGACATTTTCGATTATCGCTGTGCAATCCGTAAACCATTCAAAGAAACTTCTATTTGAAGTTACTTAGCACTATATTGTTAAAAAGTTACAAAGGAGCGTGGGACTGACACATGTCACGGGACACATGTTGCTTGGCAACAATTCCTACCCCGCCCCCGAAAAACCTAAAACAGCAAATGTTACCTAGAATGACACTGGCAGCCCGGACTGGCAATACCAGGTTGACGCTGTTTAAGAGCACCGCTCGTGTGGCTGTTCAAGATTCGAACAAAGTTTGCATCCTAGATTATTTTGAAGGGTTAACTGATTGCTTATTCAAACTTGTATTCAAGGTAAGGCTTGTTTCAACCACCACTATCCAGGGGCCTAATGGCACTACAACGTGAACGAAAAGCTTTTAATAGATGATGTAAGATCGACACTGAAATGTACGAAATGATTTGTCGTTGTTTGGAAAAAGTAAAGCGAGTTTCTATTGTACACTGAGAACACGAAACACACTGAGAACAATATAATTTGGTTTTATCAACTGGGTTGATAATGTCAATTGGCCACCGTAACAAGGCACACTGCTCTCAAAAACACTTCAAGATAACGAGAGTTGAAACTGGAAGCCAATACAATGTAATCATAAATTGGAGATAGCGTTCACAGCTAACTACCGATCAAACAGAACACACAACTGCTCAACATATGAAATCTCCTTACTGGTTCCATACGCTTCTTTCTATGTCAGTTATAAGAATTTGGTGCTACATTAAGACAATATTCCCCAGTTGATTTTCATCACATGCCTGCTTGACAATGGGCAGATACGGCAAGGAGAAATTTCATCTTGATCACTCCTGGGGCTGGCTGGGTTTGCGGTACATATTTTGCAAACCAAATGCGACTGCCGGGTGTGTTTTAGTGCACACTCACCAAAACAAATTGCCCTTAAGAGATACAGTTATTACGATAAGCAACACTAGTTTATGGGTCTTAATCACACGGCGGCCATACTGGGTCCCGAGGGATTGAAAACTTTTGTTTTGCCACGCGGAAACTCGTTTCCAAACATTTGAACTCGAGGCTCGGGGTACCAAATCTATCGTCTATGGCCAATATGGCCGCCGTGTGATTAAGCCCCATTGGCAGTTATATAGAGAACTTAATACGAGTGCAGCCACGAATAAAGAAATTTGGCAATAAAACCAGTGTTTTGTTTTGGCGCGAACGTGGTTCTCGTCGACATTTAAATTACTAAACGCCGCATTGGCCAGAACAAATTTATCAACTTGCATCTAATAAGTACTAAGAAAGAAAGCTTTCCCGACACAGCCAAAAACGTAAGGCCGAGAACGTGGTACTCGGTATTCAATAATAAAGGTATTCAATAACGATATTTTGAGTTATTTTTTTGCGATGAAAACTAATTACTAAGGAAGAAAAACACCAAAGAGGTGATACTAAACCAAAAAGGAACACGAATGGTTAAGGATGGGGAAGATCGAGGCTAAATTTTTCAAAATGCACGAGCCATGACGTGGCTCCTTTGATATGGGGAAATGGTCATAAAAACTCGGCAGTTTCAAACTTGCAGACAACGATCCGAAGATTTAAGTCGGACGACCCGAGGACGGTCCACGATTGTGCAGAATCTTAATTTGGACTCGCACACTTCGTTTGACTTTCGCAACTGTCATGTTTCCATTAGTTTGTCGCTCGGGCACATCTTAAAACCTATCGTGTTTTGTGCTTGACAGTCAAGGCCAAAAAACGAACAAAAACATATAGAACGAAGAATGTTGCCAGGCTTTACAACCATTTTCCTCTTTTTAACCATAAATCAACTCCTTTCTGAAATCATACCAATAATTCACAGCTCAACAGGGCTAGGTCAGGCTTTGTAAGTCGATTCTGTTAAATATAAAATGGTCTAAAACCGAACTAGTTCTTTTCAAAAACCCTAAGGAAGTGAATATGAGCGTCAATCCAACAGACCCTTTGAGTTAGTTTCCTATTGATTTCTTTCCTCGACGAAATCACGCGTTTGATGTTCCGTTAAACGTGCTTGGCCAATCAGATACAAAAGCCACACCACACGTGACTTGACTCAGCCGCGTTTTCCCGCGCTTAGAACGGGTTGCTTCAAGTCCTGCTAGGTTGACAGTGCCATCTTCGCTTCTTGTCACTGGTTCAGATGCGATTCTGGTTTTGGATATTACGACAGAGATTAATTAGAAAACCACTCTATGAAACTGTTACGGTACGAGATTTCCCAGCAGTTGCTCAGCCGACAACAAAAACACTTTAAATAACCTGTATGTTGTTGCTGAACTGGGTTACCTGGATACATACGCTTTATACCTTTATCAAAAAGAACGGGTACAACGACAAACGTCACTATAGAATTTACAAGTTCAACTCCGTTCCCTTTAAGAGCAGCACTTTAAAGCTAACGAACCAGATAAATGCTCAAGTTTGACTCTTAGAGATATAAACAATCACAGCGTTTGTTCGCCTTTTACGCCCAACATGAGACATCTTATGACAACTGCCGCAACGTTTTCAACCCAAGTGATGTCCAGGTCCCTCGCAGTTTAAATCAGTCCCCTTCGTTTCTTGTAGTCTTCGAGGTTAAGCGACCGTCTTGGTGCCCCGTCCCTCTCGGTGTTTGTGGGTCTTGGAGTTGCTACCACCGGGCGAGACTCTGTTGCATAATCACACAATGGAGAACAAAGAGAAATTTCACTAATTTGAAATCCATGCCAACTGAAAAAAAAAAACTTGAAGGGCATAGTCACTGAAATCATAAGAAACACAGAAAAGACAAGAAGTGGCATGGATGGTCAAAATTAGTTTCAAAATGCACCGCTGCTCGAAACAGTGGCTAGTAATTGAGCCTTGGATAACATTGACGAAGACTGAATCGGACGGCATTTGGGTAAACTCTTAGTTTTGATGACAGAATTGACTTAGAATTGATAACAGAATTGAGATTTGATAACAGAATTGACTTACAAACGCTTCAGTTTTGGTCTTTCTGGTGAAATGCCAACACGTCAATACACTGCTAATGAAGCCTAATTGGGGCGACAGATTCACAAAAAACCTTGTTCCCAATAAATTGAAAGCTGCGGAGTCAAACAACAACAACAACGACAAACAGATTTACCTGTCCCAGGGGCAGGAATGTCGAGGTTGATGGTAATGTCGAAGTTGTGAGCGGAAAAAAGATCTTCCGACTGAGCGGGTTTTCTTTCAGGGGGTTGGGTTCCAGCTTCAGCCACTGGTTCGTGTAGCATTCGATCTATATCGTTGACCTAAAGACAGAAACCGTAAGATGTGACGATAGTCAAGTTTGGAAATTAAGCACAACATTTCCTGAAGTAAGGTTACGCAGATCATTTTGATAAGAAGCTGTTAACTGCTTAGCCCATTACTTACAACTGTTTCCGTGGGCTGACTTGAGGAGGAAGCCTGAAAGACAAATTTGAATTGACGACTTAAGTACTCAGCCTTTTTCATTCTAAACCAGAGGAGTATTCACCTTTTACTACAGAGCACGCAATACAAAAAATAACCGGTCTTAAAATAAGCCAGTTTGTTTTACAACGGAACGAAACCGGGCTTTTTGGAACAAAAAACAAGCTTTTGGCAACTGCACTAATTCGTACCAATGCAAAGGAAAAAAAGATTTTTATGAAGTCACGTATAATATAATTTTGTCCAAGCCAGTTTGGTCAAAGTTCTTCGTTGGCTTTAAATTTTTTATACCAATATCGTCCCAGCTTGCCAAATGTAAGTTGGCTGCCGTATTTATTCGAATAAGCGCCGCGGCACTTAATTAATTTTTTTGGCTCCAGAGCGGCGCTTATTCGAGGGCGGCGCTTATTTAAAAGGCTCATACCTCAATTTAATTTACTTCATGAGTATTTTTTCATGGCTCAACGGCGTGAAGCTAACCTAAGTTTTGGCTTTCATAGCAGCCTCGTCAATACTATTCTGCACGTTTTCAACAACTCTTCACTCGATGTCAATGTCCTGACTGTTGCTGAAAGTTCACAAGATCTAACACAGGGCGCAGCGTATTTTTATCATCCTATGGAAATAAGCGCCTAACCGGAGCTGCGGCGCTTCTTCGAGGGCGGCGCTTATTAACTTTTTGGGTCCAGCGGCACCTCGTTGAAGCAGCAATACGATTGGGCGTGGAAACAATAGAGAGCAATCCTAAACAAAGCCTCTAGCCCTGATAACCCTGAAGTCTGTTGTCAAGGAAAACGAATGAAAAATAGTATAATTTGGTTTTATCAACTGGGTTGATAATGTCAATTGGCCACCGTAAAGAGATTCAAGAGCTGACGTTTCGAGCGACTTCCCACCGACGCAGCACCACAGTTTCTTTAGAAACTTACCCCCTCTATTCGAATGAAAAATAGGTTTATATGAGGTGCTGGACTACCGAATGTTTCCACTCCATGTGCGGCGCTTAAGCGATGACGGCGCGTATTCGGGGCGGCGCTTATTCGAGTAAATTTCGAGTCGACATTTACGTCTGATTTAAAGCGAGTCCTGTTGTAAAACTGTTTACACGTAGGACGCACGTTCATCGTCTTGCAAATCAAACTCACTTGCCAGTGAAATGTTTTACACATGGACTTGTTTTGAATCAGACGGCAAAGGCGACTCAGTATCTGGTTTTCTATCTGTACGTTTGGACGTTCTTTCACACGTGGCTCACGCGATGTGAAATATACAGAAACACGAAACCAAACTCACTCCGTCAGTTCTGGTGACTTGGGGAATTGAAGATGACGATGCCGCCTCGATATTGTCTTCGTATTCCACTCTAAGACTTGTTCCAGGACTTGGGACGTTCTTCACCTTTGATTATAAATAAATAAATAAATAAATAAACAAACGAACGAACGGTCTCTCCGGTCTTGTTTTCGTGGTAACCTTATGATATGCTTTTTTATTTTTTTTACAGCGTACTCGTCACTTACCATAGACACAAGCTGAGGAAGCGTTTTTCGCCTTGTAAATGGATCTGCCTTTTGTTCCTCGTTCATCATTTCTTCCTGTTTTTACAAAAGAGCAAAAATATAGTCAGTCTGCTGAAGCACACCAGAATGCATCAACTAAAGATGAACTTACTGCAGAAAAGGATTAGAAGGTAGCCGGTCGTTTCGCCTACACTGGATACTTGTTTGAAAAGTTTTAATTAACTCAAAAGATGAGAGCTCCTACATGAATATACCTCGTTCTTTAATCGTTTAAGGTAGGCGAAATGGCTTGTAGGCGAATCGACTTGTAGGCGAAACGACCGACATCCGAATAGAATGAAGAATTTATGACCTGGACCAACAACATGAAGTAATTGAGCTTGCGGATTTTGTCAGAAGCAAAGAGCACGAGAAGAATAGCACGAGTAATGCGCAGGCGTTCTCGAGCGTTTTCTTGCTTGTCACGCCGCTACAGGCCATTACTCATGCAGCTGTTACAGAGGCCAGTAAGAACTGGCGTTACAATTTCAGATGTGTTTGTGACTAAAGTCCAGGATACACTGAGCGACAAGTCACAACCAGCGACAGGTCTTTGCGGTAAGCCGTAAAGGCAGGTCTCTGCGGTATGCCGTAACGGCAGGTCTCTGTGACAAGTCACTCCATGTGTGCTGCTGCTACTGCGACGAGACATGGGGACAAGTAGCTGCTGCAAAAATAGGGAGCTTGAGCAATGACGACGGCGACGACTGACTTTAGTCACGAGGATTGACTGCAACTGTAATCCTCTTAGCGGATTGTTCAGATTAAATAGACCGTTTCTTTTTGGTTTAGCTTGCAGTTTGTGCACTGCAATTTTAGACGATACAATTTAGGTACCCAATCTGAGGATCACGTCAGGAATGATGCCAAAAGGGACCAAAAATGATACCCTATTTGAGGACCAAGAACCTGACAAACCATACCCTATCCCACGGCACATACGTACTGTATATAGCACATACATTATTACTGAGATGGAAAAAAAGTAAAAGATAAATATATCTTACAGCTGCAGCTTTCTCTGCTTCTACAATATTCCTCTTTCTGTTCCGCTCATTGATGTAACTGTAATTAAACAAAAAAACTTAGCATTTGCAAGAGTGATCATTTTGATCTGAATCAGTCTGACAAGAAAATTCTCTTGATTTATTATCAAATTCTCCAAATTAATACCATTAAATGAAAAGCTTCCAGTAATGAGAATCTATGTGCTGGTCATAAGACAGACCTTGCACTTCACAAAATTGTACCTGATGGCACTGAGATTCTTTGATCGCACTTTATCAAGGTGCTGAGCTTTCTCTTCCAAATCCTCCAGCTCGTTGCGAAGTTTTTGTGCTTCTTCTACATTCCCGGTTTGTTCTGCTATTTCCTGTTATGGGAAGCAAATAACCGGTAGCCAAGATCAAATCGAACAAGTTACCGTACTAAGAAGCTGCCTTAAAGAGCCGAAGCAGTTAGTTAGAAGTTAGAATTTATGCCCATTTACGCAGCAAATTTACATGATTCCTTTGGTAACTCACTGAACGGAAAACGAAATTTGCATTTTCACAACATAAAACCAAACTCATATCCTAAATAACGATAATTATTTAGAGAGGAAGCCAGGAAAGAAGGAGGTAGGAAAACTGGAGAACCCAAAGAAAAACCTTCGGAGCGAGGAGAGAACCGACAACAAACTCAACCCACATGACACCGGGACGGATTCGAACTCGGGCCACATTGCTGGGAGGCGAGCGCTCTCACCACTGCGCCACCCTCTCTCCCTCTGGCTTGCTAACATTGCTCTCTCATCATTACACTACCATGTTCATCCAAGGTAACTTTCTAAATTGCTATTACTAAATAGTATTGCCCAAAACAACAAATAAAAGCTTTACAGCAAGCTAACTGGAGTGAAAGTGAACAAATAAGAATTTGGTGAGTGTGTGAAGTGAACATGTAATTATAAACAATTATTGGATGAGGTTTTTGTAATATCCGGAATAATCAAGGTTGAGGTACATAAGTGTTATCAGCCGAAGCCGAAGGCACTAACCGAGAACTTGATTATTCCGGATAAAAACGATCCATCCTTTTTTCGCACTTCCACATAAAAAGATTTCAACACTTGCGCTAATTCTTTTTTTTTTGTGGCTCATGAACGTTTTTGTCTTTAAGATATTCGTAGAACAGTTCCTTCGCCACTTTTGTCGATCTTTTAGTATTTTCTGAATCTTTATCTTCAAGCAATTTCTCAATTTCTTGCTGGGTCGATGAAGCGAATTGACAATCCATGTTCTTTCTTCGCTGTCTGTGAATAAGACATTGCTCTTGGAAATCATGCATTACGCGCGCAACCTACAGATTATTCACTAATCTGCTAGCAGATTAGTGAATAATCTGTAGGTTGCGCTGTTTCCCAGAATTAACTGTAGGCTCTTAGCCAATGAGAACACAGCTGGTGACTACAATGCATAATAACTGGTATTATTATTATTACCCATTATTCCATTGCGACGTTTTACACAAGTGCAACACTTTATCATCTTGTTTATACAAACCTTTGATCGTATTAAATTATTCTTCTTCTGAGCATAATTGAATGGTGTTTTCCTAAACTTCTGCTTCTCTGCGACAATCTGCATGATTGTAAAGGAAAGGAAACGATTACAGAGCCAGGAGAGGGAATCAGGACGCGCCCATAAGGGTGACTGGCAATTAACACTGCTGTACTAATATGTATGTGCCACAAACTGTCAAACCAGAGCTTCTCTATTTTAACCTACCTTGTCAATATCATCCTCATTGTACATGTAATGTCGTGCTTCATTAAACTGACTCGCTTTATTATCTACTTCATCAAGTGTTGGTAGAGGAATGTCATGAGATTCACACTGCAAGACAATAAAATCAACAATAAAATTATTAGTAGATTCTCCTCACAATCAGACCTCTGGTCCATTCAAAACCAAGCATATGATGGCAAACACGAACTACTGTAGCAGAAATTAATAATCACCAGAAGTACTTTCTGAATTCTCCCAACCAGCAGTACAAGAGAGATACAGAAGAAGTGGGGAGAGTTTGTATATTGATTATGGGGGTAAAAGTGTTCCCCCATCCATACCTCCTCTTTCCATCTGATAAACTCTGTCTCTGTAAATCTCTGGTTTGATACAAACTCTAATCTAAACACTCTTTCTTGGTTACCATGTCTAAAATAAAAGGAACAGAGAATAATTATAAGTACACATAATTTATTATATCCAGCGACAGATTCAGGCATTGAGTTAAGGTGGAGCCCCACTCATCCACTCCCTGAGATAACGAGGGGCCTGCTGTTGAAAAAAAACGAAAATAACATTTGGCCATAAGTGGGGACCCCGGGCTTCCTCCCCTAAATCTGCCACTGATGCCAAAACAAGCAAACAATGGTGTATAATAATAATAATGATAATGTGTAGGATGTATGGACAGAAAGGAGAAAGTGCAAACCATCTAACAAGTGCAGCAAGTTGGCGCAACGTGAATACAAGAGGCACCACCACAATGTTGCGCTGTTTGTGCATTGGCAACTGAAAGTTCTGTGGGATTTCAATGTACAGTGTGACAGCATGGTTGAAGCTTGAAGACTAGACATTGTCTTCGTTGAGGCCAAGATCATTGATATCACCATTCCAGGAAGTGTGCGAGTAAAAGAGAAAGAACTGGAGAAAATAGAAGTACCAACTTTTTAGGGAAGAAATAGGAAAGTTGTGGAAGCTGAAGAAAGTGACTGTAGTGCCAGTTGTGCTCGGAGCATTAGGAGCTGTATCTGATGTTATGCTTGGCAAACACATGGAAAAGTTTGGCACTACCATCAGACTTGAAGCGATTCAGAAAACTGCTCTTTTGGGAACGGCTAGACTTCTAAGAAACATTTTTTCCCTTTAGGGAATCAGGAGAGGACTCCCTTGGGACCTTTGGGAACTAGTTGTTACTCGCTCTCAAGGGAAGTAATTGACCAAGTTAGGAGCATCTTCAAGGCCTGTGATGCTGTACAATAATAATATCAATTACAATAATCAACATTTATATTTTATAAAGTGTAACTAACTTCAGTTATGACAAATAAATACATGTACAGAAACAAAAGTAAAAAGACAAAAAGAGCTAATAATAATAATAATTATAATAAAAATAATTTTTTTTGAAATAACAAAATTTATTCAAAATCCACTCTCAAGATTTCAGATACTAATTAAAATTAATAATAATAATAATAACTATTCTTGTTATTACAGTATCTCACTTTGTCAACTATTTATTGCATAATTTCATTTTATTTCTCATTGTACTACAACTGACGATGAATGAAGTTTCATCCGAAACATGTTTTGCCTTCATTAAAAAATGAACTTCAAAAGTATTGTATGGTTTCTCAAAGCAATAATAATAATAATAATAATAATAATTTAAAAATAATAATGATATTATTATTAATATTACATGTAACTTGGTAAAAAGGCAAAACTGTATAAAGGGTTTCTATAGGATACAAAGGATAAAGTACACAACCAGGTAAATTATGTTAAGGTTTAAATTTGCATGTATTTTTGGGTTGAAAAATTTGAAACCAATCTGATTTTTTTCCCTCGTTTTGGAATTATAACACCGTCATTAGACATTTTTGTTACATGTCCAGTGTAAGCTGCTGTTGCTGATAACTTGGCATAATTCATGAAAATGCTGTACGTTTAGTTTTGGTTTGAAATTTTTTGCACACAAAACTGGGGACAAAAGGGGCAGTTACATGTATTAAAGAAAGGAATCAGAGAAAATGTTACATGTTTTAAAATTTACATTATTTTTATTTTCAAACAACTGCTTTTATTAAGTTTGACAACCTCCTGCTAATAATAAGTTATAAAATAATTATAACCAAGACTTACTTTAACTTCAGTCCCTTATTTGTTTTTGTGCTTCCCAAGGTGTACACTTTTGCTGTCTCCACCACATCTCTTATCTCAGCGACCTAACAAACAGCAGGATCAATAAGCACTGAGGACCAACTGCAATGCTGTTGAATTGTCCAACTTTTCCAAGTTGAATTTCCAACTTGCCCTTCAGGCAAGCTAAAGCCAGGAAGTACTAGCCCGGAGGTCATTTCCACTAGCCCGAATTGTGATGAATGAATGAATTAATTAAATAAATTTGTGAAAACTTTTACTTGCCCATCGGGCAAGTGAAGGGAAAAATCCACTAGCCCAATGGCAAAATCCACTAACTTCCATGTACGCTGCAGATGTTACTCTACTCAAACCACCTGCCTATTGTAATTAATTTTGAGTTTTACTAAAACCCCAGCTGGCAATAAGACATGGCATCTAAGTATTGGTAAATTTAACAAAGCAAAATGACTCAAATTTATCGGAATGATAATTGATTGCTTATATTCATCTGTCAACTCAACATCAAAGATACTTTGATTATAATTATTTGCGCATGTAAAATAACAGCATGTGTGCCTCAAAGTAGTAGTTTCCTTTCATACATATACTGTACTTCATGTGGTGTCACCAAAAAGCCTTCTTAGTTATTGTGCTTCGTGTGTTGTACATGAAAAGCCATCCCAGATACATGTATTTAAAATAAATACAAGTACAAACAATAATTCGAATATCATTTATTTGATTCTAAGGCTCAAATGTACAGATTTTTATTGTTCTTTTATGCTCTAATTATTTGTTGAAACACCTACTGTAAAAGCGGTTTTCCTCCTCTGAAATCCACAAATAGAAAGTTAAAAGGTAAAAAAAATCTATAATTTGTCGCATGATAGCTTCTCTTTGCTGGCCTAAAAAATGCAGCATAAATTTCGGCCCATGTTTTTTCCACACCATCACAGTATGCACCTTGATGTCCACCCAGGGGGTTGGGGGGGGGGGGGGGTTATCGATGACTCATTAATATTTATTTGAATGCCGCGGAGGTGTAAGAAATGCGCCAATAATTATGAGTACAGTTTAAGATGGAAATAAATACAACATACAGTAAGTTTGACATTTAACTGTAAATTTCACACACATTATTCTGTCATTATAATAGTATTGCCGTACACAGTGCACGTACCTAAGTTAATAATTGTTTTTTTGCCATTAAGTAGAAATGAGGTATGTAGTATAGATCACTTTCCAGTAAAAGTATAATAATAGTAAATATAGTTAAAGTATAATTATTATAGTTAAAGTAGGCAAGCATATCAAAATACAATGTACATTCTGTACAAGTGTAATACTCACCCTATAAACAGGTCGTGCAGCATGGCTTCCAATACCAACACGGACATAACACCCAGCTACTATCTTGGGAAAGAATGGCATATGTACCCATCTGCAAAACAACAAGTAATGTGATTCCAATTATACTGTATCTATATAATCCATACAGGTACAAGTAAATTATAAAAAATAATTAACTTTGGTTGAATGATACTGAAAATAACAGTTCTTATTTTCATTACAATATTAATATGCATGCATGGAAATGCTGTTAATAGCAAGCAAGCTTTTATGGCTAAGGTACTGTAATAAGATTTACAAAAAAGTTCTTATCAAAATTACACTGTAACCTGCTGTTAGCAAAACAATTTTTCCAATGCAATGCTTCGAACATGTACATGTATATACAGGAAATGTAAATTCTTTCAAACCTTTCAAGTTTATGTCGTGATATTCTTATCCTTTCCAGATCATCAACTGATGACACTTTTTGTGGCTCATCGTCACCTTGCCTGGAAATTAAAAACAAAATAACTTACAGATTTGAATTGAATTGTACCTGTATCACCAGCTTCCTCCACCTACATGTACATGTACAGCAAAAACAAATAAACTCAATATATAATAATACACATGACCTTACGAAGTACAGTACCAAGTCAATTCATATGTTTGTCCACAGAAAAGGTAATTAAAAATTGTACCAGTACTGTATCATTGTAGTGTGTAAGATACTCAATATTTAAACTCATCACCAACAGATGAGTGCTTCACTTTGAACAAAGGAGACCTGTAAAATTACTGAGCCCCTTCAAAGCCTTGGGGTGCCCCAGATTCATACACGAGACTGCTGGCCAGCACTGTCTAGAGTTTAACCTCGCCAAACCTATTCAGTTCAACAAATCATATTTTCTCGCTTCAGTACCAGCAATGTGTTATTGATCAATACGTAATGTATTGTAAGTTATTTCAATAAAAAATAATAATAATAATAATAACAACATTAACACCAATAATAATAATAATAATTACAAATGTACTTACTCTTCATCAGAGTCTCGGAATGACCCCTCTCCTGAACTTGATTTGCTTTCATCCTGTTCTTCATCATCTTCATCGTCTGTAAATACATCACTAGCTTTCAACTGTGGCTCTTTTTGTTCTGCCAGCGATTCGGCAACTTTTCTCTCCTTCTTTTCTGATCTCTTTGCTTTTAAATCATCCAGTGCCTTGGCTTTCTTTTCCTCAATATGTCTCTTTCGCTCCTTTTTCCTCAGAGCTATACCCTCTTTCTCAAGATTTGCTTTTTCCTTCTCACGCTTCTTTTTCTTTTCTTTTCTCTTAGCAAGCCGCAGTTTCCGTTCAATTTCAAACCTTGTCTTAAGAGCTTCTCTTTTCTCAACACGATTGAAGATTTCCTGTTCACGCTCTTTTTCTGTCATTTTTTCTAGTCTTTCCCTATCTGCCTCATCACCCATCAAGTTGTCATCCCAACCATCATGGTACTGTTCGTCTTCTTCATCCTCTGATGATGATGACGAAGATGACGATTCTGTTTGACATAAGAAACAATGCTACAGTACATGCTACATGCAAGGCACATTACTCGCAACCCTCAATGCTGGTCTCTCCAGAATAATTAATTTTATCAAGGATCTTGCTACAATGACGTCCTAAGGGATCATCAAGGATTTCCAAACATCTCAAGTAACAGATGTTGACAAAATTTTCCCAGCAAAGATACATGTACACTGTACAAGATAAATGTGCAGCAAGTTAAACAGTAGGCGAAGTCTGTGTAGGCCCAGGGCATACCCAGTTTCTGTAACATGAAATGACCAGGAGTATGGCCAATACCCATTTATACACCTGGTTGAAGGGAACCAAGTGATGTGAGAGTGAAGTGTCTTGCCCAAGAACACAACACAGTGCCCTCACCAGGGCTCAAATCTGGACCACCAATCCACAGTCCAGAACACAGGGCCACTGCACCTCCTAGGTTCACTAAATAAGATGCTTGATTAATCATGAATTTATACAATGTACAGCTCTCACCACTAGACGATGTTTCACCACTTTCCTCTGATGAAGAACCAGATGATGAAGCCTTCTTAGTACCCTTTTTCTTTTCTTTAGCTTTTGCAGCTTTACCTTTGCTATTTTCTGAATCCATCGTCCACTGTAACAAGAAAACAATCACTTGGAATACAAGATCACATGAATACAATGCATCTCTCACTTGCAAAAAGCTCTTCATTCCACACTTCGACAATATATCCACACTTGAAGGTCTAAACTAGGTGAATTTAAATGCACCATGGTACCTTTGTAAAATACAAGTAATTTACATCTCTGCTGTTAAGGTGGATGGTACCAGTTTTCAGGTTTTTGACTGTGTCAACTTTGGAAGAAAAGAGCAAAATATCAATCCAAGGTCATAAAGAAATGTTCGTATGATTCAATTCCATATTTTGTTCTTGACCAAAAATAACAAGTATTTCGTCATCAGCTGTCAGAAATGATAAGAAATGATAAGATCTTTGCAATGGCCGACAGGATCGATCGCAGCGTCAAACGGGAATTTTAACTTTGTAACTCGGGCATTGAGTTCCAAAAAAAAATTTTGACGCATTTCAAATTGCCCAAGAACCGACACTCAAAGAACAACTTTCCTGTTGATCCAATCTCTGATAAACAGAACAAAAGCAACCTTGCATGTATTAACCCACGCGCCGCCATATTTGTTTTGTATTTTCAGCTATGAATCGCGGACTATCTCGCGCGTGGCGCGCACGCTCGTCACCAGACTTCCCACGTACGAAAAACTGGTACGATCCACCTTAAATCTACAATTCACATAATAAATTGTGTATTTAACATCACACCAACGTTAAAAGTGCTATTCATAAAAGTGTAGGCATATATAGAAGGTATGTAGGTATGGAGTCAGCCACATACACGAAATGCTCTTTGGCAGACAGTTTACAATCCAAGTCCAACATCATTTTACAAAAAATTAATGTATTCTTGCCTTTCTACCACACACCTTTCAGTTACCCCTGTACACTGTAGCAGTGATACATGTATGTGTATCCCCGTGATTTGTGTATCCCCGTGCACATACACGTATCACTAGTGATATGTACATGTGTATCTCCCAGAGGGGAGGGGGGTGGGCGATGCACATCACTGGCCGCCATATTTGAAGGGATACACATACAACATGTATATGTATAACTAGTGATATGTGTATGGGGATACACATATCACTGCTACTCCCCCACTCTCTTGACCCCCCTTCTCAACCGACACAAACAGAAAAGTACCTTGCTGTTGTTCTCGTGCACAATTTTTCTGGCATACATGTACATCCACATAAAGGAAGGAGTGAGGTAAAATACTGACATTCAACAGATAGCCCTTGGTTAAGTTTAAACTTTAACCAAGAAATATATACATGTAAATGAAATCTCAATGGCTGTACTAAAACATTTCCAGTAGCATCTCTCATGTAACTCCAGAATCTGGGCAGAAGAAAGGACAGGCAATATACCGTGCCAGTGAAGATGCTCAAGCGGTGCTTATGCACCTATCAAAGTTAAGCCCGAGGGGGGGGGGGGGGGGGTCGGGCTGCCCACGGGACTTTGACTGTGAGGTTTGTCCCCAGGGTGGGGATTTTGATTGGAAATTTTGACAAGGCCACCATTTTTAATGGTGGAGAAGTGGAAGATTTTGATACTTTTGACCAATTATGTTGTCTCGGGGATGGGGAATTTGACTTCTGTTTTCAGAAAATGTCAAAATCCCCACCCCATGCCCGACCCCCCCCCCCCCCTCCGTCGGGCTTAACATTGATAGGTGCATTTCATTTACATCTAGCTGTAACTTGCAAATTATAATTTGTTTGGCCTCAGATCCCCCTCCTCCCCCACACATTTGATCTTAATAGCACGCACCTCTATTGTTTTAGGGCTAGGGTTCATTGCTATTGTTTTTTGTTTATCATGTTTTCCCGCAAATACTGTGGGAACTTCTAAAGAGCTGCGTACCGCCCTTAGATCACTCAGAGTACATTAATTGACGCTTTTAAATTGGAAATTTAAAGCAATGGTTGTTTTTTTTTACTGCAGTGTTTACCTCATCGTCACTCCCCTCTGACGAGTCCAAGTCGCTGTCTGAGCCTCCTGATCGCTGCGGCTTGGAATTATCTTGGGCCTGTCTAGAGCGCTTGGCGAGTGACTTGAGTTCCTGTAAACAACAACAACTTTAACAGTCAAGTATCAATCTCACGCTCATTACCCTTGACATCTAAAACATTCCCGGTTACCTCTTCTAAGTCTTGTTCACTCTCGTCGTCGTCGCTACTCGATTCGACTGCTACCCGTTTTCTTTTACGCTTCGAATCACCGCTTTCCTTAGTTTTTCCCATCTTGGCGCTCGCTCGACATTCATGGACAAGAAGACCAGGTTACAAAGTTAACACGCGCCTAAATGCACTATGGGGCTGAAAATGAAGGCGTGGCCACCAAGTCTGTTGTCGTTCCCAGTAGTTTCGAGTCAGCACTTTTTTTCAAGGCAAAAACTTTTCTTCCATTTTCGATGTCTCCATGTCTCCATGAAAGTTCCTCACAAAATGGCCGCTGTATTACCCGATGGCGTAGATCAAACTATTCTTCAAAGCAATGCTTCGACTAAATCGTCCTCGCGGAAGAGCAAATTCAAGGTATGGAGTTGGCAGAATGTTGCCATTTTAAGCTTTGCTAAATTGAGTCTTAATATTTTTTAGCGTAGCAGCTGGTATATGCGATTTGTGCATTGAAGAAACTGCTGGTAAGGATCGTTTACTTCTCTAAAAGACGCTATTTTGTGAAAATACTTGTTTAACGTTTTGATTGCAACTGTTGCGTAGGAAAGTAAACCGTCGAATTCAGAGAAATCTTCAGCATCTGCGTCACAAGACATTACAAGAGAGCTAAGAAGCTTCTTGCTACTTGACGAGAAGGAAAATCTCCAGGTAAACCCGTAATTTACGTAAACAGCAATCAACAATAAACTTACACAATAACATAGCATAATCAAACAAAAAAAACAGAACTTGCTTACACAGTAAAATAGCATAATCAAACAGAACTTGCAAGAGATTTACAGGGACAGATTTAAGTGAAGCAGAGTTAATAAACATAAACATAAACTTTATTTGAGTGTCAGGGTATTTAGCTAAGAGCTAATTGTGGACACTATAAATTAATATAATGGATATAATATAAGATTAAATAAAGTATATATAAAAATATTAAAAAAATATTCTTAAGATATCATTAATGTATAAAATTGCTGCAGACAAACAGTAGAATTAAATAAAGTATATATAGAGATATTAAAAATATATTCTTAAAATATAGTTGATGTATAAAATTACTACAGACAAACAGTAGGACAAGCAGGGAAAGAACAAAGACAAAAACAGATGGACAGACAAGACAGACAATTAGATAGCCAGACAAACAACCAGACAGTATAGGACAAATATATAAGTACAGTAGCAGTAAAATATAGATGCAAATTTCAGAATGTTAAGAGTCTCGCAGACTAAAATAGTAAAATTGAGGATACAGGGGAGCACACCCCCAATTTACCAGGCAGTCACACAGCAAAAGCCACTGCACATACCCACCACTCTAAGATGAGCATGCGCAGCAGCCACACGTGCCGTCCAGCAAGCCAAGCACATTGAGAGCACGCACCCCTATCCTGAATGCCTGAAGACTGGTCTTACTGCGTAGTTCCTGGCTTATCTTGCCCCATATGTGTGGGCCAAAATATCTAATACTGTGCTTGCCATACTTAACAGTATTATATCTTGGAACAGGAAAGTCACTTCGTAAGTTATAATGCTTATCTTGCTGAAAAAACATATTACATACATGCTCTGGAGCTAATGAATTTTTAACCTTATACATTAAAATTAGTATATCTTGTAACCGTCTGTTCTCAAGACTAGAGAGTCTTCCCTTCTCTAAGAGTTCCTCGTACGTAACATTCCTATCATTATATACAGCACGTAGTGCACGTTCTTGCACTCTTTCTAATTTTCTTGCATCCGATGCTTTGCAAAAATGCCATACTGTGTGACAATATGTTAAGTTGGGTAAAATTGCTGATTTATACAACTGTAACTTGGCTTCTCTGGGAATCATATTTCTAAGACGCACTAGAACACCGACTTTCCTACTTGCCATTTTGCATATATTACTTATATGAGTACTAAAACTAAGTTCGTCATCTAATGTTATTCCCTGTAGCTTCAAGTCTGGTGATGATTTAATAACCTGTTCATCAATCTTGACATTGATAGATGGACTGTCCTTATTTTTGTTCTTTCTGCCTAATAACATTGAATTGTACTTGCCGTAATTTCCCTTCAGAAAGTTATCGTTGTACCATTTTGATATAGTGTGCCCCCCATTGGTTAAACGTTGTTCAACGCAGTCGACTGTATATCCGTTTACATACAGCTGATGATCATCAGCGTACATTGACAAGCTTGCATTGTCTACTATATAGGTCATGTCGTTTTGAAAAATGTTCCACAGTAAGGGTCCGAAAGATGACCCTTGAGGGCATCCTCTAACAGCGTCCTTCCAATTGCTAGTGACTCCATTTAGTTTGACTCTGTTTTGTCGCTTGGAAAAATATGATCTCATTAAGCTGAGTGATTCCTCTGAAAAGCCATACGCCTTTAGTTTATTTATCATGAGTGATGGGTGTAGGGAATCAAATGCTTTACTCATGTCTGTTGAGAGTATCCCAATAAATTGCTCCGAATCCACAGCCAACTTCCAATCTTCAGTTAGTCTGAGCAAAGTAGTTTCACAACTATGTTTTTTCCTGTACGCAGATACAGTATGCAGGGATCGAGCTTGGAATCAAAATGATTGTTCACTTGTATGCTCATCACAGACTCAAAGACCTTATCTACTGTACTTAGCAATGTTATTGGACGATAGTTTCTTTCATCCATCCGATCATCTTTTTTGTGGACTGGGTTCCACTCTCCTTTCTTCCATGCATCAGTGAATTGTGCAGAGTACTGTGTATGGGATTTCCACATACCACACATGAAGTAATTTCACTAATTATCTGGCTTTAAGATGAAGTATTAGCCTCATTTCTTTCAAGCCAAGGATGTCGTCATCACAGTGTAGTCGTAGTTATTAATGCCGTGCATTTAATAAATGAATTCCAGATACACTGTACTTTAACATGTGGATCACTTTTCCATGCAATTCGTTCCCATGTAGATCCCACTGTTTTGCACCTCCCATCTGCTGTGAATGCAGTAAACTATCTATTTTAAAATCCAATAATGTTTACATCTTCTTTGTTAGGTGCATACGATAGACGAGTTTATAACAAAGCTTTCATGTCATGGCGACACAAGCATGAAAGTTGTTTCCATATTTGGAAATACAGGTGATGGAAAGTCACACACACTAAACCACACATTCTTTGATGGTGAAGAAGTGTTTGCAACTTCGTCGTGTCAGCTTTCCTGTACAGTAGGTGTATGGGCAGCCTATGATGACATCAATCATGCAGTTGTCTTGGATACAGAGGGGTTGTTGGGCATGTCTGGAAACCAGAATCAGCGAACAAGACTCTTGCTAAAGGTCTTAGCAATATCTGACATTATCATCTACAGAACAAGAGCTGAAAGACTTCATACGGACATGTTCACCTTCCTCGGGGATGCCTCAGATGCATATCTAAAGCATTTTACAAAGGAGCTTAAAGATGCCACTGAAAGATGTCACATGGATGTGCCTCTGTGTAGTTTGGGGCCAGCCGTGATCATTTTTCATGAGACACAGCATACTCAATTGTTGGGACTATCGCAGAATGAAACCAACCCATCAGGTATGAAAACTAAGTGTAGTTGAGAATTTGTTATCTTTATTTTAACTCCCTCTATAGAAAAAAAGAAATGTCTGCAATATATTTTTGATTCTCAATAATTTACATGTATTTACACTAGACCAGCATGCTTATTGTTACACTGTCCTGTAACTGGCAGTGAAGTTGAATAAAAATTGTGATAATAATTATAATAGATTAATAAATTATCATAATAATTATTTGCTTGTGTTGCTTTTTTCATTACCTGTGTTTGGGAAATAAGGAAGTCAGTTGGAATAAATCAGAACAACAGGCTTTTGATTTTGAGTACAATGAGCCTTCCTAGATGGGAGTTTCCAATTGAAAAAAATCGAAGATATGGCAATTACAGTGTAATCAGTGCTGCCAAAAAGTTATCTATCGAATACGACATGTAAAGTTAAATATTGAACTCATCTGTCAATTTTTGACATCTCTTGGTGATACCAACAATACAAAATGGCAGAATTACCCATAATGCAATGAACTGTACTTACTACCAGGGTATAAGGAAGTTCAATTCTCCAACTTGCCCTTCAGGCAAGCTGTAGCCAGGATGCACTAGCCCGGAGGTCATTTCCACTAGCCCGGAAAACATTCTCAGAAGTGCGATGAATAAATTAATTAATTCATGAAAACTTTCACTTGCCCATCGGGCAAATGAAGTATAAAATCGACTAGCCCAATGGCAAAATCCACTAGCCCGGGTACTACAGAGAGCAAGTCTACAATAATGTACAGTCTGGCTGCATGCAAAAACCACACAGACCGGAAAACCCCATCACCTCTTGTTCATTCGTTACTTTGAATTCTCAAAATATGAAAAACAACGGTAGTCTACTCTTAAACCTGATAGTAAAACAGATTTTGGCGATCTGTTGGTAGTCTGGCCAAGATTTGAGGTGTACTAGCAATTTGTTTACTATACTAGCATAATTACAGTAAATATAATTAATAATTATAGCTACAATTGCTGTAGACCACCTCTGGCCCATTTTGAATGTATTTTTTTTCCTTAACAAAGTAAATGTGAAAAGTCCTGACGAGATTCTAAAGGAGAGGTTTGCAGATGTCGGCCGAGTTCCTCATGCATTCAGCTCAATCAAATACTTGGGCACAAAAACTGAGGCACCACCAACTGACTTCACTGAGCTGAAACAGGCTGTAAAGGACTGTTTGGCTAACAGCTCTGTTCGTTCCTCACGCTCACCTGCTGTAATATACAAAGCCCTGATGGTTTGTAGTTTATACATGTGAATGACTTTAGTAATATAAAGATTATGGAGTAATCACAGTAAAGATTATCGAGTGTGTTCGACAAAATGCGAGTAGTGAAAGCCAGGGTACATATACTTGAAGGCAGGACAAATTACAGGTATTTGTCAATGCCTTGCCAATGCCAGACCACAAATCATGGCCATTTGCAGAAGCAAATGACTCGGTGAGTTAGTGTTTTGACCACAAATCATGGCCGCTTGTAGTCCCCTTGCGTGACAGCCCAAAAATCGGCTGAAGGAGACTACATGTAGACCCTTTGCCGAGCTACACAACTCGGTAAGTTAATTTTCTGACCACAAATCATGGCCATATTTTGGTGAGCAACACATCTCAGTGTGAAGCCACACATCTTGGTATGGTTTCTTGACGACTTCAAAGAGAAATGGGTAAACGACACATGCACTGTCGACCTGCAGCTTCATGTTTGCTCCAAAAGGCTACATACCTGCACCTGTACATCGTTCCTGCAGACATTGATAAATCTTAGCTGCAAGGCTTTTTAAAACCATGAAATAACTTTCCTGATAACTATCCGTTGATCAGCACACAAAATCCACTCACAAAACAGATCAACATGAAATGCTATGGCATACGTACATGTACGTGTATAACATGTGGAGATGACGTCATTCGCCCCTAAAGAAATTTTTAGGGGGGGGGAGTCCAAAATTATCACCCAAAAATCTCCCTTCCGTCTGCATTAGGGAGCGTTGACTGCATCAAATGCAATTATGACTACATGCACAGTAGTAAATTCGTAGTCCTGCAAACTTACAGAGTACCACCCCATATACATGTCCACCTGGAAGTGAAATTTAGCAAAGGCTGAACTTCAGGTGTATTTACTAGGAGCAAGGCTGACATCTCACATTACAGTAAAGCAATAGGAGTGGAGAAAGCTTGTTGATTTCCAATGTACCACTTGGTGTCTAAAGGATTGCACACCATGCAGGCCTATGATGTTAACCGTCATTGTTTTTTGCACAGTTTTTAAGTTATGTAACTTTTTTTGTTTATTTTCACTTTTCTTAATAGCTCCTGAATGAAAAGTTTAGTGGCGGGATTGAAAGGACAATACCAAACACTTTCCCAGATGCATATTTCACCTGCCAGGCAATCTGCCTCTCTTGCAAGTAAGCTTGACTGGCCTTGTATCACTGCAGTATAATTTTAGGAAGAGATTTATAATTATGTGGACTTCTTTGTAACCGTTATTTGGGTTGTCAAGCAATGGTTATCCCCACTTATAATGGCTGCTTAAACATTACTCACATTGTTTTTATTCATTTTGACCACAGCAACATTTAAACCTATTGGCAAAAAGTGGCAGCTAATAATTGCTAAAAAGCTGCTTTGAAATCTCTTCAAACCTTCAATAAACCATAATCTTAACCATAATCGTTTAATTCCTATTTTTTTCTGGAGATGACTTGAGAATTTGGAAAAAAAGGCAAATGTTTTCAACTTTCAGTCCACTTCCATCCTCGCCATCTGTAACAACAGACGGGGGGTAGTCTTCAGTGACAAAACCAAACCATTATTTTTGGTTCTCCTTTGAGTTATTGTGTAGCTTTTTAAAGTGTTGCTAAAATGGCATGACAATGGCCCTTTATTGTTTAAAATTCCATTGTTTGTGTTAACAATGAAATTGTTTTCAACTTAAGACTTTGGCTAAGTCAATCTCAGATGGACTTACATGCTGGCATTCATTTCAGTATCACTATAAGACCCAAATTTTGACTGGCATACATTCAGTATTAATCGGTGAGGTTTGGTACTGGCAACTGGTGCAGGATTATGTGAGCGATTAAACATATGATCGATCGGCCTGATGTATATTCTAAGCAGCTATGCTGTGTTCTATTGAAAATCCTTGAATCTGATTGGTTCTCCCACTGTTTTCTATTCGCCGATAGAAAACAATCGCGCGCGGGTTGCTCTTCGGAGACAATATTTTTCTTAAGTTTTGGCTTACAATTACATAAAATGGTAAATTTTGCAATGTAATCCTTTTGCGCCTTGTTGACTATTTACGCACTGGAACTTGGGTATCCATGTTCTATTTAAGCAATAGACCACAAGTTTCTATGGTTTATAAGCTGATAAACCACGCGGGATGTTGGCAGAACACGAGAAGAATTTGTAAATCACGAGCCGCAGGCGAGTGATTTACGAATTCTTCGAGTGTTCTTCCAACATCCCAAGTGGTTTATCAGTCTTTTAACCATAGAAACTTGTGGTCTATTGCTTTTATATAATAATTCAGAAGACGCGCGATTTTTCCATGCGTTTACTGGCACAATAAACCATAGCTGATTGACCAATCAGAGCGCGCGCATTGATTTGGTTATTATATAATCGCTCATAGAAAACTCGGGCTCATAGTCTAATTGTTAAATATAGGGTACTATAGCACAAAAGACATGAACTAAACTGTAAAAAGTATCATGATAAATTCTTAATCTAAGAATATTCATAAGAATATTTTCAGCCTAAAATCGTCAGAAAAATAAGAATATTCAGCCTGGGCCGGATAAACAATATTCTTATAAAAAACAGACGGAGTGGTAGGTACAAAGTATAATTTATAGTTTTCTTTACTCTGAAGATAATTTTGTTCAGCTGTTTTGCAAAATGAGATTTTCAAGCTTTTTCTGGTTAGTTGGGCCTTTTCTGAAAACTGACATGTGTGGTTACAGTGTACGCTGCCAGAAGAGCATGAATCACGAAACTGATGAATCAGCCGAACATCAAAGTGACAGCAGCTGTCATTATCAAGCGAAGTATGATAACAGGATATTCACTTGTAGGGTAAGCGACAATGTTTATTTTTCTTTGCTACAGTTAAGTTTTCTTTCGTGCAAGGAAAAAAGCCTGGAGAAATTGTTAAAAAAATACTTTAAAAAATTTTCGTTAAAAGTGCAATTACAGTGCGACGCGCCTTAGTGTGGCCACCCGACAAACTTTTTTGATAAGTTAGCCAATCGGAGAGCGCAAATTTGTTTGAGTTGCCCCACCTCCTTGTTAAAAGCGCGACAAGTTTCGTGACAACCGCTTTGAACATTGCCAGGAGGCGGGGCAGCTAAAACAAATTCGCGCTCTCTGATTGGCTAATTGTGACTTGTCAAAAATGTTTGTTGGGTGGCCACACTAAGGCTCGTCCCGCTGTAACTGTTTTATTTTATTTTATTTTGTGTAACCCAAAGCATTGAAGAGAAGTCATTTCAGGACCAGTCGCAATAATTATTGATAACTTCCACATGTAACAACCAATCGATCGTGTAGTTTGATCGTCCGGGTGAGATTAGTCCTGAGAAGGACTGTTGTCGGTGACAATGACTAACGATGTCTCGACAACCTGAGCGGAAGTCATCATCAGAGTCGTGTGAAGACTTGTTTGTCAGTCGAATGTTGTAAGTCTGGTTCGTGAAAACTGCTTGGTCAGTTTAGCCATGATGTTATTGGCTGTAAGACTCAAGTAGTGATTCAGTAGTTGATGCCATCGGTCGTGATTGGTCGGTTTCGATCCGTAGGTAAGTTAGGTCGTTCTATTCGGTCTGTTCGTTATGTCCATCTCGTGAATCAGTCGTTTTGTACGGTGCCGGTAGTTAGTTGTTGACATCTGTTGAGAGGATTCAGTCTGTTCTAAGTTAGTAATCCAGCTTTCCAAAGTCAGTCGTTGAAAATAGTTTGACCTACAGTTACCCCCGGGTTCAAAACATTTACTATAAGCAGCCAATCTCGTCTAACTCAACTCAACTCAGACTTCGTCTGAAATCTCGGACGCTTCACTTCTGATGGCAAAAGTCCGAAGTGGCTGTAAGGGCAATGCATGCTACGCTTTTGGTGGAAAGAAAAACAATTATTTTCGGGAACCGTCCAAAAATATTCGCCTCAGACTTATTGAAAGTCGCTGAGATTTTACCACGACTCTGTGCCGGTTAATATTTCCCGATGTCCACTTTGTCTTCGGTGGAAAAATTAAATTATGTGCTGTCTCTCTTTGTGAACTAGGCCTGTTACGAGAGAGGAAAGCAGATTATAGTCGTCCCTAAAATGTGTTCGTCCGGTGATTCTTCTTGGCTTGGGTTTGCTAAATACGCCTGGTCTGGGTAAGTAGACAGTCAAGTGGATATTTTTACAGCCATCATAATCTGTAGAACGGTGACGGCTTACTCGAGACAAGAGTCTTTCCAGGAGTTCAAATGACTGGGACGTACACAAAAATCTCAACTTTATTTCCAACCTTTTGTTACTTTTAAGAGGGAAAGAGTGCACACGTGCAGGTGGTATTGAGTGTCGCAAAACCAAAAACAACGTAATTACGTTGATCAATCACAAAGAGGAGGGTGAATAGGGGTACGCGAATCCGCCAATCCGTGCTATTGTTTTGGCCAAATCCGTCAATCCGCCACTATTTTCGTTCAAATCCGCGTCCACATTCCTTAAAAACTTTCTGTGCAACAGTTTCACTGAAAGGACGGTAGATGTTGTTTTGATGGCAATTTTTCAAGTGGTTTCGTTTCATTGCTTCTTTTTGCGGCAGTCCTATTGTAAAGCGATGGTTTGGGTCTCGTCCAAACAGAAAATGGACAAAACGAGAACGCTGAGACGAGGACTGAAGATACGCCAAGGACACGATCCGAGCTTCATGGCATACAGAGTCCGGAATCCGAGTTCAAATTATCAGCTAATCCGTGATCCACTGCATTTTCGAAATCCGCGAATCCGCTTAATTTTTCGATGAAATCCGCAATCCGTGTGCTTTTTAAGGCTAAACCCGTTGATCCGCGAACCTATTCACCCCCCTCCACAAAGAACGGAGACAATGCAGTGATCCAATCAAAACTCGAAGTTATTATGCATAGCCGACACAAAGCGCGGGAAAACATGCGCGCGCGAGTCATGATTGGCTTTGGTTTACGAGATTTTTAGATATTTTTAGACCAATCACTGAGCGTAGTGATTCAAAAACAACGCAATTCTCCAATTACTTTCGACACTCAACCGGTCTTAAACGTTTATTAGGCCCCTTACACAAGCACTACTTTGGACGCACCTTTTTGCTACCACTTGTTATACAATTTATATTCGTAAAATCGTAAACGCTATGATGTTTTTTCAGGTACGTTTTGGAATGCGGTAAATGTGGTGTTATTTATCGTAGCCGCCAGTACTGGTTTGGGAACGATGACCCGGTTAACACGGTCGTCAGGACCGAGCTTCGTCACGTGTGGCCTGGGGTAAGTTATGGTGGCATGCTCGATGCGCTCCATTTGGTGCGAAAATATTTGTGAACTACCCTGCGAAATCGCGAGTGATATTGGCAGGGTAATTTTTTAATTATTCAACAAATTGCCAACGTTAGTGCATTTTACAGCTTTAGCTGTGATCGTGCAGCGTTTGTATGACCGGACGAATTTTGCGGAACTATACTTGAACTTATCAATAATCCTGCAGAATCGCGAAGAATATCGCCTGATACGTAGGCGACTAGGCCTGCGGATATTTGTCCTCTTATATTATATGTTTCGAGACGCGAACAGTTAGCTTCAAGGAATAGATAATGTGCAAGGACAAATATGTTTAAAATGTTCAGTTATATTCTAAGGAACACTTTACTCCGGGTGAAAACAAAACGTGCGAAAATAAATTTAAAACCTGGGGAATATCGCTTGGGATATATTTAACAATTATATCCTGCGAAATCGCGCGGAATATCGCCTGATACTTAGCCGACGAGGCCGCAGGTCGAGTTGGCTAAAATCAGACGATATTCCACAAAATTGAGCAGGATAATTGTTTTATTATTCAGCAAATTGTCAACGAAGAGCATTATACAGCTTGAAAATTGCGAGACTTCGAACAAATTATCCTTACTTGACGCATACCGCAGAAGATATGTCAGCTGCAGTTGACGGATATTGAGAGCATAATGACCGTATATGGGCAACGTGACAATTTGTGGAATAATAATCTCGGATATTTCCCAGTTTTACCAGCATCACGTGACGTGTTTAGGCCAATCGCGCGGGCAAACAAAAAATATTTGATGGCTTATAACTCAGGATATCTGTCAAGTACAGATGGCGGATAACAATCGCTTCATGACCATATGTGCAACGTGACAATTTGTTAAATAATAAAACTGGATATCTGTTATGTGTGAATGACAGATAGCATGGACTTCATGGCCATATATGGGCATTGGGACAATTTGTTGGATAATTGAATGGTTATCTTTGAGAGCGAAACCTCAAGGACAGCAGAGATCTCCGAGGGCAGCTTAGGACAAAGATCCTTTCATTGTTGGAAAGCCAGATAAGGGTTATTAGGAACATGCAGTTCTGTTCATGTTTGCTGCAGTTTGCGTTTAGGAAAGCAAGGATGAAAAAGGAAAATAGAAACCATGACTGCCAGATATTCTGCATCAAACGACATGTTCAGATTAAATCGTGCGCAATTGAAAACATTTTGTGAATTATGCCAGTCAGTGACCATGCGGGTATACATCTCTTATTACATAGTCAAGCTTATTCCAGGAAAGCGGCGGAAAGCGAGTGGATTCCTAACCCTCTACGTCGTATAATTTCGTTTTGGATTTTTCACTCGCCGTTTTTCGTGTTACTCCCCAGGTAACCAAACGCCTGAAACAGGGTATGTATAGACAGTTCAACGTGGTTCAATATTATATGTCGTTATTTCAGGACAACTTAGCTCCGCTGGACGGAGGTAATGCGGCTCGCCGCCTTTTGGACAATGTCAGTTACGTCACTGAAGCAGTGAGCAGTTTGAGCAGTCCTTCGAGTAGAGCGCTGTCAAACTGGATCACAGACCAAGTAGCCCCGGATTACTGGGTCCCCAACTCAGAAGTAACGGTTAGTTAGCGCTTTGCTTTGTAGTTTGTATAGCGTTGCCGATTCTACAATATAATGTTGCGTTCGAAGAGAACTATGAATTCAACGTCACTTAGAATTCAACGTTACCGAAGTTCGGCCTTGTTTTCAACAAGAGGGTCAGAAATAGAAGAAATGAAGAAACCTAAGCCATGTATTATACTGTCATAAAATACCGACGGGCATTTGAGAACACTTGTCTTCTACATTGTAGATTGTATACGTTGCGAGTAAAAACAACAAAACACGCACGATCGACAAATTGAACCGATCTAATTTCGTTTCTTCTACTTTCTTGTAAAATGCTTCCTCGACAATTTCTGCAGTTTGACTCGACTTGAATGACTTGAGTGACTTGAATTTTGTCGGGAACTTCTTCACAGAACTTCTCCTCCATCGCTAGCGAATTTTCATTAGAGTAAAGCTGACGAAAAACAATATGCTTTTTCTGTGTTTATACTCGGATTAAACATATATACTCTGGACTGATAAAACATGTTTTATCAGAGTATAAAACACAGAACCAATCAGAATTCGTTCTATATTATAAACAAAATTAAACTCGCCGGTACCCATAATAATATTCTTCAGGGTAGAGAGAGGCCCTTCATGATAGTTTGCAGCGAGATTAAAATTGTTCTTCCTTTACGAATTATTTCTCTCAGGCGTGCCAGGAATGTCGTCGCCTTTTTGCTGATGGGGAGACTAAGCACCATTGTCGTGCTTGCGGAGGCGGGGTCTGTGGTGCATGTTCAACCAATAAGAAACCTGTACCAGAGCGAGGCTGGGGTGAGGCGCCTGTGCGAGTGTGTGACCGCTGTTTTGGAAAATCATCAACACTTGAGCTCCAGCCGCAACCAACTTGTGATTTAAGGTAGGGTTTATTTTGGCAAGTGGCGGAAAACGGACTCTCGCCTTTTCACACAGTTCCCCCTCTCACTCCTCGGTTGGATTGTGCTCTTGTTTTTGCAAAAGCAAGACTGATCATGATAAGGTTATAGACCCAACAGTTGCAGCGGTTCTGCGTACATCTATGGTCATACCAGTATTTTCTGTCTGCATTGCTTTTTCAGTGATTTGTCAGATGCGCTAGAGGATGAAACGCCCCAAGACATTGTTCACACTGAAGAAGGCTATAATCTGCATTCTGATCAACCGTTTGGCCCCGTAGCTGCTCGAAAGGTCACGGAGGTTGTTCAATCGGCTGTCGGCATTTTAAAAACAGCAATAGATTACCCACGGGAATTGATCACTGACGCGGCCAGGCCTGGTTATTGGGTACCAGACTCCGACATTTTAGCCTGTGACTGTTGCAAGACTGATTTCAAAGGAAATGATACTAAACATCATTGTCGCGCCTGTGGTATGGGCGTCTGTAGTAGCTGTTCGGAAAGTAGGAGACCTGTGCCTTCCAGAGGATGGGATCACCCGGTCAGAGTATGTGACCGGTGCGCTGCAAAGAAAGGACAGCTTTGAGCGTCGAAGTGGCCAGATTACAGCGTAGTTTGTCAGGCTGTTTGCTCTGTTTTTGTATATAAATATTAATGTAAGTGAATAATTAAACACGAATTATTCAATCCAGATAAATGACCCCAAATCGGAGTCGGGTGGATTTAGAACACAGCTAAATCAAATCATTATTAACTCCAAATGTTAAAGTAGATATGTCGTGGTGTGTGCAGTTTGAAAACTTTAGCCTAAACGTTTCAAATTTGTCATTTGCAATCCGTCTCAGTCTTCCCCATCCTTAGCCATCCTTGTTCCGTTTGTGTTAGAATCACCTCTGGTGTTTTTCTTCCTTTTTAAACTATTATTTTGAGGTTTCCTTCATTTTAATGGGTATTTGGTTTGACACAAAAATGACTCAAAAATATCCTGACGAAGCCCCTTTAATTTTACCTTCATTCCTTGCGGCGACAACAAGCAGTGGCATCGATCTCGGTAGCAAGCTGAGCCATCTTTTATATAGGGAGTAAATTTCTAAAGAAACTGTAGTGCTGCGTCGATGGGAAGGGCTAACGCTCGAAACGTCAGCTCTCGAATCTCTTTACTGTGGCCAATTGACATTATCAACCCAGTTGATAAAACCAGATTATATCTTTTATATAGACTCTTATTGAGATGTAATATATTCATTGGATAATGTGTCGCTCCATGAGTCAATAAACCACAAATTAATGAGAAATTAATTCCTTTCTACTGTATAACCCGCAAGTAAAGTGAGCTGCTTAGGGTTGTCTTCTAACCAGTTACAGCTGTGTTCCGTCTCGTTTTCGTTAAAGGGCCATAGTCAGCCACTCCTTTGTTGTTGTTTACAAGGGAAAGTTTCAGTGTATTTACTTGGAGCGTGTCGAAACGAAAGATGTCACTGTGAAACTTGCTGACAGTAATTTAATTAAGGTGGCTCACAATACTTCCCAGCACATTCAAGCTTTACAGCGCGACGCGCCAAACTGTGGCTACCCAACAAACTTTTTTGACAAGTTAGCCAATCAGAGAGCGCGAATTTGGTTGAGTTGTCCCGCCTCCTTGTTAAAAGCATGACAGGTTTCGTGAGAACAGCTTTGAAAATTCCTAGGAGGCGGGACAGCTCAAACAAATTCGCGCTCTCTGATTGGCTAATTATAACCTGTAAAAAAAGTGTGTTGGGTGGCCACAGTTAGGCGCGTCGCGCTGTAATACTTTGTTGGGTCAATACTACCACTCTTCATCAGTTGATGTTGCAATAATAGTATCAGACAAAAGCCCAATCATTGGTTAACAAGTTGTGACAACTGTCGCGACATTTCTGGTCACCATAGCAACAGTATAACCTGTTAAAAATACCCTTAATTGAGCTTTAAGTGCTTTTAATTCAATACGAGCTCGCTGACCCCTATTTTTTTTTTACTGGGTTTTAATCAGTATACTAAAATGATGCAAAGTTAACAAAAATTAATAGGAGCGGTTTCAGAGACACCTTAAATAAGAAATTAAGGTGGCTCTGAAACAACTCCTAATTCCAAGAAAACCGTTTGAATAAGGCAGCATTTAGCAACGGAGTGAGCCAATTGAGCGAAGTCCTCCCGTTGGGGTTGCGCTCGGCCAAAATGAGGAAATTTGGAACAGCGTGGATTGGGACATTGAGTATCGCACGGGCATTAACTTAAAGTAAAAGTTGTTTCGTCGAAATTGCAATTATTATCTTTAAGTTTGTCGTAGTGTAGCTCCTCAGTAAATCGTAGATCTGCTTGTGCCCTACAATCCAGCCATGGCACCTAACTAAAGATCGTCCAGGCTACTCAAGTCGTTCATTCGAGGAAGTACATACATGCATACATACTTTGTTAATGACTCCCCCGAAAGGGGATTTTTAGTCACAAATACTAATAATGAATGAAAATGTTAATTAATTATACAGATAATCGATTATTAAACAAATTAAACATTCATGACGTACGCTTTCCACCTGTACTAAATTAGGCTGATGTCATTAATTAATTAGCTTTTTATTTACTTTAGATTTTGAGTTATGCTTTCTTGACCAGATTGTTGCTCATCACACTAAAGATCTTCTACAACAGTGACTTCGATGAACTTGATCCCAACCCTCTCCTCTTTGTCTCCTTTATAAACCTCAAGAGTGAGTCCTTTGCTGAGCTTCAGTCGTTTGTTGAAGCCAGCGGTTTTCACCAGGCCTCCGTCATGCGCAGTGTAACACGAGCCCCAGTTTTCATTTGCATCCAACTTGAGAGTGATGACAAACAGACCGGGATAGAAAGTATCGCTTGCTCTGGGCGAGAAACGGTTAATCCCCCTTTGTCCAGTCAACTTTGTACCAGAGGACGCCTCCTTTCCAAAACAGGGGGCATAAGAATCGTAATTGTCTTTGTCGAGAGTTTCAAATCCAACAAAGCTTATCCCGTCAGACACGCCAAAGATTGGATCGCTGTCCTCATTTGTTCCGATATCGACATCAGTGGAAACCACAATTTTAACTGTTAACATGGTGTAATTTTTCAAGACATTAGCAGGGATGATAGGTACCTTAAGGAGAGCGCCAACATCTTCTGAACTTGCGTTGAACGTGAGTTGTTCAGTGGTGTTCAGACGATGGCTGTTGATGTAGGACGCATGCGCCGCAAGCCAAGAAGGAGTCATGGTCTGATGGTAAATCACTTTCTCCTACAAAAACGATTGTTGTGACTCAATAAAAATTAGTGCAATGCTTCAAATCTTCCATTAAGGGACAGTGTTAGCACAAATCCGTGTTTCTTGACATTTTGTATACTTTTAAGATATAAAAAGGATGGTAACAAAACTTGTTTGTGTGGAAAACCTAGGAAGGGATAACTCGTTAAAGTTTTCTAAATCAGCAACATAAGCGACCTACAGGACAAATTACACCATAGACACAGAGAGTATTTCTACTCCCCTCTGGATGGGATGATAGTCCATCGCAGGGTTACCTTGCCCAAGAACACAACGCAGTGACACAACAAGAACTCAACGCAGTGGCTAGAGGCTCGAACCCGGACCGTCCGATCCGGAATCCAGCGCGCTAACCGCCGCCTCCCACTGTGGAGAAAAGTAATGCTCTTTTATTAAAAATATTTCGAGAGTTCTTGAAATATATTGCAAATATTCAAATATGAACTCTCATTTATTTGCTCTTGGCCGTTTTTATGTTGCATGCATATGATCTTCGTTGGCTCACAACTCGAGCAGGAGCCGCCTGTGGACGGACTGTGCAAAGCACTACAGATTGCGCGGATCAAAATTCAAATATGCGCTAGCTTACATGTGTCTTCAATGTTGGCATTATTTTTGTTTATCTTTGTTGCTCACGGTTGGCGACTTGTCAGAAATCAGCTGTGATACGTGCTCTAACTAGTCAGCAGCATTATCGTTGGCGGTGCTTTGCAGTTTTCATTTCAACTGGGTCCTAACTGCTTTTGATAGTTCTTGCTAGGCAGCATTAATTACCATAAACTCTGAAACATTTTTCCATTCGACTTGAAAACCATATTAAGCCACTTTTCCTTCAAATCATAGGTTAACTAGGTAGATGAACTGCTTTTAATTAGATCGATCTTGAAATATCATGAAACGAATAACTAACCAGCTTGCAAAATCTGAGAAAATTCCTTTACCTTTGTCTGGGTACTTCTAAGTTCTACCAGGTCACTGCTTGTCCTGTTCAAGGCGGACTTTAACCCAGTCAAAACAGCATCATGGAATTCCAGCTGAAAGGAAGAAAGAAGAACATCTTCGTCCCTTTGACATAGCAGATGTTTACTATAATGAAAAGGCAGCCTTTGGAAAAAAACATTTCTCAAATTAATAGACCATATTCACAGTTTCACGTTGTACGCGTGATGCGCGTGTCAAATTGCGTTCTTTGCATTCCATACATTCTTAGTGAAACAGAGCAAATCATGCACCGCGCATGCGTTAAAAATAGCAACGTTGTGATTATGATTGCGGGCTCCTCTGGTCGCTCGCAATTAATAGGACTAAAGGTTATCCAATTTCTTTCCGTTTGTAATAGCAACGCAAAACGCGTCGATTTGTGACAACGATGAAAAGAAAAAGAAACTCGACCGAAATTTAGACGAGTTCACCCCGCGTACGTAACAAATCCAAGTGCCCAAAAAAATACTGGGTAGTTCTCCAATGAAAAACGAACAAATAAATAAAATATACAATACATATAAACGTATAATCAATCAACAAACCCTTGATGTGAGCGTTATGTTGTCAGTCATCAGCAGCAACTCGTTCCTTGTCATGTTGAGATCATCTCGGAGAGCATTGTACCCAGCTTCTGTCTTTGCGTATTTGATGGAAATATTAAAACTCAAGAAAAATGAGGAATGCGTCTCCCATTAATTGGACCAAAAACATAGGGAGTGGTCTGTCTTCCGACGCCTTAACCAGGAGTCAAATTTATGTGGGTACGTATGCAAATTAGGTCATGTGACCTGTGAAGGCAAAAGGTCAACACTTTATATTATGTTCTGAATGCTGTTGTTAGCTTCATAAGCTAACACAATTAGGTACTTTTAATTATTTCTGTCCCCGGACTTTCTGAAAGAGTTTAAAATGACGGTCTTGAATAAGGATGAACTTTTTCTGGAGGACTGGGCACTAGTACAAAATACTGTTTAGTCCTGTAGTCTCGTCTGGTTGCAGAAACGTTGAAGGAAAGATGTTTTAAACTGGTGCCATTCTCTTCAAAGATTTTTTCGAATTTGGAGCCGTAACAAGTCACTTGACCTAATTTGCTTATGCCACTCACATAAATTTCACAGCATTTGTAAAGTTAATAGGCTGCTGAAGTTTAAGATTGTCCTAAGTAAAGCCTCGGAAGATAGACCACCCCCGAAGTTTTTGGTCCAATTAATGGGAGACCCAAGCCTTAATTATCTTTAATTGAATAAGTTACACTCGCAAAAATTTGATTACTGTAAATGTATTTTAATAAAAGTCTTAAACATGGTAAAAACAGGTCAGCAGTTTACATAGGAACAAAGAAAAAGGTGTGTTTTAAGTTGTCGTTTAAAAATGTCAACTGAGTTCGAACTTTTTACGGCCATAGGCAAATAAATTCCAAAAAGTACATCGTCAACAGGACGACTCTTTGGTACGAATGTTCTGGACCAGTCTTTGTGGGGAGCGAGTACTAAATACGTACTGACTGGCCTATTATTGTAGTAATATTGGTGTGCCAAGAGGATTAAAGTCACTCAAATTCTCTGACTAGGCATCTTCATAAGCGAGGTATTGTGTTTATTTATTCAGCAACCTTGGCACCTTAAGGGAACTTACTTATTGGCATTTCCGGACCGTTTATATTTCATTATCCATGTCGGCAACGTCACCGAAGCGCATTCCTTTGCTCTTGCCTTAAGCTTCGTGCAGAAAGCGAGATCCAAGATTCAGTCTTCGCGCGGTAAACAAAACGCGTTACACAAAACATTGGGTGAACTAAGAAGACTTCCATACTCACGACGAATGCTAATTTCATGAGTAAAAAAGAAAAAAGTGCCAACTGAATCTTGATTTTCCTTGGCCCACTCATTGTCCCTGGGTCTCTGATTATCTCATTTGTAATTGTAGGGTATGAAATCATTGAATATCTTTAGCTATCACCTTTTAATTTTAATTAGCATCTAATTGCCTATAGCAAGTTAATCCGACAACAAGTTAATACGACACTTGCATTATTATGACAAAATTACATTGTTCTTACCAATTTCAGTCGAAGACTTTTGATATTCTCCTCAAGCACCTTTATTTTGGATGAATCTGAAGAAAACCCTATAAGGAAAAGTTTTAAACTGTCTTAACAATTAGATTACGAGCCCGACAGGAAGAAAAATTGGGTCTTCAATGAACAAATAAAAATTTACAAACTTCAAGTAAAATTAAAATCTGTGACTGAAGACAGGGGGTAACTTATTTCACTCGGAAAGACTTTTGCGCCGGATGAAAAAAGCTCTGGCTTACGGAGTTGATACCAATCGCCTGAAATGCCTAACTTAAATTTAAGTGTGAAATATATTTTCTATCCAATAATATGACTATAGAACGTTTTCATGACGTCACGGTGGCCATATTGGTGTAACAAGCAAGCCCTCCGGGAATTGAACTCTATTTTTATGCAAACACAGTCTTTTGCTTCAGCAATCCAACATGGCCGCTTGTCTCGTGTGCGAAAACACTTTATTTAATAACTAGATTATGAGCTCAAGATGTGTTGATGATTCGTTGACGTTAAAGAGTCCACACACTCATCGTAAAGAGTAGGGCACGGAGTTGTGGTGTGGTCTTTGCATGTTGCGATGTCAAGGTTGGGAATTGTTTGGAGAAATTAGGTGATAAAGCTACACTGCAAATCTGAGGGCAAGTAAAGTTACTACTACCAAATACCTGATCTACTGATATGGGGTCTGGAGCCGATAAAATATGAGGCCCGGGATGGTCTTAGCCTCCCATGCAGTCGTTTTTAGTTCTGGGACGTGCGATAAATTAACATTCCGAAATTCTCCGGATCGATATCACTCTTCGATATTAATATAGTGATAATTGATGAAAATGTTGGCTTTCTGTGGTAGTTTGTCTGTGCCACTTGGGGTGAACGGAAATAAAATTATTACTCATGGAAAAGCCGTCAAAAGACGCAAAATCGCAAAACGACTTGATACCACAAAAATTATAAATATATTTAAAAAAATATGTTTGAATTATTCAGTTTACAACCAAAAATACCTAGACCTGTTTATCACGCCAACTTCTGCTCGTTTCAGATTGCTTTAGGTCAATAACCCAGATTTAATTTTAAAGAAGATAGTTTTGAAGAAAACTGCCTTTGCCATTAAGCAAATTCTCCAGTGTGGCTCACGTTTTGTAATAAAACAAACAACCAGAATTTGTTTGACCGCCGAGAGTACAAGAACTGAAGAGGAATATCCTTGATGTCAGGGGTAGGGAAGGTGCTGAACAGAATTATCCTGCTTCGCCTCCAAGGGACTGGGGATGCTACGCTGGGAGATCTACAGGATCTGGGTCGATACAAGAGCACACTTAGGATAATCACTGAGCAGTCCCTTAATTTGAATGGAATACTACACACTCTGCTAAGTTAAATATATTTTATACCTTCGATTTTCCCGAACAACATCAATAATGTCAGCAGAAGAACCGCGAGAGATATTAAGCACATACTGATTACCAGCGCCAACAAAGCACGATTTGATCTTTGCACAGTGTTTGCACGACCAGTTCCTTTCGCGGGTGGGTTGCTTTCCAGGTTTTCGTGTTCCAGTCGCCTGGTCGGCTTTTCATCTTCCATAGTCGGATCTTTGATAGAACTCTCAGCCGATGTGTGCATCTCGAATCGCCTACCTGTTTGGAATAGATTAGTAACTCTCCATTAGCATACGACTTTGCTTTGATAAGGCATCGTGTTAGATGTGAATTGACTTCAAACATTTTTAGTTTTGAAAATTTCTGGATGGCAAAAGTGCTTATAGTGACTATATTTGGATTATTACTTGCTTAAAGGCAAAAACATTGTAAATGATCAGTCAGGGTAGAGCGTCGCACTGCAGTGCGGGAGGTCTTGAGTTCGAACCTCAGCCCGGACCAACACTCAGGGTCTTAAAATAACTGAGGAGAACGTGATCCCTTGCAAAGACATCTGCAAATGGTTAGAAATTCTAGTCTTCACGGATAAGGACGACAAAACCGTAGGCCCTGTCTCCTGTATCATTCCTACGTTCAGCAGGGGACGTTAAAGAACCCACAGTCGCACTCATCGTAACGAGTAGGGCACGGAGTTCCCGGTGTTGTGGTGTGGTCATTGCGCACCTTGGAAAGCTTCATATTCATGAGCCTCTGGCTCGGGAGAATTGGGCAACTACTCCCCGCTCTTCGAAGTAAAATATTTGCCTTTTTATCTTATTTGCTGTAATTGAGACTTGCGGAAAATCGAAAAAACTATTCCCTGTAGGAACCAAATTAACCGCAAAAATTAGTTCGCTCAAAATACAAAGAAAATACAAAATGAATGACTCCTGCCAAACAATTAGTGCCATACGGTAAATGGAAAGATGTTTAAACGTACACTGAGGTATTCCTCACCTTTGTAAAAATATTTCAAAATAAAGAACTGTGTACTTACAATTACGTCACGATTTGGTTTGAAAATTGTATTATGCCAATTCACTATATTTGCGTTGGTTTATTTACTAACTAACTCGCACCATTTTTGCATATGGATTAAATTTACAGCTGTTGCAATTAGCGCTGTCGGATCAAAGCTTCAAGCTGAAATAATTAAACATTGTACTAATTTCAGGCGTCAGCTTGTTAGGGTATGTCCGAATAGAACATGAATTTCGGGCATCACATTGTCAAAGTACAGCTAGTACGAGTGGGCCCACGAGGTGATGCCCGCGTTTATTTTGGAGAACCAACAGCGGTTACAGCGCTAAATTGCAAACAGTGTGACAAATTTTTTAACAACCCCGCGCAATGCATATGGCGTTATCCGACAACGTCATTCATTTTAAGACCAATTTTAAGCTTTTTAATGAAGATTCTGAAGATTATATTTTGCTTTTCATGTATGATTGTATCACTAGAACTGTTCATTGTAAATAGTTTTGGGCCATGAGTTTTTAATAAAGAGTTCCCCTAAACTATACATTTATGCTTCTGTGCATTTTCCGCTCGTGAACATTCACCAATGAGCGCGCGAGAATTTTTGCACATATGGTATAAATAATCTAACAAAACGCTTGGTTGCATTATGAAGACGTGACTTGGGAATTATTAGCTGTTATTGGCCATCTATAATTTTAATATTTTCTTAAAACGCCAAGTTAAACCAAAATGCAAATTGCATGTACGAATACAAGCATTTCTCTATTTTGCAGATGGAATGGGCAAACCTGTACTTCATACATACAGTTGACACATGGAAATTTCAGCAACAATTGCGAAAAATCTAAATGATGGGGTGGTATATGATTATATAGTCATTATATTACCCGGGAAAAAAGATGGCAATTTCCCAACTTCTCGTTGGGTTAGACTTCCCTGCCCGTCTCCTAGCCTGAGTATCAGCCCTTACCCCTCCCCCAGAGTCTGTACGGGTTGTCGGTGGGCGTTCCCTAACGGTCTGAAGGAAAATTTCACCTTTCTTTAGGTTGCCACGATTGTATATAAAGTTCCGCTGGTAGTCTTCACATGCCAAAGCCGGCTCACCGTTTAATTCAGAACTTTCTAAGAAAACTAAACATCTGTTGCTGAAAAAATTGTCTGCGTTTGACAGCAAAACTCGTAATAAATTTTTAAGTTCTCTCTGTAACATTAGCTTAATGTGCCATTTAGACGGAAAATTGAATGCTAAAAAAAATAGAATGTTGAGTATCGACCGAGGACGAGGGATTGAATACTCGGGGATATCGATCTACAAATAATGAAACAAGTATTGCGAACTCATGCATCCTTACGATAAATTTAACTTATTTTCTTCAAGTATCAAGATTATTTATCTGAAAGTCTTCAATGAGTTTTCGTTAACTGAAGACTGAGCGTGAACATTACTTCTGAGCGCCCCATTTGATTCTTGTTCCGTTTTGTTCTGGGTTTGTATTGAACAGCTGTTGTCTCAGCCACTGCCAGCACAGGAATATTTTATTTTGCTCAAATATGTTTAACACCGTGTATTTCAGGAAAAAATTAGCATTTTCAACACTAGAATGGAGGTAATTTTACGCCAGATGGTTGAACCACACGACGTTCTCTTTTTCGATAAGATGAAGATATCATTAATTATTGATCACAAAAAGAACAGTTAGTTTGTGGCTTTCAAAACTGATATGTTGGATGGGAAAATTAGCTATTGTTTTCTAGATATAACCTTCGGTGTTCGTGCACGTTATGCAAATAAGCCAACTGTTTATTTACTGTGTAGCATATTTTTTTCCTCACAGAACATGAGTTTGACGTGTTCAGCTCGCGGCCCGACTATTCATCGTAAGACCCAAGCATTTGGTTCCAAGAAAACTATAACCTACGCAAAAGGTATTTGGGGCGGATATTTATATTTTTAGCATCTGATTCCGAATCTAAGAGTGTAACGTGGACGAATACCATATTTGTTTGTTGAATATATAATCTAAGAGCTCTTTCTATTATCTCAGTCCGACCAGTCGGACCAACAGAGATCAACTGTTGTAAAATGGAACGATATTTTCCGATTTAACAGCTTACAATTTTGCATTCCTTTCCTAGCCAGTCCGCATCCGAACATTTGCTGAAATCAAGTAAGGCAAAATAAGGAACTTTTGCACTCTCAATGAAATCGTCCACGTTGTACTCTTAGATTCGGACTTAGATGGTAAAAAATTATAAAATGTATGTATGTAAGTATCTAACCAGTTTGTGAAAACGGACGGTAAATTTCGGCTCGACCGGTTCGACCAGTCAAAGTGGACAACCCTTACAGGTGGTCCCGAATATTCCGGTCAGAACAAAACCCAAACGGACTTTTCCATTTGAATTCATACAGGGTTGACCGAATTTTTTGGATAAATCGAAACCACCCTTTGTAATTTTCGATTCGAAAGCCGGTATATTTTCCACGGTTGTGGCTAAAAATTATAGATGTTTTTCATTTTCCAAGGCTGTGATAAAAACGAGCTTTCTATCTTGTCGAACTATTTACCGCCGAATTCGGTAAACGTTGAAATAAACAACGAATTGATGTTACGGCTCTTTTAGTTACTAGCATTTGTCTACTTTTTTATTTCGGCAAACAAAAAGATATGTAAGTGTTTTAGATCAGCCTCGCTGGAGAATACCAAAGATAATGAAGCACGTACAATAACATACTTTGTTTTTCTTTTTCCTTCTGAACAGAAATGAAGAGGCATTGGCTTGTTTTAATGGCGGTTGTACTGTTCACCATTCCATATGCATGTGCAGGTATCTTTATAGATCTCTTATTTTTCAACGATCGAATATTAAAAGCTCATTTTTATGTGCGTGAAATATTGTTGCCATAAATGTCGATTGTTTCCCGTGGCAGAATTTTAACAGTCATCGCTGAGCAAGATACTTCAAGGTTTCTTTGGATTCATACCAACAAAACATAGATGGAGAACAATCTTTGTTACAGCGTTTTTGATATATCAGTGTGTTTTGTAAAGATCGTTTTCACATGCATGCAGTACCGCAACAACATTCAGCGAATGAAGTCAAGAAAAAGCGATAATTTATTTTCTTACAGTAAATGGATAAAAATTCATTTCTCCTGGCATTAGGACTTTGTGTTATTCCAATTAACTGCTGATATTAGTCGAAATGTTTTGCACAAATTTGCAGAGCCCAGTACGAGGTCTCCATACATATGTACCTCTTTGTCATCATTCTCATTTCCACCAATGACTTACTTTCATTTGGTTATCTGCGTCACTGATTAAATTTTCTGAATGAACAAACATTTACAAACACGCTTTTCCTACTTCTTTCGTCAAATGAAGTTTTCGAGGGGTTGGTTTCGTTCGGAACTAAAGTAAGAGACACGTCTAATCGTGTGAAAGTATAAGTTTCCTGCATTCCTTTCGTTTTAATTATGACGGCTTAAAATGGTGAAAATAAAATACCAACAAGCTGTCAGAAACTGGGATCGGAAATTTCCTATCAAATTTTCAACTAGTCGAACTGACAAAGCCTTCATGTAGAACTTTAAATATCTAACTTGGTCAGTGAACTGAGCAGAGCACTCAGTTGAAACAGCCAGCATTTCTTGAAACGCCATCTTAACCAATGTAATATTTTATCCTCGGCATGTTCATTTTTGTACCATATGTATATTAGTAACTTAATTTTGTATTAACAATTAATGTAACTATGTACTTAAAATCAACTAATGTAAGTAAGTAATTATTGTCAGTATTGTATATGTTTGTTGTGTTTTCAATAAAAATAAAAATAAAAAAAAGAGAATAAAAAATCAGTTTACTGAGAACCTAAAAAAAAAAAGGTTACGTTTCCCACAAGCACGCTATTTATGTATTTTCATTTTTTAAATGATTTTTTTTTCATTTTCATTGTTATCAACAATTAGAAACTTGTCAAGCCAACCAGTTTCGCTGTGGAAATGGAAAGTGCGTCTTTGTACACTGGCGTTGCAATGGCTATAATAACTGTGGTGATAATTCCGACGAGCAATGCAGTAAGTTGTTTTGTTTATAAGATTGCCCTCTAGTTTAATTGTACGATTCTTACTGGTGTGGCCCTGACGTTGCCCAATTTATAATTTCACATTGGAGTCAAACATTCAATACACTTGCCATTTAGACGAGCTGATCACCAAATTATGTTGCTCTCTTTCGCTTTAACAGTTTTAGCTAGTGTGGCCTGAATAGACCATAGCTTATAGGTCTTATAGGTTAAAAACTTGCACCAAACTAAAAGACGTTAACCTACAAGTGTCTTTAAAATGTATAATTTGGGTTTATCAACTGGGTTGATAATGTCAATTGGCCACCGCAAAGAGATTCAAGAGCTGACGTTTCGAGCGTTAGCCCTTCGTCGGAGCGAATCGCTCCGACGAAGAAACCTGGGGTAAATCATCAAATCATACAAAATAAATCTACCACAACAAAATGCTGCTGAATAATTGGAATATAAATAAAAAATGTTCGTATTGTTAACTCGTTTCTCTCCTTTTTCATGTGCTTGATTGAACGAAACAGCCGCAGGTTAGTGTCTGTGGTATTAATTTGATGTAGCCAGCAATACGTAACAACTTTTTATAGCAACAGAGTAAAAACCTTCTCGCAGATATTTTCCGATGCCCAACGCTCAGAGGCAAATAACTGTACTGGGAGACACTGACAAATCACGATATTTTTCGATAACAAAGCTCGATAATGTTTAAGTTTTAAGTTCTGAGTTTGTTTTGGTATCACGAACAGTGGAATGGTTTTCAATTCTGATTGGCTGGCATCTTCGCTTTCTTGTTTCTGATTGGTCCACGCGGCGGGCTAAAATATATTTTATCCCACAAAATACGCCACAATGCCCGAAGAAATGATTATAATACTATTTGCCATAATATTAGTCAGTTGATAATGCGCGTAAGCAGACCATCACTTCTAGGTAGATATTTAAAGATCAGGTGATTGATCGTGATTGACTCTCAAGCAAAAAAAGGGATAAAAAGTGCATCGAGTGTTAAAATTACTTCCTTCGCATTCTCATCAGGGAATTGCGAAGATTACGAGTTTTCCTGTACAAATGGAAAATGTATTAAGGAGTGGTTTCGCTGTTGGAAGGGCGATCAGTGCGGTGATAATTCAGACGAACAGCAGTGTTGTAAGTGCATGTAATTGTTTGATTCCTTTCAGCCTTTAGTCATAGTGTTTCAGTGTATCATGTAATGCCTACAGTCACTCCGATTTCAGGTTCGTCGATCACTTGCCTTGCAAAGGACTTTAGAATTTTTAATTTGAGCGAGTTGCTTTTCTTGTGCCCTGGGTTGGTTCTATATTTTGTGAGCTGATTTTCTTTGTTTATGATATGATTTTCTTTTATTCCTTTAAAGTTGTGTTGATTTTGTTTTGATTTTGTTGAAGGCGTGAGTTTATCTTAAGGCTACACAATACCGATAGGGGTGTCCTTCAGAAAAATATTCCTACCTATGTAATGGGGCATGTTTTCAAGGAAACTACCACAAACTATATATCCATGGAAATGTCTTGAATTGTAGAATTCGAAAAAAAATATCAAAGGCAAACGCTGATGTAAAAGCACTGCATTGTGTTAACTCAGCAAACATCAATCTCTCAAAGTGTGTCAGGGATTTACTGATTCCGATTAGTTACCTTTTATAAACCCGCAAAGTTACAGCATCGTTCGCAACTGCCAAATTAAAGAAAGACACAATTTTGTTCCTCAATACTTAATGAATGTTCTGGCCCGTCAATTCTACATACCGAGTTTTCGCCCTTCAAAGATTTGTAAACATGTCTCGTCTTTACTGAAATAGCCGTCAACAGAATGTGCCGCCAGCCAATCAGATGACGTTCACAGCGAGCAAAATGATATTTTCGCGGGAATTCTAGGACAATATTATTGTGTGGCAGTCACGTTCTTCTCGTTCACTTGTGTTTAACGCACGATACTGTATTCAAAGACATGTTTATTCGGTTTAGGTTCGACGGTGATGTCTTCGAATTGATTTGCGAGAACTGACTTTGCAAAATAAAAGCGGTAAGCGGTCTCCCAGGGGAGCCGACACGCTAAGAGGACTATGACACATTATAGTTTTATTACTCTTGGCGGCGAGAGGCGGGCTTCTTTAGCGTTCTTTAATCCTTCAACAGATTTTCTCTTTAAATAGAACACTTTACAGATTTTCCAGGCACCATTAAATCAAAAAAATCGTTATATTCAAATTTCGGAGATCGATCGAGAGGGTATGTGCCCAGGGGGGTACTCAAAATAATACATGACGGGGGGGTCCGACGGAGCCTCGTACTGCAAACCCAAAAAAATACCCGACCCTGAAATTTTAGACCTAAAAAAATACATGGCACAAAATTTCATACCCAAAAAAATACACGACTTTAAGACCTCAATTTGGATTTATTCAATCAAACAGAACCTTCTAATGCACAATTTTGCACCTATAAGCTAATGAAATTGATATGTCCGTTAGTGTCTCTTCATCCTCCCTTCTGCTCCACATTTACAGATAGGTCCTCATTGTGACACTATCAGCATACATTATCATTGCATTGTAGTCATGACGCAAAAATAAAAATTTACATTTTCAAACAGGAACTGTAACGAGTGTTGAAAAATATACCACAATACACTTTTGACAAAATTATAAAGTATTCGAAATGTTTCCGTTAATTTCTCTCGGTAATCTACATTTAAGAGACTAGTGTACTGTATAAATGATGACTCTCCGAAACCATCCATGGTGCGGAAACGTCATAATATTGTACTCTTAAACAAAATTGAAATTTACATTTTAAAACAGGAACTGTAACGAGCGTTAAAAATAAACTACAATACTCTTTTGACAAAAAATCTAGAGTACAAAGTTCTCGAAATGTTTTCCTTAATCTCTCTCGGTAATCTACAGTGGAGGTCACATTCAAGACGAGCAGAATCCGAGCTAAGGAAATTGAGCGCGCTCTAAAGCAAAAGGGATTACACGTGCAAGTAATGATAAACCGTGGTGATGCACAGCTCCCGGGGAGCAGCTCAAGTGACACGAAAGACTTTGATGGACATCATTTAAATGAGTCATAGAGAAAAGAGAAATAAACAAGATTGCAAATTACATTGTATTGTCTTCTTTATACTATTAACAAAATATTTCGAATGAATATTTTTCTGATCTACTGATCGCGACAAAATTTATAACCCAAAAAAATACACAATTTTTTTCAAGACCCCAAACAAATACGTGACAGATTTTTCGACCCAAAAAAATACCGAGCATGTAAATTTTAACCCCAAAAAAATACGTCGGACCCCCCCGTCATGAATATTTTGAGTACCCCCCCTGGGGGTATGTGTCGAGTTGAGAAGTAATTTTTGACACCCGGCAACAACATAAGTTTGATCCCCAGGTCAGAACGAATTCCGTTTCTGTAAAGCGACTATATACACGCTTTCAACGCCCCGTTCCCAAGGAGAAATTAAGGTTTAAAATTCCGACGTTCTTGCAGGTTCAAATTTTAAATACAATTTTTCAATAAATATAATTAATTAATAATTAATTTATTATTCTTTTCCTCTTTATCCACATAAAACTTTAATGGGAAATCAGCCTGGCGTATGTATCTTCTACTTATATATTAATTGATTGTATTGTTAGTTGGCTGATTTTTTGACTGACTGACTAATTGACCGACTGAATGAATAACTGACTTACTGATTGACTGACTGACTGACTGACTGATTGACTGACTGACTGACTGACTGATTGACTGACTGACTGACTGATTGACTGACTGACTGACTGACTGATTATGACTGACAGCCAAGGCCTTACAAATGAAAGTGTTTGCACAAGTTGAAATTCCTTAAAATGTCACTGATATTGTCTCATTTTGCTAAGATATGTTTTGAGATCTTTAAAATACCACCAAAAATCGCCGTTTTCTTTCTATCACGAGTCAATTGTGACATTCCGTCACTTTAGCTGGGGAGGGGACAAGAATCTTCTGACCGTTGAATTGCCTGTGGACGTAATAATTTATTCCTAATTCCAATCCTATTTCTCCACTGTCGCAGGAAAAAGTTTTTTATTTCGTGCATGCTGATGATCGGCTGCGTGCGCGGTAGAGTTTAGAAAATTTATTTTTACTGCATTATAATTGAGAGAAAAAAAACCAGCTAGTGCTACCGTTGTTTATTAATCTTTTAATCGTTTGTCTTTTTTATGTGGTTTATTGGGACAATCAGCAAGTAAGTGCTTAACGTTGTTTTTTTTACTTATACTCGCGTGCTGGCATTGAACGCAGTGCTGTGGGTCGCCTCTTATCTTTCATTGTAGTATTTGTGAATGTTTAGCCCTACCCTACCCAATCCCCGTAGCTCCCGATTTTGTATAACGGACCATGCGTGCTGCACGATGTAGTTACTGGCTGGGCTAACTCCGTAGTTAAATCCGAATCATCCCTGGTTAAATCCGTGAATACACTACAATCATGCTTTCATCTCAACCTTTTGAACAAAACTAACTCAAGAAGGCAATCTAGGCAATCAGAACTTATTTATCTTCAGTCGTTCAAACTTGTAGTTGGATACTTATTTTACACCTTTTCATTATTTAGCCAATGCTAAAATATGTTAATTTGGATAAATATAGGTAGCTGTAAATACCGTGTACATTGCAATATAATGGAAATTTTATTCATGATACCAAACTGACATGAATATTAAAAACACATCACGAAAAGGGAAGACGATATTAACCCTATAACATTCCATATGAAATTAACCCGAAACAATACGAAATACCGGTATCTATTAAAGGCCAGCTACAGGGGAGAATAAGGAGATGTTTATAACCTCACTTCTCACCTGACCTCCTCATTTCACCTCACCTCACCTCACCTCACATCATCACACCTCACTACCCACCTCACCTCACCTAACCTCACCTTACCTTACCTTACCTCGTCTCACCTCACCTCATCTCACCTTACCTCACCTCAACCCACCCCAAGTCACCTCACCTCACCCCACCACACCTCACTACCCACCTCACCTCACCTCACCTTACCTCACCTCAACCCACCCACATCACCTCACCTCACCTCACCTAATCACACCTCACTACCCACCTCACCTCACCTCACCACACCTCACCTCACCTTAACTTACCTTACCTCACCTCACCTTACCTCACCTCAACCCACCCAACGTCACTTCACCTCACCTCACCTCATCTCACCTCACCTCACCTCACCACACCTCACTACCCACCTCACTTCGCCTCACCTTGCCTTATCTCACCTCACGTCACCTCACCTTACGTCACCTCAACCCAACCCACGTCACCTCACCACACCTCACCTCATCACACCTCACTACCCACCTAACCTCACCTCACCTCACCACATCTCACCTTACCACACCTCACCTCACCACACCTCACCTTACCTCATCTCACCTTACCTCATCTCACCTTACCTCACCTCACCTTACCTCACCATACCTCACCTCGCCACACCTCACCTCACCACACCTCACCTCACCTCACCTCACCTCACTTCACCTCACCTCACCTCATCTCACCTCACCTCACCTCACCTCATCTCACCTCACCTCACCTTACCTCACTTCACCACCAACCTCACCTTACCACACCTCAGCTCGCCTCTCCTCACATCACCTCACCACACCTCATCTCACCTCACCTCACCTCATCTCACCTCACCTCACCTCACCTCATCTCACCTCACCTCACCTTACCTAACTTCACCACCAACCTCACCTCAACTCACCTTACCACACCTCAGCTCGCCTCACCTCACATCACCTCACCTCACCTCACCTCATCTTACCTCACCTCACCTCACCTTACCTCACCTCACCTCACCCCAATTAACCTCACCTCACCTCAAGACCCTGAGAGATGATAAAAAATCGTTAAACTCACGGCAGAACCGTGAGAGCTGGCAGGTCTACACCTCACCTCACTTCATCTCACCTTACCTGACCTCACTTCACCTTACCTCACCTCACCTCACCCTACCTCACCTCACCTCACCTTACCTTATCTCGCCTCACCACACCTCACCTCACCTCACCTCACCTCATCTCACCTCACCTCACCTCACCTCACCTCACCTCACCTCACCTCACCTTACCTCACCTCACCTCACCTCATCTCACCTCACCTCACCTTACCTCACTTCACCACCAACCTCACCTCAACTCACCTTACCACACCTCAGCTCGCCTCACCTCACATCACCTCACCTCACCTCACCTCACCTCACCTCATCTTACCTCACCTCATCTTACCTCACCTCACCTCACCACACCTCTCATCATCTCACCTCACCTCACCTCACCCCAATTAACCTCACCTCACCTCAAGACCCTGAGAGATGATAAAAAATCGTTAAACTCACGGCAGAACTGTGAGAGCTGGCAGGTCTGCACCTCACCTCACTTCATCTCACCTTACCTGACCTCACTTCACCTTACCTCACCTCACCTCACCCTACCTCACCTCACCTCACCTTACCTTATCTCGCCTCACCTCACCTCACCTCACCTCACCTTACCTTGCCTTACCTCACCTCACCTCACCTTACCTCACCTTACCTCACCTCACCTCACCTCACCTTACCTCACCTCTCACCTCACCTCACCTCACCTCACCTTACCTCACCTCACCTCACCTTACCTCACCTCTCACCTCACCTCACCTCACCACACCTCACCACACCTTACCTTACCTTATTTTACATTATCTTACCTTACCTTTTTTTTCTTTTTTCTTAATGTGGCGGCGTCACCAAATACACCAGACTGTAAGAAATTACCTTATATAATTTCTAGTTTAAAATATTTTAGCTATTCCCTGGTAAAATAAACTAAACTCACAATTTAGATTAATCCCTTGATACAACTAACTATAGATTATTCCTTTAGCTTATATACGATGTGAGAAATATTTCAGAAACAGAATGCCTATTGATGTTAATATAATAACAACAAGACAGCCATTGACCCCGAGTATAAACCTTGCTGGCACGAGTATTGCCGATACATCATATTGTGAATGTCACGCTATAACGCAATTTTTGTTAAACAGTCTGAGTTACCTTTATGTTCAAATGACTTAAGATAAAAACAGAGTTGATCAAAAACTTGTAAGAACAAAGTGACACGAGGCACTAAGCCAAAGGCTTTTATTTTTACCGGATTAATGTTAATGCCCTGCCATTTTTAACGTTTTAGTTATTTCAGGCTGCTGGTACTATATTTATATTTACTTTCCTTTGTAAGTTAATTGATTTAAATCTCTTGGGTACAATAAATGTTGCTGTTATAAATAAACGTTTAATAATTATTATTATTTTATTTTCACTTGCTTTTTCTAATCTCTACGTTTGGCTGAACGGCCCTGATGTCATATATCTAGGCAGTAAGTAAACATTTTGAAATTCATTCATTCATAGAATACTCAGCAGTATTTTCCAATCACAGGACTTGTATTACCGGGAGACCTTTCTCAAACAGTACGTGTCGCGGTCTACTACGGGTTGGGTGGCGGGAAACCTGCGCGAGTGAATTTTAATTACTTTTGATTTGATAAGAAATTAAAGTGGCGGTAGTTTTATAAACCAATCACAAAGCGCAGGACTGTAAAACCAATACAAATGATAATTACCTTGACACTCAAGTGAAAACCCCTCGATGAAGTTAAATAACTAACTTAATATTTTTAATTTCAAAAATATTGTAGCCTTTTTCATATTTTATTGTCTCGAAAAGTAAATGAGTAAACAAGCAAAGTATTATAACGGCATTTAAAAACTCACAAATGGTTGTGGTTTAATTCCTATTATTAAATTATCCTTCTCTTTTTATCTTTGTTATGGCCTGGTCTCCTCCTTATTCAGAATGTGAGTATAATACCTTTTATGACTTAGTGTAGAAAGTTGGAGTTATGAGGAAACTTCGTTAGTCAAAATTACTAATATAGAGCTGGTGAGATATTTGTTTCATTTGCCTTGCTGATTTTGCTTTCTTCTCTCTCTGTTTTTATGGGATTTGGCGTTCATATCATATGGGACAATCAGGCGGTAAGTAAATAATTCATTAGGATTTCGAGCACACAACGTAATAGGCCATTTCCGAGTTCTCTTTTGCCTCAGCGTCAAAACGAGTCTAAGTGCGAAAATGAGTTTTACCTCCATCTTCATTCTCATGTAAAACAAGCTTATCTCCGCATGAATAGCTTCGCACTTAGACTCGTTTTGAAAGTGAGGGAAAAGGGAACTCGGAAATGGCCTAAGGAACACCGTCCAGAACAGGAACACCGTCCAGAACACCAGAACACGTACCGGAACACCCCGGAACACGGAACACCGGAACGCCGGAACAACCCGGAACACCAGAAATACCAATAAATTTCTAAAAAAAAAAAAATGAAATTCTGCTGTTCCAGGGTGTTCTTGTGTTTCATGTTCCTGGGTGTTCCGGTGTTCCGGGGTTCCGGTATTCCTGGTTCTAGTGCATTCCATTAATTATTGTATAACAAATTATTATTTTTTCTCCTTTTCATCACTCGACGACAACAAATCATACAAACCAGCTGGTAAGTAATTATCTATTATTCCTACCGTATTGTAAGGTTTATAATATTAATTTCGTTGGCATAAGGGCTTAAGCCGCATCAGGGCTCGCATCCATCACTTACCCACTCACACATTCATTCATTCTTTCTCTCTCTCTCTCTCTCTCCCTCTCTCCGAGTTCTCTTCCTTTCAATCATTCATTCACTAAGTTAATCAATTAATCATTCATTCATTCATTAATAGATTTTCGATAACCATCCAGTGGCAAACTTCAGCATACCCCAAATGCAATTAATTAATTAACCATTCAAAAAGCCAAATTAATGTACTATTTAGTGCATCAATTAGGTTTTTTGACGTTTAGCTTTCCAAATTAATTAGTGATTTTCTTTCTATCTCTTCATGATGGCGACCTGAAACTAACCAGGCTGTAAGTAACTTGCTATTTTTGCATTCTTTTTGAATTAATACACATTGCGAGAAAGAAAAGCTAATCTTACTGCGGGTGCTTAATAAGACAGTTAGCTCAACGGACAGATGCTCGGCTGAAATAGTAATAAATTATTGTGAGGTTATAAATGTCTTGTTCGTTATCCGCTTATCCTATGTCTTGCTAGCTCTTACAAAAATAACTGGCTATACATTGATTTATTTAGTTGATCTCGGTTGGTGCGACTGTTTGGATTGAGATAATGGAAAGCACCCATTGTAACTATCCGCAACTACACCTGTTTAATAATGGAAATAAAATGACTTGTCGGGGATAT
>OX393565.1:24845502-24863002 GCA_947652115.1 Blastomussa wellsi
TCTTCCTTTCAATCATTCATTCACTAAGTTAATCAATTAATCATTCATTCATTCATTAATAGATTTTCGATAACCATCCAGTGGCAAACTTCAGCATATCCCAAATGCAATTAATTAATTAACCATTCAAAAAGCCAAATTAATGTCCTATTTAGTGCATCAATTAGGTTTTTTGACGTTTAGCTTTCCAAATTAATTAGTGATTTTCTTTCTATCTCTTCATGATGGCGACCTGAAACTAACCAGGCTGTAAGTAACTTGCTATTTTTGCATTCTTTTTGAATTAATACACATTGCGAGAAAGAAAAGCTAATCTTACTGCGGGTGCTTAATAAGACAGTTAGCTCAACGGACAGATGCTCGGCTGAAATAGTAATAAATTATTGTGAGGTTATAAATGTCTTGTTCGTTATCCGCTTATCCTATGTCTTGCTAGCTCTTACAAAAATAACTGGCTATACATTGATTTATTTAGTTGATCTCGGTTGGTGCGACTGTTTGGATTGAGATAATGGAAAGCACCCATTGTAACTATCCGCAACTACACCTGTTTAATAATGGAAATAAAATGACTTGTCGGGGATATTGTTTATTTGCACCATTGTAGTGTCATTTGCGGCGAAGAGGCGCAAATAAACAATATTCTCTATGTCTTTTTGTTCCCTTATTCAAACAATTTGAAGAAAAAAAACGGATCGTTTGCAGTTTTCGGCTCTCCACTCTATACTGCCGAGCCAGTGTTTTTAGATTTCTTCACTATGAAGAACTTGCAATTGGTGGTTAATTAAAAACAGTGTTTTAGTCGTTTTAACGTGGTCGACAGGCCGGCTAGACTGGAGAGAAAAGATGTGTTACTGATTTATACGAATTCGCAGAGACGGGTTCGTTACTTATCCCTATATATATATATATATATATATATATATATATATATATATATATATATATATATATATATATGGGAAACTGTGTGCTTTTTCGGTCATTTTAACACTGTCTTTTATTATTTTTCATTTCCTTGGATGGTTTTCTTCTGAATTTAGCTTGTGAGTATTTTAGACTATTTTTTTTTCACATTCATGTTTCTTATCCCCCGAAATTATAACATAATAAACACAAAAGTTACTTTAATACTTAGGGTTATAAGAGTGGCACCGAGGGCTGAAAGAAGCTGAAAATGAATCATTTAAATTTGGCGTTGTTTTATTAATATAAATTCACTAATTTACCTTTATTACATTTTCATTTTTATCATGTGTGGATAAACTGAATGCAATCATCAAGGCTGTAAGTTGCCTGCTAAGTTTGCTTTGTTTCATTTTGGTTTTTATGTCTTTTTGTTTGTTTGTTTGCTTGATTGATTGCTTTTGGAAAATTATCTTATGCCATGCACGCAAAGTAATTTGACTGATTGAATTTTTAAGATTTTCTATGGCGATAATGATATCTATGTGTACTGCCAGTGATAATTATTTGTCTTTATTACATGCATCATGAAATCTATTGTGCAACCGCCCCAAACTTTTACTAATTCTTTAATTTTTTGTCCTTTTTTTCTCTTGCTTGCTCCTGTCAACGGATATAAATCAGGGAGTAAGTAGTCCTATTTAAAATACCCAAATCAACCAGTCGGTCATGTCATTCATGTGGTGCGTGATCTGAGTCTCTATAGGGATGATCACCAATCAGTCATGTTGTCTAAGTTTCTATAGTTCCTTAGTACAACCTAGTTAGATTAAGCACATAAAATCAAAAATCAAAAGAATTCTCCAAGAACGGAGGCAAAATAATTAGGGCCATTATTTCCTCTCTACTTTGCTAATATGTCCTTTTTCCTTTTATTCCTGTCCTCTGTGAATTCCTGCTGGACAATATAGACCGTAAGTATATGATAATATGATAAGTAATAACATAATAATACGAATATAATATCCCAGTAAATATTAACTACTGACTGACTGACTGACTTGGTTGGTTGGTTGGGTTGGTTGGGTTGGTTTAGCAATCTATCGAATGCTTGATCGATCGATTGATGCTCTAATAAGTTTCCTTTCAGTCTATTATGTCCCTGCAGAAAGTTCTAAAATGAAACAAAGGCTTTCCCTCGGGGGAGGTTGCTTAATGCAGCATTTGCAGTAATACAGACTGAAAGTTCTTTTATTTTGTTGATTGTACATGAAAAAAATATAAGCATACGTGCTAACGTTCTTTATGTTACTTTGAATTTCTTTGCTAGGCACACCAAGCTGTAAGTATTTTTTCTTATCTGCTTATGAAACTATTACATGATTATAATAATAGAGTGTGTTCGCGTGACGTCACGGCGGCCATTTTGGAGGAGTGCAACAAAGAAATGGTAGCCATGTTGGAGGAGTGAAGGAGTCTTTTGGGAATTAAACTCTATTTTCATGCAAATTCTTCCTTTTGTTTCAGTAAAACAATATAGATGCTAGTCACGTGAGCGAAAACACTCTATATAATAATTTAAGTAATAAATTGGGGTGTCTAGAGGAAAGAGAAGCTATTAAAATGGCGAACAAGACATTCGTCGGCATTTTCGTCCCCAGAGGCCGCGCTCCCTTTAGTCATCACCAAGAATCGCGACCTCTTGCCGCCTCCAAAACTGGGCGTCCGCGAATCACGGACTCATTTTCAAATCTGACAAATCTGATTGACTGAAAACTACAGAACGAGTTCTCTGTTTATGCTCATAATTTGGGGACGGCCAGAGACCTCGATTCTTGGTGCTGACAAAAAGCTAGGATCCAGGCCTCTGGGGACGAGAATGATACGGCGGTAAATGATGTCAAAACTGTAGTTCAGGTTTTGCTTTGTAGGATTATATAAGACTTTCTAGGGTTTGCTAACAGATCACTACACCACATTAAAAATTTCACACATTTTTAGTTTTTGCGTTTTGTAAAAAGTATCACAAGAAAGAGTGATTCTTGAAAAATTATTTGGGGAAAAATGTGTTCCCATTGCCATGGGTACAGGGGTGCCGTCGGAGGTCCGAAACCCTGACCCTGTTTAGGAGCAAGGAAAACGTTGTTTTATATTATAGTGCTAATATCTAGTCCTAAAAATGATCTAATGTTTACTGATGACTTGCTAAATATATACTGATGAACATTTCTGATTTTGGACATGCTTAAAACTCAACGAAAGTCATACCCTGTCTAGGACGACTCCTTAAAACCCATACCCTGTTTAGGCCAGCTGTTTAGGGCAGACTCGCTTGAATTCCATAGCCCGTTCTGAGGACTGAGAGGTCAAAAACCATACCCTACCCAGCGGCACGTCCCCGTATAGCCTATATAACTGAGTACCCCCCCCCCCCCCCTGAGAATGCGACCTAATATTCCTATTCGCGTGGAGCCTCCCGTTATACTCCGCTACTGTGATTATTCCTCCCCCCACCCCCACCCACCCCTTGGAGGGGGGCGTGGTATAGGTTCGTCTGGAATTTCTCGAAATAATGCTGAAACGATGATAGTGTTTAACTTGATTGTGAATACAAAAGCAAAATAGACACACTAATTCAATAAATGTAAAGTAAATATTGGAAGCATTATACAAAGACATAAATACCTAATACTAACAAAGGTTTCTATTTTTCTTTTGGTTTAATTTTCTGTGCTGGAAAATCAGCTGGTAAGTAAAACATTTACTTTATTTAACGAATCGTGAAAAGAAGCCTAAGCCATGGGCATTTGAGAATACGAGGGAAATGTAGAAAACACGAACCACAGGAGAGTGTTTTCTACATTTCTCGGGTATAATACATGGCTTCTAAAGGCTTCTTTATTTGCTTTATGATATAGATTTTATACGCCGCGAGTAAAAGCAACAAAATGACAATGAAAAAACTACATGTACCACTATTTTGTATTCTGTACATACAGCTGTTAATATACATTTCAAAATGGCAAAGGTGCATAAATGGCGTCCAAGTTTGAATAACAATATTTGATACATCCTTAGCCTCGTGTGGATGCTTATAGACAAAGGATTTTATACGTGAATTTGAGGCTAAGGATGTATCAATTATTGTTATTCAAATTCTGGCGCCATTTATGCAAAGAGTCTAATGTCTGGTCGTTTGCACTTTTATTCGCTGCTAAGCACCCCCCATCCCTCCCCTTCTCCCCACACACACCCCAGCGAAGCCCCCTATTATTATATGTTACACTGAAGACCCCTACAAACTACAATCAAATGAAACTAAGAAAGGTTTTGTCCTCTTTTTTTCTGTATATTCGTTACCGGACAAATCAGAGCGTAAGTAAACAATTACTAGCTGTTTATTTTACAGGTGCTAAGTTTACTTCATACTAATTGTAAAGGGCAGTTTTGGTTACGTGCGATGAAGAGTTTCAAAATTTGTAAATAGTTTTTGACAGATGAACAGATGATTCCAGTTCAGTCCTCTTCGAGAAAATAGTTCTTCGGGTTTTCACAGGTGTTTTCTAAGCTATTCTCTTGTCTTTGCATCGTAAAAAGTTTGCTTCTGAATTAACACTTCTTGTGACTTTCAAGAGAACAAAACGTTCTTTTAAAAACTAAGAATGACATGTTCTCGCAAGCAGTTCTTAACATTGTTTTTTAAAATTCTTGTGACCAATAGATATCAATCCATAACAATCGTAGCCTCCCATACAGACGTCCTTTGGGCTTCGTCACGCGTTCCTTCCCCACGGGCGTCTGCTGAAGCGAAAGTCCACTTTCGTTCACAGGCCGTTTAAATCCAATTAAAGAAAACAATCGGTATCGAGTCACCGTATGACAGCTATCCTATCACATGCTGTGAATCGTTTTCCAGAGACTGGAAAGTTACCTGTGATTGGTTCGTAGCCGTGAACGGAGGCGGACGTTCGATCCAGCAGACATCCGTGGGGAAGGAACGCGTGACGAAGTCCAAGGGAAGTCTGCGGCTATAAATATCATTCAATTTATTTTTATTTCAAACATCTTCATCAGTAATTCAATTCTGTGACTAAACGAGATCGTTTTTCATCCAATTTCATCGATTTTAATAGATTGTCATTATCGTTAACAGCAATTGATAAAAGGAGTCTTACTTGTCGCGATCAATTCGGCATCGATTGGCCAATATAAATTGATATCAATTAACTAATAATTATCAATTGACATCAAGTGACACACAAGTTGAAACGTTTTTCTTTTCTTTGCTTCAAAATGTGTTCGTCTTCTTTGTTTCCGATCACGCTTGCGGATACCCAGAGGGTAAGTAGACAAATAATTTCTACTTCCTTTGATCAGTATAGAGTTAAATATGATCAGGTTACCGTAAACGCCTCTGTGGTAATTGCATAGCGGGTCGCCGGTAAATTGTAAAGGCACGCGGGTGAATTTTCGCGGGATGTGGGTGAAAAAGTAATAATTACAAAGCGTCTGTCAACTCTACTCTTCTGCTACCGAAAGCAGCTGCTTCGACGTGATCGTGTCAAATGGAAGTGGCAGGTATAAGCTAATATCTCAGGTAGTAAAGCAAATTTTAAATTGAAAGACCTACAACCGTTACCTGTCCGCGACGGTTTCTATTTTCTCCAAGCAGATAAATTCACTCACGGCCTTGTCCCCAATGGCCACCAGCCTATAAGACCTCAACGTGGCCCTTGGCAAGGTCTCGATTTGCCTCAACTTTCCAAGAAATAGATAAAAAACGTTTCGCTTAAAAAAATAATGTTTGGCTTATTTACAGCAAATTTACTGGTCGACGTTTGCTGCATCTTTGGAGGGCTTGTTGTCAAAGTTGCACGTCGTTCCCCGCGCGCGGGCAAATTTTTGTTCTAAAAATATCGTTCCAGTTTTACGAATCTACTGGGTCTTGTTGCATTATAAGACGGAGAATTCTAAATGAAAGACTTTTGACCAGAAGTACGTTCTCAACTTCAGACAATTTTGGAAAGAAATAGTTTTTAAAAAGTGTAAATGAACCTTGGTCCCTTCTCTAAAATGCTAACCTCACTGTTTACTTCTATCTTTTCCTGTAACTTGTCGCGCATGGACCAATAAGGTGTGGGTGAGTATTTTGTTTTTGAACATAAGTAAATGCATAGCTTGCAAAATTTCTACTCGAATTCTATTTCAATTTCGGCGTATCAAGGTGTTTATATCAAGAGAATCTCTGTAGAATTTTAAATAAAACAAATATCATATATTGCTTAACTTTACTGCTTTCTTGCTTTACGTGAACGTTATAAAATTCGCAATAGGGAGCTTAAGCAAACCACGACGGCAACGTCAACGAGAACGTCGCTAAACAAAAGATTTAATGAGCAGTACAATAGCTCGGCACGTGCGTTATAATTCTATGTACATTTCTTTGCCGTCCTCTGCAAAACAACAACGTGAAATGACCAATTTCTCAGTACTTTGGAGAACGTGAACCTCGCAGCTAAATTTTCGGTTTTCTGTTTGAAAATAAACGCCGTCCTTATATTTTCTACAAGAACTATGTTTGAAAGCGATAAATGCACCAAATACATCAAGACAATTGCGAAATTCGTGCATAAAATATTAATTCATTTTTAAGCAGGCGTCGTCCTAGCCGTCGCCGTCGTCATTGCTTAAGGTCCCTACTATCAGGGTGGAGCGCCATATACCAAGTCAATAGCAAGTCCCGAAGTACATCACAAAGAACAACAACAATGGGGCCTAGCCATTAAATTAGCAATAGCACAATAGACTTCACACAGTAGAACGACACAATAATGCATCACCCCAATATCAGTAGTGCCAACAAGAATGAAACATACATTAAAATTGGGTACGATTTTTTTATGCAAATGCAGGCATAACACTACTGGAACAAAGACCTGAAATAAATTTAAGGCTCTGAACGGGATTCGAACCCACGGCCTCTGCGTTACCGTTGCAGTGCTCTACCGGTAACGCAGAGGCCGTGGGTTCTCGTTCAGAGCCTGAAATTTATTTCAGGTCTTTGTTCCAGTAGTGTTATGGCTGCATTCGCATAAAAAACCATACCTACTTAATTGCTACTGTTGGACATTCATTAATTTGTTGTTCACATTATTTGCATGATGTCGTCATTTGACTATACAACTATCAAAATAACCTTAGTTTTCAATTGGTCTTTATTGTGCTAATTAGGGCGATTATTGTTTAAAACCCACTGGGATTACACAATTTAAATAATAAAGGAAAAACGAAATGAATTCTGGTTGTTGTATTCAGATGACGACATCGTACAAATGAACTACTCGGATCCTCGCTGTTGCGAGATAGAAGTGTCAGATGCGGGGATGACCTAGTAGTGTAAAATTTGATCTTCGTAAAACAGTGCTCAATACATAGAAGCAGAGCGAAGTATATGTTGTGGGAGAAAAATCAAATAAACTACTAGGTCATCCCCGCATCTGACACTTCTATCTCGCAACAGCGAGGATCCGAGTAGCTCATTTGTACGATGTCGTCATCTGAATACAACAACCAGAATTCATTTCGTTTTTCCTTTATTATTTAAATATATATATTGCTTGTACTGGTTCTTCTTTTTTATCTTTTCCATCTGCTGCACGTATTGGACAATTAAGATCGTAAGTATCGTTTACCTATATTTTATTTTACTTATTTAACCGACCTTTCTTTATTAAAATTGAAATTAATTTATTTAATACCGACAACGCTTACTTTAAGTTTCCATATTAAGCATTTGAAATGTTACACAATCGTGCACTGATACTCTTTTTCTTTTAATTCCTTCTTGTCTACCTTGCCTGGAAAAATCAGACAGTAAGTATAGTTATGCTTTCATTTATAGAGTGCTAATGTTGTTGTTGCACTTGCCGTCTGTGGTGATAACTATATTCACTCTGTCGATCACCTCAGAAATCGAGAGCGAATAAATTAATTATTGTAGCAGAACCCTAACACTTTTTCAATTTTATTATTCAACAAATTGTCACCTTGCCCATATATGGCCATGAAGCGATTGCCGAAATCTCGCAAAGCGTTACATAACGGCAACTTTTCTAGCCGTAAAATGCGCTTCGCTGACAATTTGTTGAATAATAAAACAATCATCCTGCTCAATCTTGCGGAATATCGTCTGATTTTAGCCAACTCGACCTGCGGCCTCGTCGGCTAAGTATCAGGCGATATTCCGCGCCATTTCGTAGGATAATTGCTTAATATCTCTACACATGAACTAGCACTGTATTACACGCGCGGAACTGAGTTGTCATTTGAAACTTTCCGCTGTGTGCGCACACTCATCTTTTCATTCAAGAATTTTGACGCTTTAAACTCGTGATCATGAGTAGCTTAGCTAATCAGATTACAGCATTTGAATAAGTATACTACTCTTTACTAATTTAAAGTAATCTTTTTTATGCTTTTCCGGGGTTTTGCCAATTCAATGTGGAAAATCAGCACGTAAGTTGATATTATTATTTTTATTGTTTTGATGATGTTGTTGGTGTTTGTAAATATACCTATTTTCCTTACAGTGAATTTTTGCCTGTTGAGCTAGATCACTAGTGACAGACACGTTTAATTAGCAAGGGAAATAGAATTTTTGTTACTGTTTTGGCTAATCTTCTCCTACAGACTAATTAAAGGCCACCTGAAAGTTACTCATGTCAATTTTGTTGCATACCATGTGTTTTATCATTATGAAGAAACGTTTTGATCATTTTCCTTTATTGAAATTAAACTAACTAAGCTTTCAATTACTTTTTCTCCTTTTGCTGAACAACCAGCCGGTAAGAAAATTTATCATTTCTTTGTTTTTCGTTTATGTTTTGTTTTTTTATCCTTTTTGTTATATGTGTTTTTTATAGATCGAGTAGTAAATATTCTTTATGAAGAAAAGTGTAAATACAATTTATGCGCGTGGTAAACCTTCGTTTCCATAGAATTACTTTACTTTTATGCATGGCATTGAAAATCCAGCTATTTCGAGAAAAGTTGGTGAAATAAGCGCACGCAACAACCCCGGACTGGTATTGTAGTAGAGTTAAGTCCATGGCTCCTTAAATTTGATTCAGCGTTAAATTGAAATCTGAGAAAACGGCACGAGACACATTGAAGGATGTTTGCAAGTGTTAACAAAAACAGGCTTGACATATAGAGTGAGAGGAACGTACCTTGTTTCCCAGATTACCTTTCGGGATTTTCGCATGCATGCACTTTTCCAACAACCTTTCTTGAACGAGCTTTATGTTGTTTACGCATGCGCCCCCGGTGGGACTCCCATATGTAAGAGATCGGATTCCCTTTTTTCCCTTAGCGGTATAAATTAGGGGTTTTGGTCTCACTTAGGCAGTTCAGACCAGAAAATCAACATTTTTAGCCATACAGATTCGTTAAGGACCGTTAAAAAATAGACTACCGTGAAGAAATAGAAACTTCTACATACTGTTCAATCTGCTATGAAAAGTGGCATATTAATTCTAAGTAATTGAGCCAGGGTTCGATTTCAGAAGAGAGTCGTCGTCCTTTCAGTATGGGCATTCCCGGGGGGCTATTACGGTTTCTTTTTAATTAATAATCAGTACCTTTTCTGTGACTGTGTGAAAGCAATCAAACTTTTATAACGGTTTTTATTTTATTGATCGATTTCTGTAATGTTTTATAATATTTCCTATCGCGTTTCAATACAGCTTTACAAGCAGCCAAAAACTAAATTACGTTACTCAGTCATTTGTCTTGGTTTAATTTAATTTTCATGCCATCTCAAATCCCTGAATGATGCAGCTGGTAAGTAAATTGTTACGAACTTGATTTATGTATAAAAATGTAGAGATAAAGGATAAAGGTGGGAAAAGTCTCAGGTGCACCCAACGAGTCTGTTCCACAATTTATCTGTTCTCCAGCGCAAATGTTGCTGGCTGGAAAATTGTGGTAAAATGGTTCAGTATATGTTTTCCCATACTACTTTTGCGCCGGCTGATTGAAACTCGGTAGGGCGACTGAATAAACTGCTCGACGAAGGCTTGAATCTCGTTGAGAAGAGTGGATTTCAACGGTCTTCAAGGCCATTTCCTCGCGTTTGTTGTTTGCTCTAATTGCTGGCTGGAAAAAATTATGGTTCATGTGCTAGCAAAAAGGAACAGATAAATTTTTCCCACCAACTCTCATTAACTCTTGTCAATCGTTGTTTTAGGGGTGCTCCTGAAGTCTGTATTCGCGCCTAATGGCCCATCCAGCGGAGCTTATCCCTGTTTTCCTGCAGGTTTCATGAAGCGACTAGGAGTATTTTTACACCCCCTGGCTTGGATGGGATGCCAGTTTATTGCAGGCTTAACCCCAGCATTAAAATCCCCAGTACACATTTATACCCCTTGGTACAGACAGGCAGTTTAAGAGAAAAGCATCTTCCGAAAAGCAGCCAACGGCCAACGCGTGGCCCCGGTCATGGCCCGGTGATGTGGAGGCCAGCGGTTTTCTAACCATTTGACCGTCACACCGCCCTATTAATTTGAACCAACTAAACCTTTTGTTACGGCAGCGAAGTACTAAGGCTACGTTTACACGGCACAGAATCATAACCGATCCGGACCTGCACGGCTTCTGTTTACATGGAACCATTTGGAACCGATCCGGTTGTATACGCGGGATCGTACTGGAACCGGTCTGGTGCGGATCCGAGCCCAGACCTACAAATCAACAGGTCATGTTTTGGATCCGTTTGTATCCGTTCTGTATCGGTTCCAAAACGATTTAAATATTTTCTGACCAGATCAATTTGGATCCGTTTGGAACCGGTCCCGTGTAAACATAGCCTAAAATATTAGGTTGCGTTTACACGGAACCGGGCCGCAACCATTCCGAACCGAACAGGACCGAATCGGCTTCTGCTTACATGTTTCCATTCGGGACAGATCCGGGTGTTTACAAGGGATCATTAATATGGAATAGATTTGGTACGGAAAAACTGGACCAGCAAATCAGCAGCTCCAGTTCTGAATCCGTTTGGATTCGTTCCGGAAAGGTTGCAGATAGGTCCCCTACAAAGGATCCATCCGGTCCTAAAATTAATCGGACGGGATCAATTTGGATCCGTTATTTTTGAACCGGTCCAGTGTAAACACAGCCTTAGAAATGGAATTCGTTGTTCAATATTTAATTGGCCAGTACTGAGATTTTGCCCCGTGAGTAGCAATTAGCGTAGTAACCCGAAAACATGCACTTCTGGTAATCCACGGTCATAAATCTAATTAGTTCCTTTTCTTGATCTCTCTCTTTTTTGGTTTCCAGATACGAATGAAGGTAAAGAGCACTCCATCTGTTAATTTAAACAACCTTCAAGTTCGTTTTAATATTATTTTCTTTTGTCTTTAGTTTTTAAACATAATCAGAATATCATGATACGAAAGATAAGTTTTTCAGTTCAGTTTGTGACAGAACTAGAGTCTGCTAATAAGTGCTATAATTTGGATTGATTGACTACCTTACTTGTATCAAAATTCGTGTCGGACTCATTTTCGCTCGGCTTTAAAGTGCCCATGAAATGAAAAAACGAGCTATTGAAAAACAGCTTATTTGAAATGCCTTTAAAAATGAAGGAGAATGGCGTTTTCCTTTTTGTGATATCCCTTCTCATTCCAGAGATATTCAAGATTTTCGAATTATGCTCATTAAGTACTGATGACGTCATATGGTGTGATAATGCATATAGGTGTAAGAATACAAAATATAGCATATCTCTGCATGTAATGATGCAATGAAATTGAAACTTGGTGAGCATGTTTAAGTCTAAGAAATACATCAGATGGTGCATACTTTGGTGTTGCTATGGCGACATATATGGTCCAAGTATCCTGTATTTGATCTTGAGCAAACATCGCCCACTTCCTTAAGGTTAATTGGGAGAGCGAGTGCAATATGGGCATTGTGCACGCTTTAAATTAGATCAGTCATTTTCCCGAAACAGTCACAAACGAGTAATATTTGATTTAAAGAGGAAAGAGACTGGAACCAAGATTGTTGCCATAGCAACATCAAAATACAGAGATATGCCCTATTTTGTGTTTTTACACCCATATTATCACACCTTATGACGTCATCAGTACCTAATTTGCATAATACAAAAATCTTGAATATCTCTTTTCATCATTTTTTAAGGCCTTTCATATAAGCTTATTTTTCAATATAATTTGGTTTTATCAACTGGGTTGATAATGTCAATTGGCCACCGTAAAGAGATTCAAGTGCTGACGTTTCGAGCGTTAGCCCTTCGTCGGAGCGAATCAAGGAATTGTGCGTCGTGTGTCTTTATATACAGAAAGATGGAGCTTCGCTATTGGCTGGTGCCTGGTAACGTGAAAACTTGGGAATAAATTAGTTGAATGAAAAGCGTTCGTTGATACCGTGAGGATTAAGAGTGCCGATTATCAACCCAGTTGATAAAACCAAATTATATTGTTATACTTCCCACCGACGCAGCACCACAGTTTCTTTAGAAACTTACCCCCTCTACTTATTTTTCAATAGCTCGTTTTTTCAATTCATAGGCACTTTAAATTCACGCAATTTAATTTCGCGCACATATGTCAATTGTGTATGCATGCGTTAATAAATCAACTGATTTGCATAACTAACAAAGAGTGCTGATATTACACGACAAAGCTTTTCGCACTGATTATAATTGGCGCATTACTAAAATTCTCGCACTCATCGCTGGGAGAATTTTAATACAAGTAAGGTATTTAATTGTAAAACACATAATTTTATTTGTATTCATGCCATGTCAATCATGAAATATTCTTTAAAATATAAACAATATATATTCCCAAACAATTAACTGTATTATCTCCGAACAAGAACTAATACTGCGGTTTATAATTTGGCTGGTCCTGTGAGCGGTCAAGATGAAGCAAATCGCATGCTGTGATTGGCTACCGAGCGGTCAAGATGGAGCCATCTCGTTTCTTTCATCTCGTTCATTTGCTTTGTTTGGCGTCCTTCGGGTCATATAATAAATCCTTTACTTCGACTCGGTTCATAAACACGCAAAAGAAGAACAAGGCCAATTTCCAGCCATCTTGACCGAACAAGCTTGGCCAATAACCCATAATTATATAGACCCTTTGCATAAATGACGGCCACATTTGAATAACAATACTTGATAGTATTGTTCAGCTTCAAATACATGTAAAAATCCTTTGTCTATAAACATCCACACGAGGCTAAGGGTGTATCAAGTATTGTTATTCAAATCTGGGCACCATTTATGCAAAGGTCAATAGTTGTGCGTATCGCACTAGTCAGTAACAAAGGACTGTCAATAGTCCTTGTATAAAAGTCTATAGGCAGCTATAAGTCTGTAGATAAAAAGGGGTGCCTAAATTATTGAAAAGAAAAGTAATTTTTGAGAATATAGACATGAGAGACATTCGTCAATTTAGACATGTGTTATTTTACAAAGTGGTCATCTGATACTCATTTTGTTTGTTGCTTTTTTTTTCCATGTTTTTTGACGGATTAGTGGGTGAGTACTGTTTTAATTAATGAAACGTTTCCAGGACTCGCACAAACATTGTAGGCGGAGTTGCGCAGTACAGACTGGAAATCATGTTTTAAAGTAACATAGTTCAAAATGTATTTGTTGTATAACAAGAATTAAGCAAATCGGCTGAATTCGAAATGAGCTCGAGTATTGTATGTTCAGCACATTCACTAACTCCCTGCGCGTGATAGTATATAATACCTTATTCCAAAATGATTACCATCTTAATATTCTTTTGTTAGACCTTCTTGCCTCGTTTCTAAGCTCGAAAATCAAAAGAATACTTGATCTTGAACGAGGCAACAAGGGCCAATTTGATTGAGACAAAAGATAAAAACAGTTTGCTTACCAAGATTAGGTCATGGAAGCCTTAATTAATATTTCTATGGTGTTATTAAAATAAAAATTGTAAAAGGTTGAAAACTTTGTTTACTCTTGCTTCGTTTCTTCTTTTTTCTCCATGTGGCATCCTCCATGAATAATCAGATTGTAAGTAATCAAGAAGCCTCGTCATTTCTTTTTCATGTTTTTTGAATAAATTATCCAGTGCTAGCACAAAAAATAATATGAAATAAGTAAAAATAATAAAAATAACATTGCAACCTTTTTATCTACATGTAACCTTCAATATTTGACCATGAAACTCCTCAGTTTAAAAGAAACCTTTGAATGCAGGGAACCATGCACACAACGCAAAGGAATAGTCAGCAGTTCTTGTTGCCGGATCTCTTTGCAGAAATGCTCGTACCAGACGTCACTGTAACGTGTAGAAAAAAACAATTTAAACTGCATGGCTGGCACTAAGGCAAAGGGCACTTTTAATGGGCCAATATTTCGACTAGCACGTCTAGTCTTCTCCAGGGCCGTTTTTTTCGTTTCATCTTCAGTACTTGTACTGAAGTTAGAGACCTATCAGACCTATTTTATTCTTAGTATTAAATTTATATAAATAGTTGAACAGTAAGTTTCAGCCCTAAAGGCACTATTTTGTTTTGCCTATTGTCTTCTTTACAAAAAAGACAATGTGCACGGAATGGGGTTACACGAAAAATCTTACCAACAACTTTTTCAATAGACCTTTTTACCGATACGGCGGCCATTTTGAATTCTGTTGTTTCAAGTGGCTATTATGGGATGCAAATGCATATTAATTTGCCCCCTGGGCATCCCATAATAGCTACTTGAAACAATATAGTTCAAAATGGCCGCCGTATCGGTAAAAGGTCTGTTGCACTCCACTTTTGCTCGCTGCTTAGCCTTTCGAAAGTCGCAGTCCTCGCTGACTTATCGCTAATGATGTGACGTAATTTGTAAGGTTGCATGGCTTGGTCGTCCTGGACTAACTGTAGTAAAACTTGTGGAGCAGGTCGCCAGCAGCGTGAAAGGATCGGTAAGAAACTGAACGCTCCCTTACAATTCTTGTTATTTTATTAATTTTTCAATTTTGACTGTTTTCACGGTGGCTACAAACCTTTGCATTTCTATTTCTGTTGTTCTAACAGGGATTGGACAGTCTATATGCTGAAAATTTTAACCCAAAAAAACCCACAATTATAATTTCACGCAAATATAAACTTCCCCTTATATAAAGGTGAGCGACACCTGTTTGCTGCGAAGCCTTAGCGTAATAGCAGCACTATTTGTGATTGTTCGTATGGGACCTGGGCGCTTTATATTCGAGCACATAACTCGACCGAAACTCGATCATATTTTTTTCGGTGGCGATAATTTTGAGTAGATGCAGTACATATATACGGAGGTGTACGGGGGATAATTTACTCAATGTTTTGGACTTTTCCCCAGAATTCAACTGTTCGCGAACTCAGGAATCAAGGAGTTGCCAACTTTCTCCTTGTCCAAGTAAGTGAATTCATTTAATACACAGATTGAAATAATTGTTGGTAAGAGGTCCGGTGGAATTAGCCTGCGTTGCAGCCGGACGTGTCACATAATCCTCGGTATCGGCGGTTTTGTCCGTCTGCGACGCAGGCTAGGTGGAATACGCTTAGTGAATTCGTATAAAGCTGGCTAAGGAGGTGAGCACCAGGCTTTGAGCCAAGCCGTAGTGTATGTATAGGTGTCGGGCCCAAAACAGGATAATACAGTCAACTCTCTCTAAGACGGACACCATCGGGACCGGCCTCAGCTGTCCGTCTTAGAGAGGTGTCTGGCTTATAGAGTCGGCGTGACATGACCCCAGGAATTTCCAGCTAAGAGAGCAAGAAAATAACTGTTTTAGATTACAATACAATTCGATTGTCACCTCCAAGTTATTTTTTTAATGGCCGGGACAATAACTGATTTAATTTTAATTAGTACTGTATGTATTTCGCCGGACAAGAAAAGAGCTGTCAGTTGATCGTCTGGTGTTATGGTGCCTAATACCAAATATGTAAGTTTACGTAGGTCGACCTATCTCTTGGTGGAGACGTATCACCGCCATTGTGGACGACGTCGTACGTGCATAGCACGCGCCCGCGAGACGTGCCTTTAAAAACAGACCCAAAACAGGATAAAATTCCTTATGAAGTTTCTACATACACAGAATGCCCACTACCAAAGTAAGAGAAATGGAGTAGCTTTGTGGGCAAAATAACAAAGCTGAGTTTTAAGGGAGCTGATTTGTTAGTACTGGTATTAATAGGGAGCTTAAGAAACCACGATGGCGAAGTCGTGGGCAATGTCGATTAAAATCGATTATTTTACCCACAAATCTCGCGGTACCCTAAAGTCATTTACTTTGTTTATCACTGTCAAAGCTATCACCAAACTGAATCTATGAATTCGAAATAAAAATTTAAAAGTTAGCCGTCGTGTTGTTGCTTTTCAGAGGACGGCAAAGGACGTAGACAGCCATTGTTCTCCTCATTAAACCTTTTGTTTTATGACGTTGCCGTTGCCGTCGTGGTTTTCTTAAGCTCCCTAAATATAATGGTGAATGCAGTATGTCAATGCACTCCTAAACGAAACGACCCCTAATTTCGGACTAACAAATTTCGCGTCCCCTGTATTCAAAACCACCCTCGTACCGGGCGCCTTCTTTCCCCTTGACCAACAGCCGATCAGGAAACGAGCGACCCTGTAAAGATCCAATTTGAAGTCAGAAAATATCGTACTCCCGGTTGAACTGCGCATGCGTAGCTTTGAAAAGCTTGACCCGACTCAATCTCATCCCCAGGGCCCGCTTTTTTTTGGTCAGCAACAAGAACGTGGACACTGACCAGGACCGATTTTTGGAGCATGCGCATGGTGAAAGTCAATGAAATGCGGACTTCCGGGATCAGTCCTGGCCAGAGTCCGCGTTCTTAGTGTTGACCAAGAAAAGCAGGCTCTGGGGACGACATTGGACCCGACGGACATGGAATTTTACTTCCAGTCATTTTCTTAGTCTTCTAAACCAATCAAAAGAGATCCTGTAACGGAATTTTCGCGAGTCGCTCGTTTCGTTAAGCCTGTGCATTAAGGAACAAATACTCGAGGAGCGAGATTGATTCAAAACAAAAATGAATTGGATATGACAACTTTTTATGGAGAAATTAAAATTTAAAGAGAACATTTTTTCAAAAGCCTCTCCTCAGATCTTTGAGTTCCCAAGAGACCAATCTGCTCTCAAAGGCAGCACCGTCAATTTTACCTGCAAAGCCAAAGGTATTCCAAATCCGAAAGTGTCGTGGAAATTTAATAATGGCAACCTTTCCTCGACTGTCATTCAACACGACATCCAGAACGGGTTATCACTACTGTTGACAAATATCAAAAAAGACTTGGAAGGAAAGTATCAGTGTGTAGCAGAAAACCAAATAAGTGTAACATCTTCCACGGCAATTCTGACTGTGCTAGGTAAGTACAAAACAGAACAACAGCAATATATACTGAGCGTTTGGCATTCGCCTTGGTCCTTTAATTATATATGAGGGAATCATTCCTTCACAAATTCATTAATAATGCATCTAGGTAAAACAACTACGCGAATTCCGAGCGAGAAAATTCTCTTAACGCCCG
>OX393565.1:24870502-24885502 GCA_947652115.1 Blastomussa wellsi
AACTACCACTACCACTACAACTGTCACTGCCACTGATACTGCAACTGCCACTACCACTACCACTACCACTACCACTACCACTGCCACTGCCACTTTCACTACCACTACCACTACCACTACCACTACCACAACCACTATCACTACCACTACCACTATCACTGCAACTATCACTACCACTACAACTGCCACTACCACTACCAATACCACTATCACTGCCACTGCCACTGCCACTACCACTACCACTACAACTACCACTACCACTACCACTATCACTGCAACTGTCACTACCACTACAACTGCCACTACCACTACCACTACCACTGTCACTGCCACAGCCATTACCACTACCACTAACACTGTCACTGCAACTGCCACTGTCACTAACACTGCCACTACCACTGTCACTACCACTACCACTACCACTGCAACTGCCACTACCACTACCACTGTCACTACCGCTACCACTACCACTACGACTACCACTACCACTGTCACTACCACTACCACTACCGCTACCACTACCACTGTCACTACCACTACGACTACCACTACCACTACCACTACCGCTACCACTGCCACTGCCACTTCCACTACCACTACCACTACCACTACCACTACCACTACCACTGCCACTGCCACTGTCACTACCACTACCACTATCACTGCCACTGCCACTGCCACTACCACTACCACTACCACTACCACTACCACTACCACTGCCACTACCACTGTCACTACCGCTACCACTGTCACTTCCACTGCCACTTCCACTACCACTACCACTACCACTACCACTACCACTACCACTGTCACTACCACTACCACTATCACTATCACTGTCACTACCACTACCACTTCCACTGTCACTACCACTACCACTACCACTGCCACTGCCATTACCGCTACCGCTACCGCTACCACTACCACTGTCACTACCACTACCACTACCACTACCGCTACCACTACCACTGTCACTACCACTACCACTACCGCTACCACTACCACTGCAACAACCACTACCACTACCACTACCACTGTCACTACCACTACCACTATCACTATCACTGTCACTACCACTACCACTACCACTTCCACTGTCACTACCACTACCACTACCACTGCCACTGCCATTACCGCTACCGCTACCGCTACCACTACCACTGTCACTACCACTACCACTACCACTTCCACTGTCACTACAACTACCGCTGCCGCTACCACTGTCACTACAGCTGCCACTACCACTACCACTGCCACAGTCACTGCCACTGCCACCACCACTGCCACTGCCATTGCGACTACCACTGTCACTGCTACGTGGCGTACCTGTGTACCTGGCGTTGCAGTTCGGGTAACGTGCACGAGCGAGCGGCGAAACTCGCAAAAATGAGCCCCTCTCTCGTTCTCGCTACTTTCCCATTACCACCGCTGCTACCATAGCCACTGCTGCTACCACCACTCTACCACTACCACCGCCACTACCACTACGTACCAATACCAGTACCACTTCTGTTGCCACTGCCAATGCCGCTGATGATAATCATAACAACATAACGATAATCAAATTTTTGAATAGTATTTTTGTCGCCGTAGCTCATCCAATTCTTATCATGGAGTATTTGGGGCGTGGTGATTTATTGGGTTACCTGAGGCGTACCCGAGGAATTCACGATCACTATCATCATGGAGAGGGACGAGTTCAAGAACTGGAGCCATATGATCTGGTGTTGTTTGCCAAACAGATTGCTTCTGGCATGGTTTACCTTGCAGCAAGAGGGGTAAGTTTTTAATTATATATCTTAAAATACACATTAAGAATGGAAAATAGGCAAAAACAGAATTTGAATTTCAAAATATAAATAGACAGCAAGTTCCAATTAGTGAGAAAATAAATTTTATGCAAACATTTTTGTCCTTGCAGCATCATGATACACCGAAAATTGAATGAGCACATATAATATTGCCAAGTCATATTCTACATATCGGAATGACATGAACCGTGGGACAAGTTGATTTTATTTTCTAAGTCACGAGAAGAAAGAATATACTTGTCTTTTATAGAAATATTGTACACGCTGCGCCTGTAAGAACTTTGATTTTACAGTTTTCACGTTTCGCATGCTTGTCTCTTTTCGAAGATAATTCATCGGGACCTGGCAGCTCGAAACGTACTGCTCGATAATCACCGTATTTGCAAGGTGACTGACTTTGGGCTGGCCTATCAAGATTTCAAATATGGCACCGGAAACGCCAAAAAGGTAGGCTTGGCATATGAATGAATGTGATTCTCACAACTGTTTGGACTTACACCCTGCATTCAGACGAATTTATTGCAGGTCTACTTCACAAGGTAAATTTTAATTATGTTACATTTAGCACCAGGTTTCTTCTGGTAGGAATTCTTCAAAATGCCACGTGACCTTCCTTGTGTCGTCACATTGTTTGTTGTTTCCGTTTTAACGCGAAGAGTTTTTGCTAACTTTTCATGAAATACAGAAAAGTTGTCATGCTGGGCACCAACATGGCGTTTCCAGACTAAGCTCTATAAATTTGCGAGAAATGCTTCGGCAAATAACTCAAGAATGGTGTACCATTGCATCAAGAAACCAGTCAAATTGTCAATCTCGTCCCCAGAGCCCGCTTTTCTTGATGGTGAGCAAAAGAAAAGCGGGCTCTGGGGACGAGATTGTCAAATTGTTTCATAAAAATGGAATGACATGCGCAGTAAAGTGATTGATTAAACTGATTACTGCAGTTTTTACAGATACATTATTCATGGTCGACAGGAAAGTTTCGTCGTGAATGAATTCGCTAGTCAAACGTATTTTGCGTTGCGTTCATTTACTTAAAATGCATACGCCGTCAGCAAAAGGCCCAACACAAAATTGGTCACTGAGCGTTCGTTTTGGACGGGCTAGTTTTGCTGACCAAAGAAAAAATACCCAATACGTCCATATCAACTCTCACACGCATTGCGTGCCTATTTCTTTTTTTTTTTTTTTTACAGGGCTGTATCCCCATTAAATGGACGGCACCAGAGATTCTGTTCGGAAGGCCTGAAATGCTGTCAACCAAAAGTGATGTGTACGTACAATATTCATTGTTACTCAATTTTATTTCCAGGCAGCTCATACATGCTAGCCTGCGTTGCAGCCGCACGTGTCACTGAATCAGTTAAAATCAAAAGATACTATGCAAAAAACGGTAGACTGATCCCCATGGCGAAGAGAAGAAATTAAAACAGAAATGAAATCACAGTAAAGCAAGTTGTTTTAATGTGATTTTATTTCTGTTTTAATTTCTTCTCTTCGCCGTGGGGATCAGTCTACCGTTTTTTTGCATAGTGTCACATAATCCTCGGTACTATACCGGCGGTTTTGTCCGTCTGCGACGCATTCTAATAAATTCGTGTACAATTCACTAAAAACGTTCATGGGGAGAACCAAACCCTTTCATAATTATCCGGCGTGTGTGGTGTAATTTAAAGGTGGATCCATGTATAGCTATGTATCCAGTTATAATTACAAAATACACTCTTAAAAGCAATGTTCACGAGAGACCCTGCAGTCAGGTGCCTTTTGTATGTTAGGTCATTACCTTGTCAGAAATTCTCGGAGTTACATATCATCACCCAGGGGGGTACTCGGATTATACATGAAAGAGGGGGGTGGGGGGTCCGATGGAGCTTCATATTGCAAACCCCCCAAAAATACACCTGGCATAAAAATTTTATACCCCCCCTCAAGTTAAGGCGGGGGTCTACCTGAAAGGAAAATTGGGAGAAATAAAAAATAGTGAAGTTTTGATGTAGTTTAAAAATTCGAATTTGAATTTTAAAATTAGAAGATGCACACTCAAACAGTCCTCTACCAAGTTGGTTGCTCTTTGGTGGAGGTCAACTATCGGTGGGTATTTCAAAACTAATTTTCTTCCTTTTATAGCTACTCTTAACCTCTCAAAGTTTCATTCAAATTCAGGTAGACCCCCGCCTTAAACACCTCAATACGGATTTATTCAATAAAACAGACTCTTCGAATGCATGATTTTGCATCAATAACCTAATGAGATCGGAGATGTGACCCCCAAAAAATACGCGTATTTTTTAAGACCTAAGAAAAAATACGTGACAGATCTCTTGACCCGAGCGTGTAAATTTTCAACCCAAAAGCAAAATACGTCGGACCTCCCCGTCATGTATAATGTGAGTACCCCCCTCCCCCCGCCCTGGGATCACTATATATATAATGTAAATTAAACTTGCAGGTGATTATGCAGGTGGAAAAAAAATGACTTCTAAAAACCCACTAGACCAAACGCCTATGAAACTCAATACTCATTCCAATAAATACTAATTCCGCCCCGCATCACATACATACACACATCTAAAAGACGACCTTTGACACGGCGCCAAATGAAAAATATTCTAAAGTATTCTAACCTCGAATATGTCAGTGTGATGCCATAGAATCCTAGACTATTCAAGGCGTACGCTGTACGTGAAGTACACCTGGAGTATTCGAGAGTATTCGATTTGAATACGCGAAGTGCCCCTGGTGTATTCACGAGTATTCAATATTGAATACGTGATGCACACCCGGAGTGTTCAATTTGAATATGGAAAAACAGGCCGGATCCTAATAGGATATCCCAGGTGTATTTCGAATCAGGCGTACTAGAATACGTCGGAAATTTTCAGTATACGAGGCGTGTGCCGAGTCGTATTCGAGCGAATTCTGGCCCGAATATTTGGCCTTTCGCGTAGCGTGAAACAATAAAATAACCAATATTCAAAACTAAAGAAATACACATTCTCTTCTCAATTATTGATCAACAGGTGGTCATATGGAGTTGTCCTTTACGAGATTTTCACCATCGGTAACTATAGCTTATTGTTTTCTTCCGCTTTGTTTGACTTGCTATTACTAACAGTAAACTTTCAACTGCAGGTTGACGACTACGTCTTAAAAAATTTAAAATGTTGGCTTTTTCTAAGAAAACTGGATTTTCTCAAAATAAGCCAAAGAGCAACTAATCTCCTTCCTTTAAGTATATATGATTATCCCTAGCTTTAATTTGTTGGTAAGGTACACCCCTCTGTAAACTTTCCAAACAAAATACACTGGGTCATACCGCACAGTCACTGGGTAAAATCAAAATATTCACTGGGTACTGGGGAGGCTAAATTTCCGCTGGGTAGGGGAAAATAATTCACTGGGTAGGGGGGTCTCAGTGGGTCTGTTACAGAGGCGGGGTGTTAAGGTGGGCCGGTGGATTCGCGTGTTAAAGCTTCGACGCTCTAATGGCATATTTATAAAGGTTTTATATTACTGTTGCATATTTGTAACATTTTTATATTACTTTGGTGACAACGTACATTAAAGGGACATTGTCACAGAGATTTTTCGGAGTTTTTGGTAATACGGCACTAGGATAATGACTAAAGTAGCTTCTCACATACATAAAATGTCCACTAGGACACCAAGAGGAAATATAAAGTAAATTATTGAAAGAAGTGGAAACCTTAATTGGTTTTAAGCTTTTTTTCCGAGCCACAAGGTGAGAACAAAAACGTCAGCCTGTCTTTTCAAGGTGAGATCTAAAGCTGCTGATGGTATCACAGTGATATCACGCCTGTTATAGTTTCATTACAGTGACATTTTTAACAGTACAAGGCGTGACCACTATTTGTAGATTTCCAATGCTGTAAATGCTTGTTTGGGGTCTACAATGCTTATGACAGTGCCCCTTTAATAGATATACAAGGGCGTAGCTAGGGGATGGGGTCCTGGGGTGAATTCCCCCCCCCCCCCCAACCTCCCCTCCTTTGTAAGTAAACAACATACAATATTCTGGCGGGCGCAAACGCACAAATCCGAAGGATCAATATAGTGGCACACAGTGTGAAAAATTCTGGCTACGCCCCTGATATAATCTGTATCACTCATCAGGAGGTATTCCATACGAAGGATGGTCCGAATCCATGACTCTTATGAAAATTAGAGATGGTTTTCGCATGCCAAAACCCGAGCACATCGACGAAAGCCTGTGAGTTCAGCTTCTTGTTTTAAGTATGCGCATGCGCGCATTTACATAATATAGGCCCTCTTTAATCCTCCTTATTCATTGACACCATGATTAAAATATTCATGATAACACCTGCTGTAGCTTATAGCTTAAATCTTAACTATGAAACTGGAATATTGATGTCGTAGATATCAGGAGATGATGAGCTGCTGGGAAACCGATATTGACCGTCGCCCGCATTTTGAAAATCTGCGTCGTACAATGGACACATACCTTCGTGAAAAGGTGTTTTGTAATTAGTTAAATTAACTACTTTATTAACTGATCATTTTAAGAATTTTTATGCTTTGTATGGGGATGTCATTACTTTACCTTGCTCTAACAGTTCAAAAATACAGAAAAGAAAAAAAATAGGCCAAATTTTTAGTGCGCTGGACTCTGGATCCAAGTTGGTACCGGCGAATTTAACATTCTCGTCCCCAGTAGCCGCAATTCGTTTGATCAGCTCCAAGGAATCGGGACCTCTGGCCGCAACCAAATTGTGAGTGTGCGTAGAGAACTTGTTTAGTAGCTTTCAGCCAATCAGATTTGTCAGATTTGACTTCGTGCATGCGCAGAGTGACGGGAAGTCCGTGATTCTTCCGGTGTTGGACTTTCCCAGAGGTCGCGATTCTTGATGCTGACCAAAAGGATCGCGGCCTCTGGGGACGAGAATGCGAATTTAATGATGAGGGTAACCCTGTGGTGAACTAGCATCACATCCAGGGGAATGGACCGCAGAGCCGGGAGGGGGAGGCTGGGGAGCTTCAGTCTTCCCCAATATCATTTGGGAAAAATATTAAATTAACCCAATTGAAAAATTACCGATCTACCTACTAGCGTTCTATCACGCGATAGAAATCGAGGGCGCGAATAATCTAATTATTAGACGTTTTGTTGTGTAGTATCGCTGAGTATTTTTACCAGTTGTGCCGAGTAAAAATTCTCAGCGCTACTACACAACAAGACGCCTAATAAGAGATTTATTATTCAACACGCCACGTTGCTATGTCCGTGCGGGCGAATTTCTAACCGGGTTATATTTGTACTCGTTTTGGGAGTTATTTGTACTCTACGAAGCATAGTTGGATAATAAAATAAAATAATTCACTGCGTCTGGTATATCCTCGCATATTGGGGTGCATTTTTAGCCATTCTGGGAACATTCATGGCTTGCAACTCCATTAGCCATTAAACTGTTTCTTTTCTCTCTTTCGCCTCAGACATACGAGCAACTGCTGAACATGGGAATGTATGACGGCCTTAGGGACCGGTCATTATTTATCGCCTGGGGGGGGTCGGAGTATTTTTGTTGTCACATCGGAGCATTTACCTGATCCCCCCGTAGAGTATCTAGTTTTTTAAAGATCCCCCCTTATTGGTAGTGGAAAGTTTCATGATCCCCCCCCCCCCCCTGGCAACTGTTTTCTCTACAAGTTCCATTTCTTTATAACGCCACGTTAATTTTCTTCATCAGTTTGAAATTAAAAAACACACCTTTCGCATTATTTATTTTATTAGAAAGTATTTTTCCTTCACTTTGCGATAATTTAAATCGCGTCAATTTCTAGTAAGTCCACTGGTTGATAGTCTGCATTTGACGCACGCACGAGGGAGCCCCCACATTTTTTTTTCCGCTCGCTTCGCTTGCGTCACGTTCTACATTTCCGTTTTAATTTAATTTTATTATTTGTAAGCATAGTTAAATATTTAACACTGTTATTTACCTCTGATCTGCAAATTATAGGGTTGTCTTTCAGATGCCGGGAATAACCCTATCTAAATTATAGTGAACACAAATACCAGGATTTGCAGTCTTTAATAAATACAAAGAATTAATGTACGCGTCGTTTCGATGTTTCAATGTTAATGGACCAGTATCACGAAGAAATTGCCGCGTTTTCCTTGATTTTAGTAACATCGAAACTTCAGACAACATTTACTAGCTTTTATATTTTTACGAAGACTGCAAAGCCATCATTTATTTACCTGGTCATTGTCGATATCTGATACAAGCCGCTCAGTTCTCGCCCTTCGCTCGCTTCGCTTTTCATTATGGCATCGTTTATGGGTACTTCCATCACTTAAATCCAAGCTGATCACCATTATCGTCCAGATTGCTAAGCTTTTCTGTCATATCTTCCATTCTTGCTCAATTACAATGTCTGAAGTCCAACTGTCGGGAAATCTTCTCAGCGCGCTTATTAAATAATGCTTTGTTGTTGTGACGTACTATTAACTAACATCGTTGTGACATATTAACTTTAACTTTATCTTTTACATGTTAACATATAAAACCTACCTTTAGCCGAAACGTGGGCACAGAACTCGTTTAATTGCGCTGATTTGCTTTCATTATTTTTTCAATGGATAAAGAAATTGACTTTCTTTTAACAAAAGCTGACTTGAGCAATTACACAGACAATTTTAAACAAATTGGTGTTGCAAAGGTCGAGCATTTCCTGGACGTTGATGACGAAACTCTTGAGCGAGACATTGGACTAACGAAGATACAAACTCGCCGTCTGAGGCGTTTCTTCGCTCAGATACAAGGCGAAGGCCGTTTGCAAGTGATGAGCTCAAATATTTCCAGGAAGCTCAAGAGCGATTGAAGGCCTTACACCAAGAGCTGCAGAAAGCCTCCAATGCGCTCACGACCACCCTCATGAGCTTGAAGAGAAAGTTCCCATCTCCCATGGGGAACAACGGCCTATCCCGAAGAAAAAAAGAAAACAAGAGAAAAGTGAAAAAATCAAGGAGAAAAGGTTACGTCAGCGAGCAGCAATTCTCCTAGAAAAACTTACCTCAAAAGAGGTAGCTAAAGAGGTTTTCGATTCACTCGAAAAGAATACTTACAAATGTGTCTCAAGTATTAATGCAGGATTCACTGCGAGATTTGTCAAGCGTCTCCACCTGGATCCTCTGCTATGGCTTTTGGAAAGAGACGTGTTTGAAACAGAGCTGGCACGCAATTTGAAAGTGGTAGTGGCCAGAATGAACGAAGAGAATAGCAGTAATGGTGCTGAAAGAGGGTCAAGTTCGGGCGAGGATTCCGATGAATCTGACGTGGAGACTGTGCAAGAGCCAGTGGAGAGGGCTGCCGAAGATTCTGACACGGAAGCGGAACAAGATACATTCTCACCAAAATAAACACTTTTTTATTTGTTGTTTTCATTCGGCCGCGTATTAAAATAATGAACGTTTATGATTTTAGATTACGATTCTCTATAAAACAAACTGAAACGTCATGAAACAATTTTGAGCAATTGTAAGTATTCCATTCTCAAAATCTTGATTACCTTTCTAATTTCAATAGATCGTGCCTGATTAACAACGTGTATGTTAGACTAGGATAGTGATACTTTTTTTAAAAATTTGGAGGGTCTGTAAAAGGGTTTGGGTTTTGTGTCTGGGCTAGAATAAAGTTTATTTAATACAAAATACAACTGAACGTGGTCTTGAATATATGGTTGGGGGTTTAGAGTCCTAGCGGCAAATCCTGATCCCCCCCATTATGCTTGTCAATTACGGCTGATCCCCCCTAAAGGTCTTCAAAAAACCATGAGATCCCCCCCTAAATACTCCGACCCCCCCCAGGCGATAAATAATGACCGGTCCCTTAAATACTCCAATGTCGACGACTACGGAGCTGTTGTAAACCTACCTGCAAATGAGGCAAGCGAACAAGGAGCTTGTGCAAATCTTCCTATAAATGAGGCGAGCAAGCAAGAAGCTTTCGCAGCCCTAACCGAAGATGAGGTGGGCGAGCAAGGCGCCTACGCAAACCTTCCCGCGAATAAAGCAGACAGGGAAGGAGCGCATGCGAACATACCTGCCAGTTAGGCGGGCGATCAAGGAGCTTACGCAAAGCTGATCTAGTACCAGTTTATAGGAAAATTAATAGAAATACATGACAAGTACGCGCGCATTAGCATATAATTATGTTGCATGACTAAACTAAACTTTTGCATCACTGAGAATTTACATCACGCTAAAATCTGCGTGGGGCGTCTAAAATCACAGTTTCTTGCAGACACAATTAGTTAGAAGTAAAAGTAATTTGATGAGAATTTGTTAATAGCAGAGCTCTGGCGGCCCGAAGGGTCTCAGAGCGGAGACCTAAATATACCCATAGAAATAGGAGAACCAAGCATGCACACAAAGCGCAAACAGTTGAACCATGCCTTTTATTTTTCATAGTCAAAATGGCAAGCGGCACGGCTCGAGGGCGCGTGCTTCGTACGTACGTACGACTTCGCCCAAAATGGGCTGTTACTCCGTGCATCGTATGTAAATGTTTCACATTGTTTTACCTTTGCTTGTGATTCTTTGTAGTTTGCGCGGCATTGTTTCTCGTCTTTTGTTTCTTTTGTTTTACGTCATCTGTGTCCGGTACACGAAGAAGGAGTACCAAAATGGCGCTCATACTCCACCTGGCAGCTGTCAAAAGAAGGTATCCACTGACCAGCATCAAATGACCATAATGTGGGCTCAAGTTTAGAACGAATCGAGGTCACGTGTTTTTTAAGTCGGCCACTGATCAGGGATTGGTTCTTCATTGATCCCGGGCTCAAGTCCAAATTTTTTTCCTTGCGGTGGTTCTGGCAAGATTTTGTCGTTCTCAGCGGGATTTTCTGCAACTGGAGGTGACATTTAAGTCTGATTTATTTCGGCTGTGGAACCTATCTTGAGTTTTTGCGCACGCTAGTATTTTTAATGAAATGATTAAGAATTCGAACCAGCAAAAAATACGGAGCCCCGCTTTTAGGCTTGGCTAAATCAATATATTATTTTGGTTATTGCTTTATATAAATTTTTAAAGACATCTAATTTATTGTTGCACATCAGTGTATTGCTATTCTGTTAATATAAATTACTGAGAAAAGAGGAAAGCGTCTAACCTTAAAAGGCTCTTGAATCTCATTTATCAGTTCAATTTTTCCGTTTTCTCAACTATCTAAATGTATTAAAATTTCAGTAGATTTCCCTGCTGTCGGTAAATTACGCTGCATCGATCTCACTGAGATCTTAGCTATTATTAATTAAACTGATACGCGTCGACACAGTTTTTCAGACCTCATTTACATTTTTGACCCATTTTTTAGCAATCGATTGGTTGGATACTTCCTCCCTTATTTTCTTTGTAGAGACTTCTTAAAGCAAAAGTGCCATTTTACTAAGCAGGCTTAAAATTACCCGCAAGGACTGATTAGGGGCAAAATTATTTTTTCAAGATATTGCTTTGAAGAAAGCACGCAGTTTCTCGTTTGTTGGACCATGGAGACACGCTGCATAAAAGCAAATATCAGACAAGAGTAACGTCTTCCTATTTCAATTTTAGCATAGCTTAAAATTCCCTGGTCCGTAACTGAGAACCTAAAATTTAGAACCTGTTAGACTATAATTTTCGATTTAGACCCTCTTTACATAAGAACCTGTTTAGGCTACAATTTCAAAGCAGGTTCTTATTTTATCAAATGTGAGTCCAAAGTAAAAATTACATTTAGTGTAAAATGCTTTTGAATTATCAACTCAAAAACGACGTTAGTAAGGCTAATTTTAATAGTGACAAAAGAATTTATAATTGGCAGTCATTTATGAAAAGGGTCTATATGAGCTGATATACCATTGCCTCTAAACCAATCAAAACTCAGGAAATGCAATATACCATAGCTAGTTTTTAACAGTGAAATGTATTTATGCAAACCCTATATACCATTGACCTACAGTAATATGGTAGGTGTGCGCGTACAAGAATGCATTTTTCGCTAATGTTTGTACAATATTTTTGGGCGTTTTTAATAATAAAAACAATTATTCCACGCGCGGTTCTTGCGCTATGCGCCTTGTTGGCTATCTACCATCTCATATCCAACGCGCGCTCGTGGAATAACTGTTAAATACTGTCATTTTGGACACATGATTTCGGCATAATTTACATATGATATACCACAGCTACCAAAAATGAGTCGCTTTTTTACTGATGATATCAAAATGTGGCACAACCAATGACAGATACTGCAGAGAAAGTTGTAAAGCTACACCACCAAGAGGCAGCATTTCAGCTCTAACTTTAGACCAGGCGACCCGGAATTAAGGGGCGGAAGAATGGCCGACTCCCTCTATAAGACTCGCGCACAGGGTATCATTTTAGTTGCAATCAACTGCGCGCGCGTGAAGAACATATCTACTATGATTGACATGATCCCCTGCGCGCAAGTCTCATGGAGGGAATCGGGCCTGATTGAATATGCGTCTAGGATTTTCGAAAGTACTGAGAGAAAGTAAAGGAAGATTACAGTCCGTTTTTACACTGTGTAGTTTAATGTCTTCGTTCTGTCAGAGAGAAGGGGCTCAGCTGGTCCGGGATATGAATGGTGAGGACTGATAGGATCAGAGTAGTAGAGCTCTTCTTGCCTATTTTCTTTGGGTTTTGGAGAAACCTCAGGCGCCCTACGGGCAAAGAAAAAAGTAACATTACTGTAACAGTATTCACGGTTTGAGGACATAGCATATCTCGCTCACGAGAAAAAAGTGTTGTTTTCACGCTTCATGCCCAAAAAATTGCCATCGCCATGAAAACAATTTTTGTTTGCAGGAGTGAATCGCTATCCGTCCCTATTGGTACACCAGTAAAACTCTGACAATTCGCCCGCTTCAATTGTTTATGATATTTTTTTACAACATGACATAAAGAATATGTCATTAGGAAACAAAAACAGATCATCTCTTACCCCATGTTGTAAACAAAGATGGCGGGAACCATGATCGCGAGCGCGCCAATACTGAACCAAGTTTTTACGTCACACTCCGGCTGCCACTTGAAAGGTGGTTCGCTGAACAAAGTCCAGAACAGAAATCCCAGAGGAGTGACCAGTGACTACCAAATAAAAAAAATCATCATCCGATGATCATTAACTTGAGAGAGATGAGTTGCAAAACAAGCACCTAAAAGTCAACATCCCCCGTCTTAAGACAAACACATTAAACTTGATAATTTGGTTACCCAATGAGCTCGTTTCGCTGTTCAATTTGTATTTTTCTGCGTCAAATATGACGACTGATTTGACGAATCGAGACGTAAGTTATAAGCCAAGAATGCAATAAACATCAGCGGCGGATCAAGGCCTTTTGGACCTTAAATTAAGGTGGGGGTCCCTTTGGGCCTTAAAATTTCGCCAATAAGGGCCCCTCCCCTAGGTCCGCCACTGAATATATTCCGACCGTTTTTGTATCCGTAAGGTTTGCAAGAACTAATATGTCTAGTGTTTCCTAGGCTATGCACCTTGTTCAGCAACATCGCAGTAAAATTGCAAACCGATATGCAGTGAAAATTCTTCCCATCATGATGGTAAAGTCTGCATTCGAGCCTAGTGGTTCATCAGGCCGGAGCTTATCCCGGTTTCTGTAGCCTGAAGTAACAGAGAGTATTTCTACTCCCCCTGGATGGGATGCTAGTCCACCTCAGGGTTACCCTCCAGCAGTAAATTCGCCGGTATTTATACACCTGGTTGAAGAGAGGCACAGTGAGAGTAAAGTGTCTTGCCCAAGAACACAATGCAGTGCCCCGGTCAGGGGCTCGAACCCGAGTCGTCCGATCCGGAGTCCAGCGCGCTAACCATTAAGGCGGATACAAAACCCCTCAACTTGTCGCGCAACTTCAGCAAATTTGCTGCGTGACAAGTTGAGAGTTGAGATGAAAAACGAGAAACAAAGCCAAACTTTGTTGACCACCGCTCTACTTTTCACAACAAATTTCTTCAACCCGCAACAAATGTTTTTGTTGCGCGACAAGTTGATCACGCAAGGTGAAAAACGAGAAACTTGCAAGGAAACAATGTTGCGCGACAAGTTGAGGCTTTTTGCATCTCGTATTTTGCCGCCTTTAGGCCACTGCGCCTCCCACCATCATGCGTGCAAATTAAAAGAAAACAGCGCGACTGTGCATGCTCTTAGTCTGAATTAATTTCTTCTCATTTTCGTCTGTCTTACCGAGACAAGAGCGAGTAAAGTAGCTCCTTCCGCGTGTCTCACCAGATTTGCTCCTCCAACAAAAGATAAAATAAGCATGAGGATGAACATGGTTCCTCTGGTGCCTGTTGTAGCATCGCAGCCTGCTGCGCCAAAGAAACATTGAAACCCAAACCAAAAACTAGAAATGAGAGATTCAAATACAACAACTAACTCTTGAAACTATCGTGAGACAAACGAAAAAAGTTCATCTTTCCTATCTTACACCACAATGAACAATAAAACACATCTTTAATGACAATTAACTCTTGGTTCCTCCAGCTCGAAAAGGGAATTCTTATCGCTTATCTTGTGATCGGAGCCTAAGGTGTATCTCCTTTAAGCCCTGTGTACAAACTCTAGGGAGGGGGGGGATATTTCTACGTTTTCGTTCAGTTTAACGTAGCTAGAGAACAGCACTAAGACTGACTGCAAGTGGAATAAATGAATAACAGACCTTTCTACTGACATGGCGGTTATTTTTCTTTCTATTGTTTTGAAAGACATTATGGAATGCCGAATATTAGACGTCCTTTTAAAATAAAACGTGAATGAAAAGCAATGGTAATGAATCTGCAAATTTTTGTCTGGTTTGGATCATTAACAACCGCCAGTCACCAGTATCTCGCTTTATTTTTTGTGTTTTTAAATGTTCTGAAACTGTTATAACCGTCACTTCTGAAGATGTATGTTGAAGCATACGAAACGTCAAGTTTATAAAAGTTTTTACCATGCGGTGTCTATTGATAATGTTTATAACCGCCGTTTGTTTTCTTTTTCTTCTAAATCGAGATATTGGCCATTGTGCATCGAAATATTAAGAGAGCCCATACATTAGTTCTAATAAATCCCTAAAGAAGCGATTTAAGAATTCTACGGCTCGCAGTGGCGGATATAGGGGAAGGATGCAGGGGGTGCGCACACCCC
>OX393565.1:24890502-24901343 GCA_947652115.1 Blastomussa wellsi
ATCGGGAAAAGTAAAACAGAAAGACACTTCAATTTTCACTTACAGGATTAGCTATTTGCAGTTCACAAGTTTTACAAGTTTATTTGTTTATGAGCATTACAATATGATCATAGTCCTAGGCGACCCGCAATTAGCGAAGCTATTCTGGGCGGGCCACCTTTCTTAAAGAAGTCCTGTCTCTGTTCTTGAAGTAGTAGATAAAATATGAGCGGGAGATCTGTATGGGCATTTACAATTGCGAGCCGATAGGCGAGCAATTGTAAAGCCCATACAGATCGGACGCGAATATTTTATCGTACTTGTGAAATGAAAACAATAAATTGAATGCAAAGTATTGTTATTCGATTCCATTGTGCTTTGCATTTTAATCAGTAAAGATCTGTATCAAAAGTTAATAAATACTAATCAGCTGAGCAGGAGTTTGTATCAAAAGTTAATTCTACTCTTGATTTGTATTGGGGTTTACAGAGCATTCATGTGACCTAAATAGTACCTTTGCATTGGATCTACTCCTTATGAATTATTAATGAATTTTACAACACATATTATTAAATAAAATGCCAAAGTACATACAAAATAAGAAATCAGTTAATTAGTTAATTAATTACACAGTTCAACTGATAGTATCAACATACAAAGTTGAAATATGACTAGTTACAATATAAAATGATTAGATTTGAGCAGTTGCCAATTAATGATTTACTCTACTCTTTATTTAGCGTGAAATGCATTTCCTTATTTGGTTTGGTCGCGGTTACGTTTGCCAAGCATCCGCCGGGCCAACGCCTTCACCAATTACCAAAGTGGAGGGTAGTAGGGGGTTGGGGACTAGTTATGAGCCGCCAAACCTCAAGCGTTCTTATTTTTCGTTTTCATTTTTCTTTCTTCCGATGCAACAAAATAAAAACGCCTGATCGCAGGTTATGTTTAGCTGTACATTAACCCATTAAAGTAGAGGATGGAAGGGCGGGTGAGGGATGCGTTGCGTGATTGTAGGCTTTGGTAAGATACCAAGCCCGCGATCCAATGGAAAATCATTACCTGGTCGGTGACCAACCTCAAGAAAACAAATGACATCGATGAGATCTACGCGACTGTTTAAAGTCGACCTAGGCACAGGCAGCCAAAGTTCACTATATGAAATATTCATGAAACGCACGCGAACGTGACTCTTGCCTTTGAACGGTGTTGTGTTACAAAGATGCGAGTTGCAAAGGTTTGTATGGGAACTTTACGATTTTTTTTTAAATACCTAAAATTAAATGTTCCGAGAATAAAACTGGCTTACCTTGTTGCCGTGTTGTATTCGTTTTGAAGCGAACTCACCGAAAACGCTTCAAAACGGCCTGAAACGCAGGCAAACAACAAAGAATGCAACAAGGAAAGTCGATTTTATACACAGAACCTTCATAAATCATCGCATGTTTGTAACACAACACCGCTCAAAGCGTCACGTTCGCTTAGGTTTCATGAATATTTCATATAGTGAACTTGGGCAGCCTGTGGCCTAGGCGGCATGCTCAATCGGGGGAACAAGTGAAATCCCATCTCGAAGCGCGACTGAGACCGCGGTGTTCGTCACTGAAGTTGCTAACCAACATGATGTGTTTACTTGCGCGATTACGTTCGCAATATTTGTGAGGTCTCCAGCAAGTCTTTGATTGGATAAAATAAGTCGGTAACTCATGGTGTCCTTCAACGAAGATTTGCCAAAACTGGACCATGTTTCCCCGGCTGGCATGTCTTGGTCGACCTATTTCTGGTATTTGACAGCCATGTTGCGTGACGTTTTCGTACTTACGTTCGTACGTACGCGTGCGTTGGTAGGGCGTCCCTGAGGCGAGCCTTTCCGTTGGCCATGGCAACCATGGAAGCTCTCCTATTTCTAAGCGTGCATAATTCTCCTATTGCTATGGATATGGGGCTCCGCCTTGCGGCCCTTCGGACCGCTGGAGCTCCTCCGTTATAAATTAAGATTCATTCCATTCATCTGATGGAAACATTCACCCTTTCATTCTTCCTTGCAGTTGATGACTTACTTAACTTAATCCTCCTTGTCCCAAGTGAAGCATAAGGCTTACACCAGACCTCTCCACCGGAAACTGTTCTTTGCAATCTTTTCTGTTTTGTTCCTCCCTGTTTCCTTTCTTGTCGTTGATGCTTGGTTTTATACTCCATTTCCAGTCCGTACAGCGCAGTCTCGGGATTTCTTTACATTTCTGTTTTGAATTCGTTGATACGTTACACTTCGGTAACTGCGTACATGAAGTTTTTGAGTCCGCCATTGCGGGTCGTTTTGTTTGGGAGTTCGCAATGAGCTGAAACGTCGGTTTGGAATATCGTCGAGGTTCGTCTACTCTTTATTATTGTTTTGCAAGGATATCAGATGTTAATAAGGAAGAAAAAGGTAAGTTTTTACCCGTAATTTTCATTTTGGTTTGTTTACTTTTCATCGTGTGAGACTCAATAAACATTACAGGCGGAGATTGCGCAGTACGGACTGGAATGGCCTTTAAATAATCACGCGAAAGTAACATTTCATTAAATACCCTACAGTTTAGTTGCAAAAGCTACAAGCTACGTCTTCAAGACGCAGTAGCTCAGGTCTAACTTTAGACTAGGAGACCCTGGAGTGGCGGAAAAACTGAACACGGGACTGGACTTAATGGCAAATTCGAAAGGACAAAAAGAAGCTGAAGAAAGTTTGTAGTCTCTTATTATAAAGTCATTTTACACCGTGTAGCTTAAAGACTTGGTCTTGTTGGAGAGAAGGGGCTCTTCTGGTCCGGGATATGAATGGTGCTGACTAACAGGCATCGAGTTGTTTTCGGGAGTTAGAGAAACCTCTGGCGCCCTGCGGACAAAAAAGTGACATTATTGTAGGAACGAATTGTGTTGGCGGTAAAACACGACTTGTGGTTAAAGCAGTTCTCTTTCAAGAGAGAAAAATGTTTTCACGCTTCACGCCAAAAATCGTACAAGTACACGAAAGGGCCCTATAGTCAGCCTTCTCCATTTTCGATGCCATCGAAATGATGGAAATTTTATGGTGAAGCGAAATATTATTCCATTGCTGTAAGTTATGTTAGTGGAAATGCTTAATAGACCTTTTTCGCTTGGGCGGTTTTTTGCCCCATAACAGACCATGTGTCATGATGCTCTTGAGAATTCTTTCTTTCAAATTTTCAAATAGTTGCGTGTACATGAATAAATAATGTTTTCATGGACCAAATAACAATTCCCTAGAGAATGTCACATGGTCTCTAAAGGCCGGTTCTCACTAGCGCATAAGCATAAGCACAAGCATAAGCATAACATAAGCATAAGCAAGTGAGAACACCCGCGACATAAGCATAAGAAAAACGAACATGTTTGTTTTTCTTATGTCGGCTTGTACTTATGCTTATGCCGCAGTTTTCACAAATGAGAACAGGGCCTACATAAGCATACGCATAAGCTAAAGCCTTTCAACCAAACAAATGCCACTTTGACCGAGATTTCTGCGGAAAGTATCCGCACAAGCAAAATGGCGGACGCTATGACATCTGTAGACGTCAGCCGTCTTGTTTTTAAACATCGAGGAGATCTGGTATCGAGTATTGCGTAAAAAAAATGTATTCTGTGCGTGCGTAGGTCCTTATGCTTATGTCGCGGGTGTTCTCACTTGCGTATGCTTATGTTTGTGCTTATGCTCCGCGTGTAAGCAAAAACAAATGTAAACCAAAAACAAACGTGTGGCTGACCAGGGCCCTTCAAGTATCCCTCAACAATACCTTACATTGGTTTGGACAAATGTTCCGGGAGTGCACAGTACGAGTGAATTGCCTTCCCTCCTACGTTTCTATTCTATAATAACTCGGCAAATTCGCCAGCTTCAGTTAACGTTGTTTTCTTTTATAGTCGCCTTGCTGACAAGAGGACACCGAGAATCTTTCAGTACATAAAAATCATCAATCTCTTACCCCATATTGTATAAAAAAATGGCCGGAACTATGATCGCGAGCGCACCAACACTGAACCAAGTGCTCACGTGACACTGCGGCTGCCACTTGAAAGGTGATTCGTTGAACAAAGTCCAGAACAGAAATCCCAGAGGAGTGCCAAGTGACTACCAAATAAAAGAACAGGCGATTATCCGATTATTATAACTTGAAAAATAAACTCACTATTGCTGGCTGATAACTGGGTTACCCGCCTTCCCCTATGCTTGATAATTTGGGAATTAATTTTTCTTTTTGATTTAACGTTATTGAATGAGAAATTCAGCCATGCCGAAGTTACTGCAAGCTGTAAATTTACGAGGGTTGCATGAGATGTAATAAAGTTTTCAATTGCAAACGAAATTTGCGTAAACTTTAACTGCATCGCCGTGCAAATTAAAAAGCTAGAGCACTCATATAATTCCTTCTCATTTTCATCTGTCTTACCGAGACAAGGGCTAACCAAGTGGCTCCCTCAGCGTATCTCAACAGATTTACTTCTCCATAGGACACTGAAATGAAGACGACAATGAAGATTGTTCCTCGGGAACCTGTTGTAGCATCGCAGCCTGCTGCGCCAAAGAAACATTGAATTCCAAACAACCAACTACAAATAAGAGATAGAAATTCAGCTAAAACATAAGCTTTGATCCCAAATGAAATTATCATCGCTGGCATTGGAGCCTGGACCTACGAGTTTCTCTCCTTGGGACCTGTAAAAAATGCGTATTTTCTCCCTTTACGCACCTAGAAAATACAAAGGTTTCCTATATTTTTGCTTTAAGAACTTAGTGACTTTTAGGATAGCCGAGGAGCCCGGCGGGTGGGAGGGAAGCATTGCTTACCTAAAGAGGAAAATAAAAATAAAAAAAATCCAGGGAACACGGGTAGGAAAATAATTCGCCAATTTTTCCGCTCGCATTAATTATTTTTTACTGCCGCGTGTAATCTTCAACTAAGCGAACACCAAAGACGTAGCCTGTTCCCTTATCATAGTCAGTTCAAGGGCGTAGCCAGGGGGTCCTGGGGTGCCCGTGACCGCCCCCCCTTTTTTAATAAGTGAAACACAGTGCGGAGGTTAAACATGACAAAGTGGTGAGCACAATGGGTGTGATCCCCCCCCTTTGAAAAATCCTGGCTACGCCCATGAGTCAGTTTAAGATCTAAGGTATTTTAAAGGGGGGGGGGGCATTGTCACGGTGATTTTGGAGTGTTCAGGTCAAGTCGTGGCTTAATACCTTTACTCGTACAGAAAAAAGAGAAATAAATAATATATTTAATTGACCTCTTCCCATTGAGGCTTTTCAGGGCCAATGTAAATGAACATAACAACGGTAAGAATCCCAACGGACAGGAGACAGACCAGTTTTCTATTTACAAGGGTAGCCGAGGAGTTGAACTGGTTGCGACCAAGAACAACGCCAGCTAGTTGTCAGAACGTGACTTCAACCCACGGCTATAACGGATGTCAAGTCTAAGTTTGAAAATGGTCAAATTTTTCACGCAACATTTGTGGATGTTGCATATTGTTGGACACGAGTCGAAGGGTCGCCATAAACTCGGAACGTTGTGCAAAAAGGTAAGTCACTTCGCGCTGTATGTGGACGAAAGACTAAACAGCTTGGACAAGAGAAGCATGACATTGGCTGAGAAACGCATAAGCCGCCTTTTATTTGACCTAAATATGAGCAGCGAATTAATAAACACCACCCTCCGCAAGCACCACAGTTCCAACAATTCTTTTGCCATATATTTTACCTCTTTAAATTTCACCCTTTTTCGACAACCACCAGGAGCAGTGCTGGTGAAAAAGCCACAATTTTACGACGCCAAAGTCAAAATAGGTCGTCCTGAACTCCAACGGCATGTTACGTTCGAGCACGGTATCAATCGCAATATGTTGTGTGGTGTTGCGGCAGATGTTGCATGCGTTTCGCCAGGTCATACGTAACATGCCACAAGTTCCAACAATGTTGCGATATGTTGCGTTCAAATGTTACGATCGTTTGGCCGGGACTTAAGGTGGCTCAAAATAGTTTCCAGCACTATCCAAGACTTAAATTCTGATTAGTTCATTGTAACCACTCTTTATCAGTTGATGCTACAATCATGGTATTAAAAAACTGCCAAATCATTGGTGAACACGTTGATATCATTTTCGTGGCATAATAGGTTACCATAGAAACAATATGACCTGCTAAAAACACCCTTAATTTTAGCTTTAACTGCTAATAACTCAAAAACGAGCTCGGTGACCACATTTTTATTATCGAATTTTGATAAGCAACTTTTTGCAAAGTTTAAAAAAATTCTGTGGAGGGGGATCAGAGCCACCTAAAATTTTCGAAAAGTTAAGGTGGCTCTGATCCCCCTCCACAGAATTTCCACTTCCATCCTTGCCATCCGTAACAACAGTAGTAATATAGTCTTCGGTAACAAACCGAAACAATAGACCATGCAATTTCGATATTTTAATATTCAGCCTAAAACAATAGACATCACTGCGAGGCTCCGGGAAATAAATCCCACAAACTCTATAATTTATACCCCGAAGCCTCGTGCTGAGGTCTATTGTTTTAGGCTGAATTTTAAAATATCGAAATTGGTCTATTATTTTTGATTTTCCTTTGCATTGAGCTTTTTGTTGTTGCCAAAATAGCGTGATAATGCCCCTTAACAACACAGTTGCAATGATTCAACCTCGTTCCCAGCGTCTCTCATCTTCCCGCCCTTAGATGAGAGACCCTGGGCACGAGGTTGGCAATGATTATGTTTCACAGAATGGATAATTCTGACAGTATTACGTAGGACTGAGCAACAAAGAAAAAAACATACTTTCTTCCAAAGTCTTCAATATTTTCAACGTTTCCATACCACGGCAGAATGTCTATCCAGAAAAGCGAACCAACACAAAGAAGTTGATATGTAGATGTCCAAAACAGAAAGTAAAGCATGTTGATTCGTTTCCTTGATGTTTTGTTTTGCATTTTCACTGCCTTTTCCCCAAGGATGTTCATAATGGTCGCTGGAACCTTTTAACAGCGTACATGGAAGTTAGTGTCCGATAGCCTGGGGCTAGTGGATTTTGCCATCGGGCTGGTTCACTCACTCGCTCGCTCGCTCGCTCACTCACTCACTCACTCATTCTTTCATTCTTTCATTCATTCATTCATTTATTCATTCATCACACGTCTGAGAATTTTTTGGGCTAGTGGAAATGACCTCCGGAGGGCAAGTTAGAAAATTAAATTTCTTTGTACCCTGTTTTAAAATTTAACTGTTAAGAGAAACAACACTTTAAAGCCGTTAGTCTGCGTATCTGGCGGTTTATTTTGATATCGCGCTCGATCGAAACAAGCAGTGAAAGCCGAGATGGCCCAGGCTCCTCGCGGCTTCGTCTCTGAGTTTCGTCACTGCTTGTTTCGATCGAACGCGCTACCAAAATAAACCGCCAGCTACCTGGGCTATAAAGCTGTCTTTTAAAGCACTATATTATAAAAAATTGGAGGACGACGGCTTATTAGAAACAGGCGGTGTGTTAAGTTTCCCGGCGGGGTACCTAGAGATCGAACTTTCGGCAATCGAAGCCAATTGAACACCAATATATACAGTAGACTTGCCCCAAGTCACTCGTTAAATGAAATCGCCTGGAAATCACTCGCAAAAGACAGCTCGGTCGACCGCGCGAAGTGCACTCAATCTAGGAATGGCTTTTTCAGCCACCATTTTGATTCGAACTCACAGTCAAGCGCGCTTACCCGTGCATACGAAACGAGCGACTTGGAACAAATCCACAAATGAATATAAGGGATTCCCTTGCTTCGCATTGCGCATCTTTACTGTACATAATTTGACGCGTGATCAACGCCAGCGCAATGAGAAATGGCGGTTTTTTATTTTTGTCTGGAACTCACCAGAGAAGTAAATAGTTATTGGCCGTTTTTATACTAGAGACGCATTATCCGTCTGGACAAATTTGGGCAAACATTTGTAGTTTGTCTGGTTATGTGTCTCCAGTATAAAGACGGGCACAAGACGACTTATGCGTCTAGACGTTCTTCGAGTGGCTCAAATCCGCTCAATAGGCCATTTCCGACTTTCCTTTTCCCTGTGTTTCAAAACGAGTCTAAGTGCAAAACTATTCAGGGTGCGGCATTATTTATCGCCTGGGACTGGGGTGCGGAGGATTTTTGTCGCGACAAGGGAGCCCTTATGTGATCCCTCCCTTAAAGTATATAGCGTTTTTGTGATCCCCCATATTGGTGATGGACGGTTTCATGATCCACTTCCATTCTCTCCCAGCCACCACAAAACGCCAGTGCATACGCTAGTGATATTTATAATGACATTTACATCTCATGGACCTTTTTTCGTCTGATATAAACTGAATTGTCACGTAAGAACGAGCTGAACGAAAGAATAAGTGATCCCCCTCCGAGTTCATTTGCAAACATGTGGTCCCCAAAAAAAACATTTCGGCCCCAGGCCCCAGGCGATAAATAATGACCGGTCCCTCGTATAGAAATGAAGCCGTTTGCATGGAATGGAGATGCAGGTAAAAAACATTTTCATATGAATATTTTCGCAGTTAGGCTCGTTTTGACACTGAGGCAAAAGAGAACTCGGAAATGATCTAACTACTTCGAAAATCGATTATCTAAACGTTCGATTACCGAATGTAATCGAGCACTTATCGATTTGTTGCTGGTCTCCATTCCACTCCTATTTGTCGCGATACTCTGCAACCAACCCGTCTGGAACAGACTATAAAAATTAAATACATCTCACTTACAAATCCCAACATGAAAATTATTGGCCACATCACCCTTGAAGCGCCTTCAGCTTGGTTTTTCACTTCCACAGCTTCAGGATCAACACCAGAAAAAATGGTTGGAATGAGACAGATGAAAAGACCACAAAATACAGCAATACCGCACAGCAACTTGAGAAGAGTCGGCTTCTTACGCAAGATTATCAACCTGATGGTTTAATGAAGGAAATTCAGTAAAATCATCTGCTGAAAGATACCAGTTTGTGTCTACCGTATTTTCTCGATTAAACACCGGACCTGGCCGAATTAAACGCCAGTTTCAAATTTACGGCGGCTCTATCGCATCAGCCGAGTTTTAAGTAAACGCCCTAGGCGTTTAATCGGGAAGAGGCCATTTCCGGTGTTCTCTTATCGTTCTCTTATCCTTATCGTTAGCGGTTTTAAAACGGCTGATGTGATTGGACTCCCTTTGTTTGATTTCAGCGAATCAAATCGTGTGTCCCCAGAGCCACTTGTTTCTCGTGCACAGGCCCAGCCGGCTAAGAGGGACAAGCGGCTCTGGGGACGAGAATGCTTTCACCTCACTGCTTGTTCGATCGAGCGCGCTACCAAAATAAACCGCCAGCTACGCAGGCTAGTTAGTGGTCTAGCTATTGCTTTGGATTTCGTTGTCGTCGTTGTAGTCAATAGTTTTGTCGATTAATCGTTCCAGACTCACACTGACTCCTCGACCAAGCCTTGAATCACGCAACTTTTGATGCGTATGGGGATTCACCGCGCAATCTTTGTTTTGTTTTTTTTTTTTGCTCTACATGGCGAACCGAACGAAACGTACGGACCGTTAAGGCTTAGGGTGCCCGTTGATTTAATGAGATGCACGTATCGGACGCAGACTGTTGAAAATTACGATCACAGTTGAAAATTTACGGGCCCTAAATCAAAAATCGCCTAAATCGCGTGATGCCTGTCAGGAAATGTGCGACGCTTTCCATATTCGTATTAATAAACTGGACTGAAATGTATATTCACTTACCTGAAAAAGATAGTAAAAGGAATTCCGAAGTTTCCAAGAATGGCTTGTAGATATGGCGGTGTTCTCGCTGCTTTACTCGCAAAGACAATCATTGCTCCGTTCAACGCATTACAGAGGCCATACAAAAACAGCAGCAAGTGTGGAAAACGTTTTTCGGTTTCACCGATATATTCTGGTAAAAAGATTCGAGTGAACAATGTTCCCAGCCCAAAGATTATGAAAAACGAAAAGCTACTAAATGATAACACAAAATAACTGTCCACCGATCGCCCAGAACTGTTTCGATTTGTTGAGTCGACCCACAGAGGTAGCAAGACATTTACACCGACTTCACCGACGACTGTGATAAAAGCGAAAAACAAATTGGCCCAGAACAAAGGGATTGCAATGAATCCTATTTTCAACGTTTTCTGTTTTTCGTGAAGAGGCAACGGACGGGAAGGTGCGAGATCGCGAGCCAGAGGTTGTACCCTCTTGCCGTTGTAAATCGGCTGCAAGACAGGTCCTCCCGAGGAATCCATTGGTGCGACCTCTGGCAGGTTACTTGAAGCTACTTGAGCCTCTGGCAGTCGTTCACAGACAGCAAAGTCTTGATGGTTTTCTTTCGATTCAGCTTCACTACCTTCAGTTTTGGTTATGCTGCGATAACTGAAAAATGTTTTGAGTATATCACGTGCACGGGGTCAATGAGTTCGGACAAATCCGGTGTTTGTCACATGTTTGTTACGCGCGACTGAAAAACCTCCCACGCAAAACAAGAAATGCAACTGGCTTATGACTGTTCGCAGCCCTCTGTTACGTTAGTCTGTGAATAGGCTCCGACTTGACGGGGGTTGGTGGATCTATTTTCTCGTATTTTCTTCGACCTTTGAACATGGGAGAAGAATCGCGAGTGAACTGGACCGAGCGCGATATGAACGAGGTAATGAGTGAGTAACCCGTGACAGCTGCCAGACTTATACCACGGTTACGTCATTGCAACAATTACCCAAACGCGATATATAGGTTATATAGAGGGGGTAAGTTACTAAAGAAACTGTGGTGCTGCGTCGGTTGG
>OX393565.1:24901543-24959927 GCA_947652115.1 Blastomussa wellsi
ATAAAACCAAATTATATTGTTATACTTCCCACCGACGCAGCACCACAGTTTCTTTAGAAACTTACCCCCTCTATTCTTTTGTAAATATGTCTAGTTAAAATTTCTGATTATGAAGCTGAATCATATTCATTCCCTGACTCCTTTCGTTGAGATATATAAAGCCTTCACAAATCCCTTTTTTAAGATGCAAGACATTCGCTTCCCCTCGGTAACCAGGATATTAGCACAACCCTCAAAATAAATTATCACATGATTAGGGCTGCAACGATACGATTTCTCACGATACGATACATATCTCGATACAAGTGCCACGATCGCGACATGTGTTTTGTCCGTGGGCGCACAAGACTGTTTCAGCTGACAACGAATTGGAACTGCTGCCATCTTGAAACTGACGTGGGCTTGGATTTGGGTACTGTCTTTAAAGACAGTTGTTTCTAAATGTTGAAGCTTTTATTCATGAAGAATCACAATATCATAACATCGCGATATCTTGTCGTGATATTGATAATCGTATCGTGACGAAAAATATCATTGCAGCAATCTATCGTTGCACAACTACACAAGATGGAACAAAAGTTATCAAATCTGCACTGGTATAATTCACCGAGGAAGACCATGGATGTTCCACTGAAGAGTCAACTGGGGTACGTCTACGACTTCTAACTGACTTCTTGCTGACCATTTATTTATTTTCATCAATTTTAATGTTGTTGTCTAATTCCTGCCTGGCTCTGCTTGCCCTTATGGTTATTCCAGGCAGCCAGTACTCTATTTTTATTTTCAATACTGATTACAGATAAATATTGTTGTTGTTATAGTATGCACACATACCAAAGTTCTCTCCACCCCAAATGTCCATCATGACGTCATACTGCCCCAGCTTTTCGAACCAGGCTTTCTCAACCACAAATAAACCCCCAGCTATCATTGGCGTCCTGAAAAACACAATACGCCTAAATCAGCCACTATGCGCATACGAGCCAATATTTTTTTGCTAATGTCTATGTTGACATCTTGAAAAAAGAAATTCATTTGATGTTCACTGAACAGACGCATATAACAGACGTTTTTCACATGGGCGTGTTTGTTGCCCATTACAGAACATGTGACATTCTCTAGGGAATTGTTCATTTGTCCATGAAAACATTATTTATTCATATACACGCAACTATTTGAAAATTTGAAAGCAAGAATTCTCAAGAGTATCATCACATGATCTGTAATGGGGAAACAAGCGAAAACGATCTATTAACTGGGTATCACTTAAAACAAATAAAAACTGAAACTTTGAGTGTGCATTGTTCTGTTATACAGCATGCAGATAAGTGATGAGAGCACAAAAGAAGTGCAGGGTAACACATGAGCCGCAGACGAGTATTTCTCCCTAATTCTTGTGTCCTCTTGTCCCTTCCTTGCAGAACAAAGCATGCTCAATGCCTGGTCATACTTGCCTTGTGGTACTGATGATTAGCACAAAATCATCTAGCGTTTCCAGTGGACAATCTTGCTGTTGAGTTTTGAACCCCAAATAGATTTATACTAAAACAATTAGATTACTTAATAATATGTTGATTGGGGCTTTGCTCTTATAAACTACCTGTATCATGACTGTGACAGAAATCTCAAGCACATAAAATATAATTGCCAAATACAAATGAGCAACCATGTCAAAGGTATCACATAAAAATTAATAGAGCAGTTTTCACTTCATTGTCAAAAGTGATTCTGCATTTGCTTTGGTTTTCCCACTGAATTATCTCCGTCCTTTGAGTAATTACTTTGGTTTTGGTTTTATGACACTCAACTGAAACTCACTTTAACCACACCATAGTATGGTTAAAGTGAATTATTTTATATCTACATGTACTTCACACCATTTCACTCCACGGGAAAATATGACTCGATAAATTGACCCCGCTCCCAGTGTGTGGGTTCATAGCTCACAGGTTTGAATCCCGTCCAGGCCCTGATGTTTTCAGGCTTCTTCTTTCCAATTGCTTAAATTGGAAATTCACTGCGATTATGATCATTCTTCACTTCCATCTACATCGACAGTTCAAAATACGAATTATTTCATATATACTTCACATACCATACTTAGATGTTAACTACCTAGTACCTGATTGGTGCTACAGGCTCGCTCTTCCTTGCCTGCTTTTCTTTTGGCGTTAAGCTGTCCCACTTAAAATGCAGACTCCAATCAAATCCTAGAACACAGATGCAATACCACAGTCATTATTACAGTCTTTCCCGTAAAACCTTGAACACCAGAAAAAATTTCTGGAATGTTTATTGTGTAGTGACCAATCGCAGCAAAGTTCAGGACACGCGAACAAACCACAAAACCACAAACTAATGACCGTTGCTGTTTGCGGTTTAGTTTTCTCACACCTGATTGGCTTTTTCTTTGTAACACAATAACATTCCATAAACATTTCTCGTGATCACGGTTTTACAGGAAAGACTGTAATACTGCCAACAGAATTTTAATGAAAGGAATAGCCAGTACACTGAGTTGGCAGGTTTTTTGTGTGCATAATTGTTTTGCTTTTTTTTCTGGCAGTGAGTTGAAACAAGGTAAGGGTAAGGGAGGAGTCAAAATAAGGCAATTCATGAAATTATCCCATCAGATTTGCAGGCGATAAACTATGGAATGGTAAATACAGAATCACTGGGTGTATGTGAGACAGCTTTAAAGTACAGGTATCACCCTTGAAATGGATACAATTTATTTATTCCCATTTATTTTATAAGAATGGGCTGTTTTTTGGAAAAAATTGCAAATAGTCCAGTAATTACTGTTTTAAATTCCCCAGAACGTTGGCTTTTCGGGAAATTAATATTAAACAGACTTTTTTAGTTTTCAATATCAAGAAATACAATGCATTTCATTCATACATGTACATGCAAAATTGTTTATGCTGATCAAAGTGCTTTTAAACTCATCAACAATAGATGAGCTTGGGTACTGGTGCCTCAAGGTTGGTGGAGCTGGGCGGCACATAGCAAGGACAGAGGTATCCATGGTAACCCTGTAAGTGGCCACCACCCACCTGGGCACAATCACACTGAAGGACTTAATTACCAAGTTGAACCCAGAAAGAAACTCTTACACCTACCCATGGGAGGGAGGGCTGGGTGAAAATTGCTAAGCTTGCGAGCAAACGTGCAGCGAAATGAAACTTGCGAATGATAGCGAGCAGCAAATAGTGTTTGGGGTCACGAGGAGCCCCTGCAAAGAGCCTGGGCCGCCCCAAGCTTGATGCGTCCAGCGGGAGGGGGCGACTGCATATAGGCATCACACAGTGTCCCTACGAACCGCCAGGGCTGCAAGCGCGTTTCCTAAATCCAAAGGCCACCAGGGAGCATTGTTTCGAGGTTAACTTTACCTTAATTATATTTAGCCACATGTAACCCATCAAGGGGCCAGTCATGGTTTACCTTGTCACAAATTAAGGTGTAGATTAATCTTACATACCTCCTTTTATGTCTGCTGAAGCTCCAAGGTAATTGAAATCATCCATGTTGATTACATCAATAATTGGACTGACAACTATTGTTCTATCCTTAAAAAATGGAACAAATGGATCGAAGCTGAGCTATTTGCAAAATATGATGTGCTGTAAGCAAACCATTGGATGCTCATGTGTGAGAGGTGAGGAGGGCTTAATTATTCAGCAACAGATCTAGAGGAGAGACTACCATATCTTACATCTCCCAGGTGGGGCATGAGTAGAAATGCTGATCTTGGCTGCTTAGTTTGTGCTGCAGACAAACTTGAAGACAAAGTCATTTCACTTTTCATATGATTGTGTAATTCAGCTACACAATAGAAACACTGGTTCTTACCTGCATGATTCTATATAACAATGGCTCTAACCAGCCAACATTACATTCGCAGTGACTATCAAGAAATGTTAATATTGTACTTGTAGCAAAGTCTGCCCCTTTCACACGGGATCTTATCAAACCTGAGAAAAAAACACAAGACGTGTAAGAAGCTGGAGAGGATGGCAGAATGTGATTTAACGCAGAGCAAATTAACATCAATGTTTGCGAAAAGGTAAAGGAAAAAAAGGTGCCCAGAAACTAAACAAAAAAATTGAAACAAACTGGTATAAGCTCTGCTACTTTAGGATCCTTTAAGTAAATTAAAATTAAAATTTTTACAACCGCTACAGAGCAAATAATGTTCAGGACACCAAGTGCTATGGACAAAGCTTTAAAAACAGACCTGGCCATGTTTTCAATATGTACATTGTACGTGCAATAACAAATGGCACGTACATTTACATGTAGTGTTTACAGCGTCTATTGTCAGTAATATCGGTAATTATTTTACCATTGGCTCAAATTTTAATAACCTTTGTTTAAAACAGTCATTTTAACATCACAAACATCACCATACCCAATAAAACAAAGGAGAATACAAATTTGAACCAAGGGTAAAAATGCTGAACCACATGGCTTGACCAAAATAGAACAGAAATAATTTATTGCTCTTGAATTCTTGACAATAATTACTACTTATAATGTAAGTTCACTTCCTGATGGAAATGTGACCAACCTTACCTTCTCTTCTGTCATTTCTAAGAATTTTAACTTTAGCAAGGCCAAGCAAGAGTTCACCATCAGCAGCTGTAAGCAGAAGAATCGCAACAGATGAAACGTAACAGAAATTCAATATTAAGGTTACCATATACCTTTGGGGGTGTCTCACGTACAAACGATATAGCGCATTCAGAATAAATTGTAGATAGCTAAAGCCCTATATCAAATTAAAGCTTATTGAGCTGGCTTTCAATCTATAAATTAAAATCATTTTGTAGTAGAATGAATTGTCGAATTTTTAGGAACCTCGAAACATGAGCATCTATATCGTGTTTTGAAGGCTACAAGTCAAAGCGAATTTATGCACCTATTGAGAATTTAAGCCCGCGAGGGGGGAAGGTCAGGACTTTGACTGTGAGGTTTGTCCCCAGGGTGGGGATTTTGATCGGAAATTTTGACTTGGCCACCATTTTTAACAGTGGAGAAGTGAAAGATTTTCATACTTTTGACCAATTATCTTGTCCCGGGGGTGGGGAATTTGACTTACAGTATCTTTTCAGAAAATGTCAAAATCTCCACCCCATGCCCGACACCCACCTCCCCCTCCCTTGGGCTTAACATTGACAGGTGCATTATTATTTCTCTAAATTTGATTTTTTTTTTCTTATTGGTTTCTGGACCCAAGCGGTTGCAATGAAAGGTTACAACGCATTTTGCAAATAGGCTAAAACAAATGAGAGTGATTGCTCCAGTAGAAAAAGTATACAAAAATAAAAAAAAATCGCTGACACGTTTTTGTTATTAACATATTTATTAACTAGCTGAATGCCAAATTTGACATAAAGGAGACAATTCCTTTGGAGTTGTAGCTCTTTAAAGTGTCACGTTCAAAGCAAAAAACTGATTTCAGAAAACAGCACTTAAAAAACATTCTTGCAATTTTACAAACAAACGCTGCCCGCATGAAGCTTGCAACACCTTCTCGATTAACAAGCTCAATCAGTGAGCATGCCGCGGTTCTCATGATTATTGCCTTGAAAACCATCTTGGTCGATCTGAAGGTATACAGTAGCCTTAACGTATTAAAGGGGCATTAGGTCACAAGCATCACTTCAAAATCTCAAGCGCAGCAAATTTTACAGGTCCAATAGAAACCCAAACAGACGTATGGGCACACTATACACTGTACATGTACTAAAAATTGTCGTAAAATACAGGCCCGCCATTTTCGATGGCATCGATATTATGGAAATATTTGTATAGTGAAGCGCAGTCATATTGTATTGCCATAGGTTGTTACTAGAAGTGTTTTAATTATCTTTAGCAGGTTTCTCGAGGGATTTCTTTCGTTTCTGCACGATCTGCGTAAAGTATTATACTGAAATTCTCACATGTAAACAATAACAAAGGTGTGGCTGACTAGGGCCCTTTAAAGTGTATATGACATGAAAAATGTTTTCTTCTTATTTGAAAGGCCTTTCAAAATTCAGAAGAATGGCGTGTTCCTTTTTTAAATATCATTTTTCGTTTTAGAGATATTGACATTTTTCTATTATGCAAATTAGATCAGTGATGATGTCAGCTGGTTTGAACTAAAAAATGGTAAAATACTAAATAAACAATATCTCTAAAACTATTGATGCAGTGTTCTTGAAACTTGGCACCACAAATGTGAATCCCTAAAGAAAGAAAATGGCATCCTTAGAATTGTTACCATAGCAACTCTTTCAGCTCCAGTCTCTCTCTGTCACAAAACCAAATATCTCCATTTGCAACGTCTAAAGTGAGACAAAGGGTCCTACTTGGAACAGACATAGTTCCCATGTTGTCTCAATTGCCATCATTGGATTGGCTGCGGTAGACGATTCTTGGTTTAAGCAAAAACTGGGAATTTCAGTTTTTATTATGACAGTACTAGCTGCAAAACTGTTGTCATAGCAACAGCACTGATGGTATCATTTTGTTTCTTTTGTGATGCACATTTGTGGTGCCAAGTTTCAAGAACACTGCATCAACAGTTTTAGAGATATTGCTTATTCAGTATTTTACCATTTTTTAGTTCAAACCAGCTGACATCATCACTGATCTAATTTGCATAATAGAAAAATGTCAATATCTTTAAAACGAAAAAAGATATTTCAAAAAGAAGAACGCCATTCTTCTGAATTTTGAAAGGCCTTTCAAATAAGAAGAAAATATTTTTCATGTCATATACACTTTAAAACGGACTTACCATTGTCACTGAAATCGTCTACCAATATTATTTCCTTGATTAAGTTTGGAGGACTCCTATTTAAAATACTGAAATAAAATATTAGAAATTATTATAAAACATGTAACAAAAAATTATGGGATTCAATTTCACATACATACAGTGTTTGGTAGATCTTGAAACAATGTTGTTTTCTAACATGGTTAATTCTATTAATGATACTCTAGCTAAATCAAACATCAAAGAAGGACAACATCTGAGTCTTGAAATCAGTTGGCAGATACAACTGAAGTCATTTTGATTACCGGTAAATGCATAAATTACTATTAATAATAATGATGAATTTTTGCTGAAAATTAATTTAAACAATCAAAAGGTCACTGCAAAAAATACAGTTTTAGTTACGGTGTGAGTAGATAGAATTTTTTCATGTAATTGCTCAGAGTTGCATGTCTTTAGCATTGCTTTCAATTAATTTTGTAACCCTTTTAAATGTTGCATTTAAAATTACCTTTTAACAGTTCTAAGAAGTGTTGACCTTCCCTCATTATGAAATGTTATTATAATGGAAGTCGCAGGAAGGTCTTTAGGGTATTCTTGATACCTGCATCTGCAGAAAGCAAATTGAGCAAAACATAAAAACCTTACAAAAAACTACAAATTACTGTTTTATTACAAGTCCAGTTTTTGTCACATGCATGCAGCAAAGCTATTTCAAGTATTGTTTTGTGTGCAACACAAGAAAATGTTGTAGGGATGAGGTCAACTAGCAACAGAGTTATTTCAGTAGAGTTATGGCTTAGAGTTAGAGTTAAGGACTGCCAAAATCCTGAATTCAAGATTTTGGCAGTTTTTAACTCTAACTCCACGCCATAACTCTATGAAGATAACTCTAACAGAAGCCGTCCCCTGTTGGGATTTAAGACCTGGTCTAAACCATTCAACAGTTATAGTCTCAGATGATGTGACGTCATGTATGATACCAGGAAGCAGTTGGCTATCCACCTCCTCCCTACCAATAACAAAAGCAACAACAGCAAAAGACAGGAAATATATACCATTTATTCTTGCAGTCATTGCTTAACCCATGACTTTTATTATTTACAAACACATTTTAGTAAAATTTAGCAGATAAAATATGAAGTGTATATGCATTTATTTGATTTATTACATGCATGATTTGGCTGTCAGAGGCCTTGAAATAGGGCCAACTATCAAAATCAGCTCCATTCAGATGGCTCCATTGCTGTTCCAATATTTTTTCTAGTGAGTTATAGAGGAATAGTTATTGTCCTGAAACGTCTTACAAAAAAACTTTTAGGCTACGTCCACACTAAGCCGGATAAATTTGAAAACGGCGTTTTCGCCTCGAAAGCGGATAAAAATTAATGTTTTCTGTCCACATTATACCGTTTTCAAATTGTTTCGCCATCGATTTTGAAACGCTGCCTTGCAAGAAATGCTTAAAGGGCTCTAGTCAGCCACACCTTTGTTGTTGTTTTCATGTGAGAATTTCAGTACCATATTATATTATAACACTTCTAATAACAACCTACGGCAATACAATACGACTGCACTTCACTATACAATTTCCATAATTTCGATGCCATCGAAAATGGCAGAGGCTGACTAGGGCCCTTTAATACACGCAAGAACATGCCCACATTGTCCGAGTAATGTTATTCGATTGTTTTGATGTCAGCGTTTTCAAAAAGTTCCGTTTTCTCCGTCCACACTAACACATCTAGCCAGCGTTTTCAAATTTATCCACCTTGGAGAGCGTTTTCAAAAAGTTCCGTTTTCAAATTTATCCGGATTAGTGTGGATGTAGCCTTAATTGCATGAAAAACCCTCCCTCAGTTTGTAAAACAATCTTGGGGAATTCTTTTCTGACTAAAAAACCTGACGGGTGTTCAGCTGAAATCCCGTTCTTTCTCGGTCTTTCCTTTGTTTGCTGTTACCTATGCCTACACATGAGTGGACATGATTGTGTCGCAGCAATAAAATCATGTGTTGTTCACACCCATTCTGTAGGGGAAATGTACTGTAGCAGGCATATGAAGAGGGGACATGTACACACATGAAAATGTAGTGGCGGTATATCACTGATACATTTTCATGGGTGTTAACGATGTATGGTGTGTCATGAACCCTATTTGTTCCCAGACAACACTGCTACTGTATATGTCTGTGTGACATATCACTGAGTCATGTCCCCTCGTGTGTAAGCCCTTGCTCTTTTCTGTACAAACCCCTTTAACCTTACTGGCATGGGCTCAGAAACGAGACTCATCTCGCAGGAAATGAGAACTGGCTCGTGACAAATGAGACTCATCTCGCGAGAAACGAGACAAGAGGTGATAACTTACATTTGAGCGGTACTGTATACCTCAGGCCAAATTATATAAAATGTTAAATAATAATGCAATTTGTACATATACAGTAACTGAGTGGCGGATCTAGGAGGAGGGTGCAGGGGGTGTGCATGCCCCTGAGATGACCTGAGCCTTTCTAAATATAAATGGTATTCTGCTTACGTCAGCAATCAATTACGTCATTCCTTAGTGATGCACTCCCTCCTATCAAAAATCCAGGATCTGCCCCTGTAACTGTTGTACACTGTTAGTAGTACAGCTACAGGGTATTCGTTTTTATTTCAAAAATTCTGTGGACAGCATTCAATATTCCTGGGTTATAAGGTGAAAAGATTCAACATGTCTTCAGGATTTGAATCTACAGTACTTAATAATGTACTGTAATATGATTGTATGCATATTCAATATTAATTTTCTTTTTTGCCAACATCCCCAACAACTTACTGTGAGTGTCTAGTATCTGGAACACTCCTATCCCCTCCAATTGCATCACTCGCTTCTTGATTAAATTGATTCCTGTCGTATTTATCCTCCCCGTCTTTCAGTGCTCCCCCCTTAAGATATGCATCTGCACTAAAGGGCGGTCTACTAACTCCTTCTTCTTCATGAACATACTGGTGACAAAATAAAAAAACACAGAGACAAGAAAATTAACAATAAATTGAAATAGATGTAGATGTATTGACATTCCGTTCCCACCTCCGATCCCAAGCCAAAGTGGTTCATTCCAAGGGGAAGGAGTAAGTGAGTGAGTGAGTGGAACTTTATTTGAACACGGAATTCCATCAATGTACAATTGGTTTTCATGAAAGCCGAGTAAGTTTAAAAATGTAAATAGAGTAGAATAAAACATGAATATTAAAATGGGGCAATACTTTCAATAAGAAGATAGTAACACATCAAAGTCAAGATCTTCGAGTCCTCTTTTAAGGGCTACAAGAGAATTAGCTAACTTAATTTAATTAGGCAAGGAATTCCACAATTCAGGACCAGCATAAGGAAAACTCCTTTCGGTAATGGTTAATTAACATTTAATTCATTGTTCCTAATACTATATAGATTTCTTGCCTTGACTTTGGAGAATTTGTCAGTTAAGTAGGATGGGGCTTCACCAGTAGAAATTTTAAACACTTGAGTGGCCTTATGCTTAACTCTTCGGGGTTTAAATCAGTCCACTGAAGTTCTTTTAAGACATCCTTTGAGCTTACGTCATTGGCAGCCCTTAAAATAACCCTACCAGCCCCATTCTGCAATTTTTGTAATCTGGTTGCTAGACCATTAGATAAATTATCCCATACCATATCACAATAATCAAAAGATGGCTGGATACAGGAATTATAAATAGTTATAAGAGTATCATTAATGCTACCTACTTCATTAATGCTGCCTGCTTTAACAATAATTATTTAGCATGTCACATAATAGGCACATGGTATTTCAATTTGGCCAATTAAAGCACTCGTAAATCTAAGCTTCTCCATGGTGTAAAAGTGCCAGTTTTACTGCAGCAGATATTGACGGCAGGACCATCGTGGACACTCCAAATTTTAGTTCTGTCTTTAGGAAAAGTTGTGCCAAAAAAGTACATATACCAGTCAAAAATGTAATTTATTATTAAGTAATTGACACCTTTTGGCATGTTTTCGCATTTTGTGGTTTGCAAAAATGTTCAACAATCGTGCATGAGGCTCTCACTAAATTATAAAACTAAGAATTATAATCGCAGATCTGATGATTATGTACAGTAAATATAAAAATTAACTTAATTTCCCAGAGCATGAAACCTTCATGCATTTCTGTGTTTGAACTACCAGCGACTACTAACAAAGGAGTAAACTTGGAAAAATTCCGAAATATGGTCAATTATTTATAGAATCCCAGTCGTCTTCCAGCAGCATGACTAAAAAGAACTTAATGAACTACAATGGGAATCTTTGACATACTACAAAAATTGCGAGAACTCATTGTTCTATCAACGACGTATTCACTTAACTATGCTTTGGTACTTTGTAAGTAATCTAAAAATAATTAAAAGGCCAATGACTAGACAAATCGGTTTTAAATTAATTGCCTGACAATAGCTACATGTAATAAGCTGAATACATTTTCACAGTTTAGTTAGAGCATTCGTACCTTTGGCGGATCGCTGCGTAAAAGTGCTGAATCCGATGTAAAATACAATATTCCTAGCAGCCATATCACCATCAAAAAAACGATAAAAACTCTCCTTTTTCTGATGATCATGATGAAGAATTTTAAATTCTTTGGTGAATACTATTTCAGTTTATAAAATGCTTGGTAACCACGTACTGTAGTTGTGACATGGTTACCGCTGTGCGTACCGGTCTGCAATACGTGCAGAGTATTCTGCTTTTCCTTGAAAACCCTCAAAGTGTGCATTTGACTAGTTCCTAGGCATCGATTTTTCGTCGCGGTCAGCCGGTTTGGGTCACGTGGTCACCGAAATGAGTGCTGACTTCATACTATACCGTGAAGGCCTGGGGAAAAGCCGTACAGGAACAAGGCTCATGTTGGCCATACAATTATTGTTCAAAAAGCTGTCACATTGCCTATATTTGGTCATTATGCTCTCAATATCCGTCAGCTGCAGCTAACAGATATTCTGCGGTATACTCGCCATAATTCGGCTTAAGTCTCGCAAACGGCAACTTTTCTAGCTGTTAAAGGGGTTTCATTGGCAATTTGTTGAATAATAAAACAATTATCCTTCTCAATCTTGCGGAATATCGCCTGATTTTAGCCAACTCGGCCAACGGCCTCGTTGGCTAAGTATCAGGCAACATTCCGCGCGATTTCGCAGGATAATTGTTAAATATTTAAAAAATTATCCTGCGAAATTGGACGAAATATCTCCTGATACTTAGCCTACGAGGGCATTGGCCGAATCACTCGATATTCCACACGATTAGGCAGAAAACAAAATAAACTATTTGCCAAACGCGTTTTACAGCTAGAAAAACTTTGGTTGTGTCTAAGGGATGGACCATTATATTTTTGAGGGGGGGGTTGGGCAAATACCAAAAAAAAATTCCTGCACAGCAAAAGTGGAGAAAAAAAAATTCATGCACAGTGGGCCAAGGGGAAAAAAAATTCGAGCAAGCCTTCCTGTAAGACCAAATGAAAAACTAATCTGTAATTTTTGTCATCATTTTATTTCAACTACCAAAAATGCTCTGTAATTATTTGTATAATTCACCTCTTTGTGTTTCATATCATATAATAAATATATTATTTCCATCTATCTCTTGTATTAAAACATTTCAATGAATCTGGTATAAAATATAACATTCATGTCAAAAAAATATCATTTTTGAGCTCTTGTATTGAAATTTATGTCAAGATATATCTATTAATAAATAAACAACTATTATGAAATATTGTTCACAGTTTGAAAATTATGAACACAATTATCAAAAACAATTGGGAAAGTGGTTTTCAACAACCAAAAATACTTTGTAAAGAACACATTCAATATATTCAATTTTCAATTCAATTTCAATTTCCTGACATTGGATAAAAAGATCCAGACATTTTTACGTTTAAAATTCAGCTGAATAGACTTTCTCATTTTTTGTGGTAACCCACACATGTATAACTGAATAGACTAAATGCAGCTTGTATCAGCCTGGAGAGAAAGCAGTGCTTTGAGGTACATGTATCATTTTCTGTTACATACTTGTATAGGCATACCTCATGAAATGCTCACTTTTGGCGACACTTTAATAAATATGAATAATGCTGAAACTGATGGGGAAAAAAAAAATTCGTGCACAAACTTAAGGTGCTAAAAAAAATTCTTGCACAACCCAAAGACGAAAAAAAAAATTCTTAACAAGACAAAATTGCCCAACCCCCCCCCTCAAAAATATAATGGTCCATCCCTAAGCGCAATTCAGGGCTTTGGACGAATCATTCGCAACTTATGTATATCGTCGGTTATAAGTAACTGTGTGGCTAAGATCACTAAAGAAAACTTGCTTGAACTGAGTCATTTTTTGGCTATGGAATCTTTCTTGAGTAGTTGAGCGTATTAAAGCCAAGTACAACCGCAGCTCAGTATTCTGTCCTTTTTAGGATTCGTCAGATTTATGTCACGCCAGCGATTTCTGTCACGCAACGCATAAGTTCTATATCAAGTTCCGTATATTGAACTCATTTGCCCCGGCCCGAAACCACGCGTTTCGAGAACGATTAAGATTATGATGGTCTCTCGCAAACCAAAATTAAATGTAGTTGGACAAAAGTCAATCCAGGATTTTCCTTAGGAGGGGGAATGCACCACTAAGGATGTGCACCTTCTCGGCAACTTCCTCTTGATGAAAAACCAAAAACGTTGAAAATAAAATGGATCGTCTGTACTGGGTATTTTTAGAATAAACAGTATCTGGAAAAATCTTTTTCTGAAATTCAATCCCATGCCAACCTCGGCGGCGCGGCCCATTCTAAATCTTTGAAATTACGTAACATGATGTGACAAGCACGGGATTTGTAAATCACATTTGTATCACATGTACTAACAACGTCCCATTATTATCCAACACCCAAGACCCTTTTTATCACGTTATAACCAATACTGGCACGACAGAAAGCAAATGAGCTTTGCTGTCTGTTGCCTGCACGGTAGTCACCTGTCAGAGTTCTCACAAATGGATTCCTCGGAAAGATCTGCCTCCAGGTCGATTTACACGGACAAGAGGGAAGGGAGCTTGCATTCCTATTTTGCACCTTCGCATCAACTTCCTCTTGATGAAAAACGCAAAACGTTGAAAATAGTATTCTTCGAAATCCCTTTGTTCTGGGCAAATATTTTTTTCGCTTTTCTCGCTGTAGTGGCTGAAGTCGGTGTAAATGTCTCGCTTCCTCTGTGGATTGACTCCACAAATGGAAACAGAGCAGGGCATTCTGTAGACACCTACTTTGTGTTATTTACTTCTAGTCTTGCGATTTTCATATTCTTTGGACTTGGAACATTGTGGATTCGAATTTTTTCACCACACGATCTCGGCGAAAGCGACAAACGCTTTCCACACTTGTTGCTGTTTTTGGTTGGCCTCTGTGATGCTCTGAACGGAACGTTTATTGTTTTTGCAAGTAAAGGATCGAGAACACCGCCTTATCTCCAAGCCATTCTCAGAACTTTTATGATTCCTTTGACCATATTATTCAGGTGAGTGAATGGACATTTCAATTTTATTAATTGTCAATTAAATTGTGCCAGGAATACTTTCCGGAAGACATCACGCGACGGACCGCCGAAGGCGAATATCACGCGATTGTGTCCGTTGTCACACTATTTTCGACATCTGATCTGCTTTTCGCTAGAGTAGACCCAAAGTTCAGCTATTTTGACGATGTTTGGGAAGAGAAAGCTGTCACTTATGGAAATAAATAGCGACTGAGTTACATAAAGTAAAGCAGAAAGCAGGTGATAAGAGGGCATAAGAGGGGTCAGCAAGGGTCCATCAAAATTTTGCAGCGCTCGCAAAATAAAGTATCTCTATATTGCAATTGCTTAATTCACTGCGATGATTATTCCTCACTTTCATCTGCATCCAACGTTCACATATGAAGTATTTCATATACTTTACAACAAAATACTCCAAGTGTTGGTAAGGCCACGTGCAAAATACAATGTAACTTAAGATCAGGCGTTCTTATTTGGTTAAATACAATATATTTTGGCTGGCCAACACAACCCTTCTTCATATTGAATTATTATTATATTGAATGACATGTTTTTTTATATATTTTAACAACAACTGAAACTTTATTTAAAAATTCTCAGTTTCAACATGGCCTTTATGCAAAAACCGAAAGTCACCTGAGAACTACTGAAAATATTAGTGCAGATGTCAACTTCACATTTACAGTCAAATGACATCTACCGGTTTCCCTTCTCCTATGCTATACGAGCTCTCCTACTCATTACATGAAACTCTCGCGACACTTTAATATCTCGCGCACATAAGATGGCGCGAAAATGAGGTGACTGCCATTCTGTCTGTTATCATAAAATTAATTCTTACCCAATTTTTAACCTTTGGTACGCATAGCTTCTTAGAATGTTCACAATTTTTTTAGCCACTACATTATTAGTTTTTAACATAAACGGCTTCTGAGGACTGTTTTGGTATAATTTTTGACGTAATAAGCCCGTTTTCTTTTTGTTAGTATTGATGTTCCTGATTAAAGGAGTTTTCTATCGTAATACAAGAAATGTTTCACACATTATCAAGGAAATATCAAACTTCTAAAAGTGAGTTTGGATACGACAATTTCGCAAAATCGCGAAATACACGTTTTGCGGAAATTTCTGAAAAAGATACGCCAAAATTTTCACATCAATTATTCTTCTTGTTTTGTTTTCTCTTGGATTCGGATTAGTTGTAGAAAGGTTGGAAAATTTTGACCAAAGTAATGTGAAAATCCCCGCTGGAAACTCCCCAATAAAAATGACAGGGGTCCTCGTTGTACCTTTTAGGGGGTAAAATTAATTGATGGATTGGTACCGCTTAGGGTACTTTAACCTAAAATTACCACTGCTAGAGTTGTCGCGGTACATTTTAGGGTATTGAGCCAGGAATTGATAGGAACTGTATGTGACTCCGCTGATTTTTATTTGAAATTTTCATTTATGTGGTTTAACATGGTTTAACATGTTGAGGGGGGAACGCCCACTAATCGAGATTCTGGTATCTTTTAGGATATTAGGAATTCTTTTCAAAATTTCCTACGAGCACCCCGTCATTTTTAAAGGGGAGTCTCCCCGGGGGTGAAAATCCCCTTGATCCAATCCTTTAATTAACAAAAATTTCCTTCAATAAACCATCAGGTTGCTAATCTTGCGTAAGAAGCCGACTCGTCGCAAGTTGCTGTGTGGTATGGCTGTAGCTATTGGTCTTTTCATCTGCCTCATTCCAACAATTTTTCCCAGTGTTGCCTTGGAAGTCAAAAACGAAGCTAATGACGCTACAAGGGTGCTGTGGCCATTAGTTTTCATGCTTGGATTTGTAAGTGAGATTTATTTAATTTTAATAGTCTGTTCCAGGCGTTTGCAAACGGGTTGCTTGGAGAGTATCGCGACAAACGGGAGTGGAATGGAGACTTCCCAGTTTATATCTAATCCAACAAAATAGAACCAGCACTGACAAATCGAACAAAATCGAACGACAAGTGTTCGACTGCATTCCGTAACTGAACTTTGGCATTATCGATAATCGTTAGCTGATCGACTCCTGTATTTGTTGGCCTTTTCATCTGCCTCATTCCAGCATTTTTCCCAGTAGTGTTGATCCTCAACCTGTGAAAGTTAAAAACGAACATCATGGCGTTTTAAGAGTGCAGTGGCCAATAATTTTCATGCTTGGATATGTAACTGAAATATATAACTGCAGTCTGTTACACTTCACGCCTTCATTGGCTTCGTCCTCGTCCGAAACAAGTATTCCCTTCCGCTTTCCACAGCAGGTGATGGGGACCATGGGGTTTGACGTGCAAGGAGTTTCGCCTTCTGAAACTTTTAATGAAAAGTACATAACTGAATTTCCCTGGCTGTTGTTACAGACCTGTGCAGATCATAGTAAATCGGTAAATGTACCCCCCCCCCCCCCCCTCCTCGATTAGCTTTGTAATTATTTGCGGGGGCAAGCATAATGTTGAATAAAAGTTCATGAGTTGACGTGCGGCGAAATTTGATGACATACAACAGTCTGCGAACTAATTGGGCTCTAATTTAGGCCAGGCTAATGAAAACGAGTAAATGTTTATTCCTTGGCTACATCCCAGTGCAGTGACATGCACAGTCCCTGATTCTTCGATGTCAAAAGTTGCACGCCTTCTTTGAACACAGGGTTCCCATGCTCAAGGTCTGAGTAGTTGGTCAAAGTGGCGGCGATGAAAATTATAAGGAATTTTGTGAACATGTATTGGTAAAATTGATATTTAAGAAACGGCTGACACTTCAGATTAATTTACCAGTTTATATTTCACAACTGTTCCAAAGCGTTTCAATTAAACCGAATTTGCTCAGAGGGTTGACGGATATCGCGAGCCTGGGTGTTTTGCTATAAATAAAAAGTATACACGAACAGATAAAGCTACTCTCGCACACCACAAATCGCCGACAAAACCTTATACAAACGAACTTAAACAATGCGAATATAATACATTTCTTCTTGTTTAAAATACGAATTTAATATATAACGTGTATTTTTTTCCTCGTTAATTTCCTAGGTGCCTGGGGCCGTTATGTTCGTTCTTATGGAAAAAGGATTGAAAATGAAAAACGAAACATCGAGAAAAGGAGTCAACTTGGTTTACTTCCTTTTCTGGCTGAGTACATATCAACTTCTTTGTGTTGGTTTGCTTTTCTGGATAGACTTTCTGCCCTGGTTTGGAAACGTCGACAATATCAACGACTTTGGAAACAAGTACATGCTGTTTCTTTTGATTGATTGATTGATTGATTGATTGATTGATTGATTGATTGATTGATTGATTGATTGATTGATTGATTGATTGATTGATTGATTGATTGATTGCAATGGAGATATTTACAACCATTTCTTGTGATTCATCCATTTTTTGATAAAAAATTTATTATTAAGAGAGAAATTTTCATCTGCATTAGGTATGATTCAGGGTCAATGGCATCAGTTTATCGATTTTTTTCGAAACGTCAAAAACTACGTACTGAAAATAACTCAAAATCAACATAACATTGCTAGAAAGTCTTAAAATGTAAAAAAATAACTGCATTTAAGTCAATTTTCGTTACTAAAAACATCACAATTTCAAATTTTGGTAAACACGCTTTTCAGAAAACGGTTGTCATGCCAACGCCAAGTGCCGGGCACAATTAACCCGTCATATTAAAGGTATGACCTGTCATACGAATGGTATAATACCCGAGCCGTACAATTCTTGAATGGCTTCTTTGGAGATCCATTAGAAAGAAAGTATGGGCTCGCTTAATAGAAAGAATTCATGGTTTCGATGCACAATGGCCAATATCTCGGTTGTTAATGATCCAAACCAGGCACAAATTTGCAGTTTCATTGCCATTGCTTTCCAACCGTCGTCTAATTGATTATTTACAGTGCTGTAATTGTATATATTTTAGCAGTGTAATACTTTTTACTGGTGCAGTACATGCTCATTTTGAATTCTGTTGTTTCAAGAAGCTATTATGGGATGCTCGGAGGGCAAATACATATTTACTTTTCCCTGGGCATCCCACTCGTCTTTCAAAACAATAGAAATCAAAATGACCGCCATGCCAGTTGAAAGGTCTGTTATTCATTTATTCCACTTGCAGTCAGTCTTATTGCTGTCCCCTAACTAACTTAACGAAAACGTGAAGAGTTTGTACACGGGGCTTCGAGGAGATATACCTTAGGCGATAAGAATTCCCTTTTCGAGGAACCAAGAGTTAATTGTCGTTACAGATGTGTTTATTGTTCATCGTGGTGTAAGATGGAAAAGATGAACTTTTTTCGTTTGTCTCATGACGGATTCAAGATTTAATTGTTGTATTTGAATTTCTATATCTTATTTCTAGTTTTTGGTTTGGAATTCAATGTTCCTTTGGCGCAGCAGGCTGCGATGCTACAACAGGCACCAGAGGAACCATGTTCATTTTCCTGTTACTTTTAGCTTATACTGGAGGAACAAATTTGATGAGACACGCGGAAGGAGCTACTTTACTAGCGCTTGTCACGGTGAGACAGGCAAAAATGAGATGAAATTAATTTAGACTAAGAGCATGCGCAGTCCCGCTGTTTTCTGTTTTGCACGTCAATCTCGTGTCTCGAGTCGAGTTTCTTACTACGCAGGCTTGATTTTTGATTGGTTTTGAAGACAATAAAAATGGCCGGAAGTAAAATACCATGTAGTTCTTTAGGTGAGGCTTTTGAAATGTAGGCATGCGCATTTCAGCCGGAAGTCCGATATTATATCAGATCTTTCCAGGGTCGCTCGTTTCCCGAAAGACCCTGGGTACAAGGGTGTTCGTATGATCAATCTCGTCCTCAGAGCCCACTTTTCTTTTGGTCAACAACAGGAACACGGACTCTGGTAGATGCGTGATGGATTGGGAAATTATTATGTACCCAACATAAATAGATATATTTAAATCGTAACCACGTGTGAGAAAGTGCGGGCCTAGATGCACCATCGGCTCCCGTGCCGGCTGAAATCCCGTTCCGGCCAAAACCTGCTGACAAATGCCCTTTCCCTCCCTCCCTGGAGACATATTAGCTTTTCTAGTTTTTCAGTTAATTAGGGCCAATAAACCTATCAGAATCTGTTTGCTGGTCATATTTTTTGTAAACTCTTGGGGTCCTACAAAGACGTTTTTCCTTATAATCTGTGCGTGCAACCTGTACAAGAAACTCATGGCGCGTCTTGGTGAGTCGCGGCACTTGTTTACAAAATTCCAAGGCCTTGTTTTTCATTCTGAACACAGAAAATGTAGATTTGAGACGCGCTTGGTTTTTAGCGAATTTGTTTTCAATGCCGTCCATCCATTTATCAACGTGGCGCTCACGCGGACTTCTGGGATCGGCCCGGGCCAGAGTCCGTGTTCTTGGTGCTGACCAAAAGCTCTGGGGACGAGATTGACGTATGATGGGAATATGAATGTTCAATGATTTATCGGATTCTGCAATTTTACTGTGATGTTGCTGAACAAGGTGCATAGCCTAGGAAACACTAGAAGTATTAGTTCATGCAAACCTTAAGGCTACGAAAACGGTCGAAATATGTTTATCGCATTCTTGGCTGAAAATCGCTTACAACTTACGTCTCGATTCGTCAAATCAGTCGTCATATTTGACGCAGAAAAATAAAAACGAGCACATTAGGTAACCAAATTATCAAATTTAGTGTGTTTGTGTAAGACGGGGGTTGTTTTAGCTCTCTCACGTTAATGATGACAACTTTGTTTCATTTGGTAGTCACTGGTCACTCCTCTGGGATTTCTGTTCTGGACTTTGTTCAGCGAATCACCTTTCAAGTGGCAGCCGGAGTGTGACGTAAAAACTTGGTTCAGTATTGGCGCGCTCGCGATCATGGTTCCCGCCATCTTTGTTTACAACATGGGGTAAGAGATAAGCTGTTTTTGTTTGCTAATGAAAGATTTTTTTATGCCATACTGCAACAAAATTATAACAAACAATTGAAGCGGGCGAATTTGCAGAGTTTTAATGGTGTACCAATTGAAGAGGGTAGCGATTCACCCCTGCAAACAAAAATTGTTTTCATGGCGATGTAGAGATCAATTTTTGGGCATGAAGCGTGAAAACAACATTTTTTCTCCTGAGCGAGATGTGCTATATCCTCATTGAACCGAGGATACTGTTGACACAATCCGTTCCTATATTAATTTTACCTTTTTCTTTGCCCGCAGGGCGCCTGAGGTTTCTCTAAAACCCGAAGAAAATAGTCAAGAAGAACTCTACTACTCTGATCCTATCAGTCCGTACCATTCATATCCCGGACCAGCAGAGCCCCTTCTCTCCAACAAAACCAACTCATTAAACTACAACACCGTGTAAACTGACTTTATAATAAGAGACTGTAATCTTTCTTTAGTTTCTCTCAGTACTTTCGAAAATTCCATTAACAAATACCAGTGCGTTTTCTGATGCTTTTGTTGATTCCTACTTGCTACTACTTGTGTAGCGGGCTGTCATGTGCTTCTAATTACATAATATTCACTCACTTCCGCGCCCGCCGGTGCGGCTACAAGCATTTTGAAAACTGAAAATTATCGTACCCGCGGCTTTCCAGGCTTCCACACAGTTGCACCTAAATCGAATGCAATACAAAGTTAACAGACAGGCAAAATGAACCAAGATAACCGCAGCAATTTCATATCCTTGGGCTACACTAGTATTAATTCTGCAAGCAATTGGCTCTGCGTGGATATAATCAGTACCATACTGCACGCGATGCTTCGAATGCCGTACTGCTATGGCTCAATCTCGTTCCCAGGGTCCCTGGGAACGTTAACCAGGTTGGCAAAGGTTGGCAACGGCGTTCTTCGCTTTAGAAGAAGAAAACCTCTGGGACCAGAAAACACCGCGGAAAAACGCACCGCGCACGCGCATGACGTGACGATTTCTCGAGGTTTTCCAATCTCGCCCTCAGAACCCGCTCCAAGATCACGGACTCTGGCCAGGACCGATTTTTGGAGCATGCGTACATTGCATTGTTTTGATAAAAGTTCTGAGTTTGCGCAGAACGGCCGGAAGTCCGTGAAATGCGGACTTCCGGGATCGTTCCTGGCCACAGTCCATGTTCTTGGTGCTGACCAAAAGAAAAGCGGCTCTGGGGACGAGATTGGAGGTTTTCTTGAGGTGGTCAGCGTCAATAGGCCTTTCCCGATTGCGCTGGTAAAATCCTAAAAATGTGCTGGCAAAAATGGCTAAAAAGTTCTCAAAAAGTGCTCAAAATCTCGAAATAGTGCTCAAAAAGTGCTAAAAGTTGTGAACAGTTACTTGTAAGCTTTTCGTAAATACGTCAATTTTTAGTAGTGTAAAGCCTGGACATCAGATGATTGAGAAATTTGAGATGACACACACATGATACATCAGCCAATCAGAAACTTCTGTTCTCACGCAAGGATAATTCGACGTGCCTTTCCATGACGGTCTTTTATTCTTGAAAACATCATTAGCTATTCAAATTTATGACCTGGAACACGATTCTCGTTGCGAGCGACACACAGTTTTGGCTTTAAAATGTTTTAGAAGACATATGTTGCTCGAAATTTGCTCGAAATGTGAAATATTGCTCAAATGTTGCCCAAAGTGCGAAAAAGTGCTTAAAGGGGCTCAAAATGTAAAATAGTGCTCCAAACTCAAAAAAGTGCTCAAAAGGTGCTCAGCACAATCGGAAAAGGCCTAAGCGTCAGCTAGGGTGACCATGATACATCGATGTTTTGTCCAAACGTGCGACTACGAAGTTAAGAGCTTACGGCAAAAATTGGAACCAAAATTTTAAAGGCGGAAATTGAGAGGTAAATAAACATGAAACAATCTACCTCTAGTACAAATCTTAACCTCAGATATTCAGGGGTTTCCTTAAAAAATTGCCAAAATTATATGTTCACATTCTCTCGTTTTTCCGCAGTATCGACCAGGGTAGCGACCAGGCCTCGGCGCGGTCCGTAGCTACAAGCGTCTCCGCGTTCGCTTCTTTTCGCGCGTGTGGTTTGGTCGACGTACTGGCCCGCGATTTCTCGCCTTTTTTCCACCCTCCCTCCCCATAACCTTTCCTTATCCCTCCCGTTGTCTACTCCACTAAATTTCAGCGTGACTTTGTATCATATATAGCACACACAATGATCATCATGAACTGGCATTGTTCAGCACCTGAAATTTAATCCCAGGTATGTCTTTTCCTGTCTTACTTCTGCGTCTAGCTGCAGGTACAGATCAACATCTGTTACGTTAACATGTGACAGGCACAAGAACTAAATCTAGTGCGGCAGTAGCATTTTCGAACTAGGCATGTGCACTTATAGTAATAAGTCGTATGCAAACTGCACACTTTTACCACGGTATAACCAAATAACACTTTGCCATCTGTCTGCTGCTCAGTGCCAAAGGTTTTAAATTCAATCTATCCGAGTTCATGCAAATGGATTTCACAGGGAGCGCTGCCTCTCTGCCAATTTTAATTGCCGAAAAGAAGATACAAAGATTGACTTCCGACAGCGAAGCTCCGCGTCAACTATCTCTATATGGAAAACCAAAAACGGTGAAAATAGCCGGATTCATCGAAATCTCCCTTCTCTGGGCAAACTTGTTTTTCGCGTTACTCACGGTGGTCGGTCTGGTTGGCCAAAACATTTCACTACCTCTGTGGATCGACTCGATAGATGAAACCAGTTCAGGGCGATCGGTGGACAGCTATTTTGTGTTATCATTTTCTAGTCTGTCGTTTGCCTTAATATTTGGACTGGGAATATTGTACATTCGATTTTTTTCACCGCAAGATTTCGGAGAAATGGAATCACACTTTTCACACTTGTTGATGGCTTCCGTTGGTTTCTGTGATGCGTTGAACGGAGGGCTGATTGTTTATGCAAGTAAAGGATCGAGAACACCGCCTTATCTCCAAGCCATTCTTGTAAACTTCTTGATTCCGTTGACTATATTATTCAGGTGAGCCAGTTTTAATAGTTAAGGGTGGGGAGAGGAAAGCCTGTTAACAATTCAAAGGATTGAATCCTCCCAAGCCGCCCCCCACTTAATCCCGTCCAACTGTAACCCGTTCACAATTAAATCGAATTGAAGCTAATTTGTATCCGCACTAAAGCGACTATTTCTTTACAAAACTATCAAGTCTGACAGCAGACTTTGCCGATTTTGTCCAGTTTTTCGCCGGGGCAAATAGTCGGTGCATTTGTTGATCACTGCCCGTTTCGGCTGTAAATAAAGAGACACCACCGTCGAACCTAAACCGAATAAACATGTCTTTTCAAATACACTATCATGCGTTAACCACAAGTGAACGAGAACGTGACCAGAATTCCAGCGAAAATATCATTTTGCTCGCTGTGAACGCCATCTGATTGGCTCGCGGCACATTCTGTTGACGGATAGCTCAGTGGACGAGACGTTATTCAAGTCTTGAAGGGGTAAGGGGTAAGGGCGAAAACAAAATTTGGCCAGAACATATTTAGCATTGAGGATCAAAAGAACATTCAGCATTGAGGAACAAAAGTGTGTCAGAGGTTTTTAAAATTTTGAATATTTTTCTTTTGGTAGCTGCGAACGCAACGAGGCCGGGAAAATTTTCGATGCTGTAACTTTACGGGTTTATAGAAAAGATTACTAATCGGAATGCAGGAAATCCCTGACATAATTTGCATTAACACGTGCAGTGCTTTTTCATCAGCGTTTGATTTGATACCCGATAATTCGGCGGAACGACACTCTGTTGTTTTCTGTTTACTTGCGTCTTTCTTTTCACAAAATAGACGAACAGCATAGCAGCTACTCTGTTTCGAATTCTACAATTCAAGACCTTTCCATGGATATATAGTTTGTGGTAGTTTCCTTGAAAACAACGAAGGTAGGAATTTTTTTCTGAAGGACACCCCTGTAATCTGATCTCGCTGTCCCGCCGACTCGCATGTTACGTAACTTTCCTTTCTGTTGTTATTGTTGTCCACTTCCCCCACAGGTAGCCCAAGCTCGATATAGCAGCTCTTATGTTGACCTTGCATTGTTACGTGATTCCAACGATTTGCATATTTATAAGGATTTATGGGGGAAGAAATAAAGCCGAAAACACGAAAACTTAACCGTTGAATTACGGTAAAAACCACTCACCTGAACTGCTGTGCTTCTTTCTTTGTGTGCTGTGTGGTTTTTTAAATGATTTGGAGCGATTTAGTATATTTGTTACCTTCATGGATATGGTTGCATAATAATGCAATTAATTGTGAGTTCTCATGCAAATTGTGTTATTGAAAGTCGTTTGTTGAAAAAGGTTGTCCAAAAGTGTAAATGATTGTCGATTCGTGACAACAAATTTTATTTTTCCAAAAATGAAAATGCATTGACAGGCAGTGAATGTCAAAGCAAGGTATTGTTTATCTATTGATGATTTTGAATGTTAATAGATGTGCAAATGTTATTCTTGAACGTTCCTTACGCGCTAATGAAGGTCATATTGGTGTTAGTGAGAGTATATCGACCATAATTAAACAAATTTGGACACAAATGAATGGATATTTTCTGGAAATGAACAGCAAAAGGTGTAATATAAAAAATAGACTGAACAAGTGTACTGTTTTAAAATTCTTACAACAATAACCGAGGTTGAGAATTTACTAAAACAATTATTCCATTCGTCCTTGTCGGATATGAGGTGATTATTTACCTACTAGAAGATGGTATCCATGTTCTATAAGAAAATAATGCCCGCTTGAGGTCTAGAAAAGCTGCTAGTGGATGCGCGAGCCGTTAGGCGAGGGCATTTAGCTGCTTTTCTAGACCTCAAAAGGGCATTATTTTCTTATAGGACACTGGAAAAACCCAGGCATCTTCTAGCTGGTTTAATTAGAATATAACATTAAAAAATCCTAAAAAATCAGCGAATTTACGCGCTCGGGCAGCCTCCTTTCTGGCACTCGCTGCTAAATAGCTCGTCCACATTTTTGTCTCCCGGCCAGTCACCTGAACTTATTTCATTAAAAGTTGTTTTAGAAGCCATAATAAAGGAAATTTAAAAGACAACTTTAGCAGATTGCCGCCGCCATTTTTTTTTTCAATTCGCAACGCAACAAACTATATCCGGGGTACCGGGCTTCTAGTTTTTTTCCATGTTCTATTAAAAAAAAGAGATTCCATGGCGAGCATACAGGGCTATATTCTAACACCTCATAACCAACGCGGGCTCATGGAATAGCCTCCATCTCCCCCCATACTGACCATCTGAGTCAACCCTGTCCCGTATCTTTTTATTTTTAGAAGCATTTCCCTCGGTGGTTTTCGCGGGTTTTTTTGTAATAGCCAATCATGTGAGAGCTCACTGTTCTTTCGCGGGTGTTTTTGTAATAGCCAATCATGTGAGAGCTCACTGTTCTAAAAATAAAAAGATACGGGACAGGGTTGACTCAAGGGCAAAGTACGAATGGAGGCTCCTTCTCATGGGCTCCTGTTAAATATTAAATCAATATTTTCCTTATTTGTGATGTTTTTTTATGAATTTCTGGGATTGTCATGAATTTTGCATTGGCAGAACACAACGTAGGCTCCATGAACGGAAAACAGAACATTTTAATGCTCTTGTTCAAATTGATCTTTCTTTAGCCACTGCTGAACATGTCAGAGGCAGTGGACGTAATATCAAATTGGACCATTTTGATATTTTAGGTTCGCGAAAATCTGATTTCACTGTAAAATTGAGGAGACTATTTTTCCAGGAGCTAAAGCCTTGTTTGAATGTCAACATAAGCAGCGAGAAGCTATTGTTATTTTCATAGTTAATTCTCTACTATCTATATTAGATTACTGCTGTAGATCATCTTTTGTTGTCTGTCTAGGTTCCAGACCCCCATTTCAAGCATAAATATAGTTGTCAAAATATTTATTTGAAAATGTATGTAGTCTAGCATACGAAACGTCAAGTCGAATAAATATGCGTTATTTTGGAATGTTTATCACCGCGGTTTGTTTGCTATTGTTAGTTATTTCTCATCATAAATTGTTGGGTTTTCCGAATATCTGATCCAGGAGTTCAGTGTCATGCATAGATGGCGTTTCAACAGCTTTCCTCTTTCGAATGCATGCGAATTCTCCTGAACGTTTATCTTGTTGGACCAGGACCGTACATAGCGGGGGGCACGGGGGAGGAGGGGGGGCAGAGGGGAGGGGGGCAGGGCTTCAGCTCGTGCAGTTTACTTACATGGTGGATTTTTTTTTCTAACAGGGTTATAGCTTTTCGCAAGAGGCCGACTCTTCTAAAATTCGTGTGTGGTATTGCTGTATTTGTTGGCCTTTTCATCTGCCTCATTCCAACAATTTTACCCAGTGTTGATCCAGAAGCAGAGAAAATAGAAAGCGAAGCTCGTGGCGCTGCACGAGTGCTGTGGCCAATAATTTTCATGCTTGGATCTGTAAGTAAAATATGCATTACTGTACCGAGGCACCCAACGGGTCTGTTCCGCAGCGCAAATGTTGCTTGCTGGCAAAATTTTTCAGTATTTTTAATTGTTTTAGGATTCGTCACTGAAACAAGAGGGTCTCAATGGGGTTAACCGTTAGCCGTAAAATGGCTCAATATTTAGCCGTTAGGCGTAAAAATGAAAGAATTTTAACCGTTAGCCGTAAAAAATGTTAACCGTAAAATGTCGCGTCCTTGTGCGAGTTGACAGACGTTTTGCCGGACAGCTCTTGTATTTTACGAGTGTACACACACAAAAAAGAAACTTTTTTATCTCAAAATGGTCCAAAGACTTTCAGTATGTTTTACAACAATGGAAATTAATATTTAACTTCTTAAAACAATAGCAATTATTTTTTAACTAATCCTGTTAACCGTAATGGAACGAAATTAACCGTTAGCCGTAAATAAGCCCAAAAGTTAACCGTTAACCGTAAAAGCCACTACCCCATTGTGACCCTCAAACAATTTCTATTTTTTCGCTGGCTGGAACGAAAGTCAACCGCTTATTCGACGAAGGCTTGAGTCCCGTTGAGAAGAGCGAGCTTCAACGGTTTTCAGTGAGATTTCCGCGCATTTGTTGTTTGTTCTAATTGCTGGCTAGGGAAAATTATGGATCATGTGCTGGAGAAAAGAATTCATTTTGCCTCAGTTTGCTCGTTGGGTGCCCCTGACTGTAGTTGAAAAGCCTGGTCCAATTGTTCTGCTAATTAGTTGAGCACTAGCGCTAGAAACGAGAAGTAAAAAATGGGGAGAGACCCTTGTCTTTTCTTTATTTTATTCGGTGAATAGCATCTCCAAATTTTTTTCTGTATTTTTGTAATGTTTCTTGTTTGGACTGCCGTTCGATACAAAACTACAGTCTCCTCCCCAGACGCGCTTAAATTGGCGCGTTACGCCTTCCTCCTGTTCCAGGCGTTCGGATAGTGAGCGCGAACGGAAAACGGCGAGCGAAATCCTTCTCTTTAATCTTAAATGTTTAACATGCTACTCCCAAAAGGGCCAAAATTAAAGAGCGCCTGCCTTGGTAATACAACCATCGATCTTTCTGTCTAGCTAATGCAAACGATTTTAAATAATCTTTTTTATTTTCTAGGTCCCTGAGGCCATAATGAGGGTCGTTGAAGAAACAGGAGTGAAACAGGAAGACGAAGCATCAAATAAAGGGGTCAACTTGGTTTACTTTCTGTTCTGGACATCCACATATGAACTTCTTGGTGCTGGTTTGCTTTTCTGGTTAGATATTCTACCGTGGTATGGAAACGCTGACAATATCAACGAGCTTGGAGAAAAGTATGTTTTTGTTGGCCTGCGTAGCAGCTTAAAGTGCACCTAACCCCAAAATAATTTTTTTTGCCAACATATACCTTTGCACCAGTTTGAAATGCATTGCACCTTTCGTTTCGCCTTTTTACCAAATTCTGGCTATTTATAACAGTCAAACGTTGTGAAAAACCGTGCATCATTTGTTCCACGACCGAGTCAGAAGGGGCGTGGGTCTATTCCTGATTTGACGTCACAAACTGATTTGCATCGCATCAAGTCTTGTAAATATGCATGCAAATCAGTTTGTTACGTCAAATCGGGACGCCCCTTCTGACTCGGTCGTGGAACAAATGATACACAGTTTATCGTAACTTTTGAATGCTATAAATAGTCAGAATTTGGCAAAAAGATGTAATGCATTTCATATTGGTGCAAAGGTTTATTCTAGCGAAAAAAATATTTTGGGGTTAGGTGCACTTTAATTAAAAACTGGAGACGACGGAGGGAAAACGCATTTCACCCCTCCCCTTCCGACCCCCTCCCCAGACGAAGCTACGAAACGTTCTTTTTCCTTGTTGCTATCCTACCGTCAGAATGATCTATTCCGTGAAACAAGATCACTATAATTGTATTATAAAATATCTTAGATCTGAGACAAATATATCTTTACATAAATTACTGAAAAAGAGTAAGGAATTCGAACAGACTACGGGAAAATTACGGCTTTGGCGTTTAGTTAGTTTGGAGATTATAAGAAATTTAATTTTTAATTAAAAAGGCGAATGGAGAAATTTCTCGAGCGCCACCGGTCTTCGTAATTTTCACGCTGTTTCTTACGTAAACCAACTGGACGCTTGAAACTGAGCGAAATTCCTACCCGGAAATTAGCTATTCGTTTTCCTCCGGGCTTGTTCTGCCTCCTCCCAGAGGGCTGCGTTGCGTGATGACCCTAAGAATGGTCGCGAAGGAGACAAGTTCCGTGACAGCCCAAAACGAGAACAAAATGCAGCTCCACAGTACCTTCTCAATGTTCCGAGGACGGAAATAAACATTTTTTTGTAGGCTCCCCTGAGAGAAACTCTTTAGGTTTAATAGTAGTTTTCAAGGATAATAAATTTTCCAGGATGGGAATTTCCTTTAGGACCAAGAGTTATATTCTAAGTGAATTTCTATTTCTCATTTGCAGCTGGTTGTTTGGGATTCAATGTTTCTTTGGCGCAGCAGGCTGCGATGCTAAATCAGGCACCAGAGGAACCATGTATATTTTTACGCATGTTTTACATCATATTGGAGCAGCAAATCTGTTGCGACACACTGAAGGAGCTACTTGGTTAGCCATTGTGACGGTAAGACAGGCCAGACTGAGATGATAAGTTGCACTCGCGATGCGATGAAATTGTACTCAGTTTTGTTCTGCAGTTACTGAGGTTACTAACAGAGCCAAACTTAACATTTGACTAATCGAACTAAATCGAACACAATTAATCCGATTAGGTTCTCCCGAAAAAATTTGAGTCGTCGAACGTTGTTTGGTTGAATACGGTTCGATTGAGTGGTGCTATGATCGATTGAGTGGTGCTATGATCGATTGAGTGTTGCTATGATCGATTGAGTGGTGCTATGATCAAATTTTTGCCCTTTGATTTTTTAGTTGCATCAGAGAGAGTTCAATACAAACATATCCCACATTGACAAAACATTTCAGTTTAAAATTGACAATCTATAATTATTTGTGATTTTCAATTTCCCATTTTCAGGTTTCCCATTTCAGTTTCCCATTCCCCATTCCCCATTCTCCATTCCTCGTTTTAGTAACATCCAGTAAAATCTTCTGCGGTCCTTGGGTACACATTACTGCACTGCGGGGTCTCCTTGTAAATGGGTTAGACTGCGTGGTGTCGTTCTCTCTGATCTCCAAGCCTCGCAGTTTCACAGACAGCCGAGACTAGTAATAACTCTTCCCTCCTCCCTTACAGCTACCCTCGCTGTCTACCTCTTTTCGCAACAATCCGCGGATGTTCTTTCCATACAGTTTAACTTCGCGATGTGCCAAATTGTAGACAGTGAGGATATTATATAGTACTATTTTGCATGAAGAAAACTGGAAAAATGAATAATTGTGTCAAGAAAGTTGATAGTTGGAAAAACCTTCATGTTATTATGCAGTTTCCATGATATGAAAGTCTCTCCATTATTATACTGAGTAAATCCTCTTTTCAAAATTCTAGAAAAATCTCAAGGTGGTGGCATCTACCCCTCCCACCCAACCCCCTTGAACGCCAGAGGGCACTCATCTTGTTTCTTTATTTGGTAGTCACTCGTCACTCCACTGGGATTTCTGTTTTGGACTTTGTTCAACGAATCACCTTTCAATTGGCAGCCGGAGTGTAACGTGACCACTTGGTTCAGTATCAGTGCGCTAGTAATCATGGTTCCCGCCATCTATGTGTACAACAAAGGGTAAGAGATAGCCACCTTACTTTTATTTGTAACGTACTGTAAAATTCCCCATGTACAGTTATCAGAAAGAAATGAAAGCAAGTTGACTTTTTAATACTACGCGAAAAGCCAAATATTCGGGCCAGAATTCGCTCGAATACGACTCGGCACACGCCTCGTATACTGTAATTTTCCGACGTATTCTAGTACGCCTGATTCGAAATACACCTGAGATATCCTATTAGAATCCGGCCTGTTTTTCCGTATTCAAATTGAACACTCTGGGTGTGCATCACGTATTCAATATTGAATACTCGTGAATACTCCAGGGGCACTTCACGTATTCAAATCGAATGCTCTCTAATATCCAGGTGTACTTCACGTATAGCGTACGCCTTGAATACTCTAGGATACCCTAGGATTCTATGGCATCACACTGACATATTCGAGGATAGAATACTCTACAATATTTTTCATTTGGCGCAGTGTAAGCTGTCCCAAGTGGAAGCTGATTCACCCGTACTGTCCTGAACAGAAGTAGCGAGATAGTTAAGTCTGAAATATTTTGAATGCTAGTACGTTTAAAGGAGCCACGCCACGGTTTGTGCTTTTTGAAAAAAATAGCCTATTGTTTTGGAAATCGTCCGTCTCATGCCATCTTTTCCATCCTTAACCATCCTTGTTCCTCTTTGCGTTACTATCACCTCTTTGGTGTTTTTCTTCCCTATTAAACTATTAGTTTAGGTTTCCATCATTTTAAGGGGAATTTGGTTAATAATTCAAATAATTCAAAGCATCGTGACGTAGCTCCTTTATTGGTGTTCAGTGCCCGGGAGGCGCGGGTGCCCGGGAGGCACGGGACCCAGTGGTTAGAACGCTGGTCTCCGAAGTGCAAACCCTTCTCTCTCATGATCCTTATGTTACAGAAACCCGGATAAGCTCCGGCCTGTTCGATGGACGGCTATAACCGATAGCCGCCGTTTACCAAATATTCGTTCCAGTGAAGATTATTCATCTTTTCTTTTTCACTTTTCTACAGGGCGCCAGAGGTTTCTCTAAACCCCGAAGAAAATCGTCGACAAGAGCTCTGCTGCTCCGATTCTTTTGGTCGGCACCACCTACATCCCGATCCAGAAGAGGAAGAACCCCTTCTCTCCGGCAAAACCAACTCTTCAAACTACACAATCTGAGGCAATTCCTACACGTCCTAAAAATCCTATCCAATGCTCCATGTTAATTGGTGTTGTTATTTAGCAATTATTGAATGAGGCTGAGCAGGAAATTGTTATCCACCGAGGCCGAAGGCCGAGGTGGATAACACCCTCTGAGATCTGCAGAATTCTTCATATCCTACGAAAGCCGAATTCATTATTTGCTTTTGCTGGGTAATATTTTCTTCGCTCAAACCTGTAAACCTATTCGCAGCCATTTTGCTCTGGTTTTCTGCTCACCAAAAATAACACAACCTCGTCCCCAGGTTTTCTCGGTAAAGGGTTCAGCGGGCTGCACTTTTGACGTCATTTTGACGTCAATGGTTCAATAATCTGCAGCGGGCTGCACTTCTGACGTCATCGGTTGAATAGGACGGAATTCTTTCCAAATTTGGTCAACAGCAGCTGGTTATGACTTATGATGAATATTATTATGCGTGTGGTTTTAACCAATAAGAAACGGGGAAATATTTTGAATGCATAATAAAAACAATTATTGGATGAGGTTTTTCGTGATATCCAGAATTATCAAGGGCGAGGTAAGTGTTATCAGCCTGAGCCGAAGGCTGAGGCTGATAACATTTACTGAGACCTTGATAATTCCGGATATCACGAAAAACCGAATTCAATAATTGTTTTATTATACACTGATTTCTCAAAAGGAAATGTTAAGCAGACGGTACAGTATGGGGCCCAGTTCTCGGCCACCAAAAAAATAAGCTTGTATTTCTTACCAAGGAAGAACAACAGGGACTTGAAATTTCACACACAACTTGCTTCAGCATTCAGTTTACACCAGGAGCCAATTATGGCTCCTGGTTTACACATGTAAAGCTATCTACAGCTCAACACTGTTTTCGTCCGAGCAATAACGAAAATGGAGGCTCCGTTCGCAGGCCCAGTTTACCGGCCACCGGACCCAGTTGTCCGTCCCAAAAACTGTGCACGAATTCTCCATCGTAACAAAGGCTAAAACACCTTTTTTAACCTCAGTTATGATGTTTCGATCACAAATTATGTTCAAGGTCTTTGTTTGGGTCTTTGTATTAGCACACCTAATTTAACTCTTAAGAATAAGTGCAATCAGTCAAAAGGGTTGGCTGCTATAGATACGAGTTTAGTCGAAGCTCAGTGCTATAGTAGACATCAAGAAGAAAATCAAGAAGTCAGGTGATTGCGTACAGGGTGGCCGAGAATAGGCAAATAAGCAAGAGTTGCAACGAAATATTATAGGATGTGCTTAGGCCAAAGAATAAAATAATATAACAAAAATGTTAATTTGGAAGAAACCTAGATTATCCTTCGTTCTATGTGCGAAAAATCGGCTTTTTTGGTCCACGTATATGGCTAAATTATAAATTTAGATAGCGCCATGTAAATTGAGGAGCCGAAAACGAACAAGTTTTCGGAAAAAAAAAAATTGACCAGTCTTCGCGTGGACACAAACTGTTAGCTCCTTCAGTAACTGGAAAAGTCACCACTCGAAATGATGAAACTAGCCACATCAATTGTTCTTCTGAGATATTCTTTTTGTATTGAAATTTATATCTGCCGCTGCATGTAAAGGTGGATTTCCACTGTCGCGTAATTTTTTACGTGCGTTCACGTGCGTAAAAAAATTTAGAGACAATGTATGAACGACTTGCGTAAACGTTTACGCAAGTTTTCCATACATCGTCTCTAATTTTATTTACGCACGTAAAAAATTACGCGACAGTGGAAATCCACCTTAATGCGTTTCTTACATGAGCCTCCGGCTCGGACGTGGAAGGAAATTAAGGTGATTCTTCAGTATTACATTGCGCATCTTTACTGCGCAGCATTTTACCCGCGATTAGCGTGCGCAGCGCGCGCACATGAACAATATGGCGGCTTTTTTATAGGGATTTGCTCTTGAACGAGATAAATCGTCGTTATTCTCGTAAACAAGCACGATGACCTATATTTTTTTTTGTGAAATTTTGTTGTACTAATTATCATCTTTAAGTTAAAAAATAAAAAAAATAAAAAATCTTGGATAGGAAAAAAAGATATTAGTTAAAACCTCTCAGAAAATCGTTACTCGAGGATGCCAATTATAGCATTGGGAACAACGACTCGAGGTACACAATCGTTTGAGTTTGTCTGATTTTTGCCATAAATCATATGTTAAATTTTTCCATATAATCAAAGCTTAATAGCTATCAAGTTTTTTGCCAAGTATTCGGTTAATAATCTGCCCTTTCAGATACCGCAAAATTTACCGTGAAACGATAACATAGCGTACGTGAAACATTGACGCTATTTTGTGAATAGATCGCACTGTTGAAAGTCAATAAGATTGCGAGGATCACTAGTGATTTTAAAGTGGGTGTAATAAATATTAGAAACGGATCATCTGTGTGGGGTGAATTTGTTTAAAGAATATCCGAATATCCGATAATTCGTTTGTGTGTAAATACGAGCAAACAGACGGATCATCCGTCCAGACAGCTTATCGCGATAGTTCGTCTTGACCCACAACTATCGTGGATAATCGATAGTTCGTCCGAAAGTTCGCCCCGTATTTGTACTAGACGGATGATCGATCTGTCTTGACGGATGATCCTTCTCTCCTTCTCTAGTATAAATCGGGCCATTAACGACAAGCAAAGAAAATGAGAGATATAATGCGCCAGTTCTCTACTTGCACAAATCCCATAATACACCTCTTTTACCCCCCCCCCCCCCCAAAAAAAAAAAAATTTGCATAATCTCCTGGGACATGAAGTTGTCCCAAGGGAAATCTAAAACAATGCCTATGCAATTTTTTTTGTGAGTAGAAGCGGTGAATTATGGGATTGTGCAAGTAGAGAATTCAGAATAGCGAGCCAAATTAAAGCACTGAAGAATGCGTTTTATCACGGTTACTCCAAGGTTGTTGAAATTGAAATAAGGCTGACGTTCGATCATCAGTTCCAAACGTAACAAATTAAACAGTGGAAAATGGTGGTCAAACGGTTCACTTTATCTGTATAAAGTAAGCAGCTCTGTAAAATGGGAGACCCCATCCAGCGGCACATCCCCGGGGCAGGGGGGGGGGGCTAAGGGCTTATTTGAATGGAGGAATATTTTCCCTGGGATGAGGGTTAGCCTCCATACTGAGCTACCCCAGGCGAGACAATTTCACGGCATTTCTTTGCAAATAGCAGCGAACCGTGTGCATGATAAAAAGTTACGTTGGCCCGGGTGCCCGGGTCGCGGGTGTCCCTTGGTGGAGGGTCACCCGCTTTGAAAGTAGGGTGACCCTAGCCTCGGGGACCGAGCCAAGTTTTTCTCGTATAAATAGTTGACTTGCCTGCCTGGTGGTGAAATTTTATATTTTTATGACCAAATTTATATTGATAAGACAAAATTTAACTCAGAAAAGACAACAGTAGACACAGTAATGAAATAAACGAAATGAATTCGAACTCGAAGAAAGAAGGAGAAATGGAAAGGGTTATAAATAATCATGCAGCATCAACATTATTTTTTTTGTTTTCTGTCAACACTATACCGTTTTCAAATTGTTTGACCATCGATATGCCTAGAGCATGCACAGAATACCTGAGACACGTTATTCGACTGTTTTGATGTCAGCGTTTTCAAAAAGTTCCGTTTCAGCCGACCACACTAACACACCTAGCCAGCGGAGAGCGTTTTCCAAAATTTCCGTTTCTGATGACTGAAAATGCCGTTTTAGTGTGGACGGAAGGCCAATCCGGAGAAAAAAAAGTTGCGCTTTCAAATTTATCCGGATTAGTGTTGACGAAGCTTTAGTCACAATGCGCCACAATTTTAATTAGCTTGAACCTCAATAGGCTAGAGTCTAGAACCTCAGTGGCTGTACCGCAATCAAACCAAATTGACAATACTAACCTGTATTTAGCCCTCTGTATTCTCCCTTCGTAAAAAATAACCCATTATTTTCAAAGTTCTCAAAAATTTAAAATTAAAATCTCTTGACCTTTGCAAACCATTTTAACTGACGTCGGATGGATTCTTTGTAATAGAAAAACAACGGGTTAATTTCTGCGGTTTTACAACTTTCTAGAAGGGAAAGGATATTTGTACGTTTGTTTTTTATTTGCACGTGCTAAGGAAGCACTTCCCAGGGGGTGGGGAGACTGCAGCAGTAAGAGAAATTTGGGCCATTCAACTTGGGAGAATGTTTTGGGCAAATGGTTCACCCAGCAACCCCCATCCACCCTGCCCCCTGGCAAAAAATTGCCCGTACGCCTGTGCTGCGCTACCCTGGGTGCCAGAGGGTTGATTCAGTTTCTAGCGAAGGTTTTAACATTGCGCCGCGAAGCCGCGATCGTTTCACGCAAAAAAAAACCTCTGGTCGCAGCGCTTACGAACCTCACTTCCATGCTATTTCGATCATAAGCGAAATAAGATCGATCATAAGCGAAATAAGATTGCACGCAAAAACGGTTTGGTGCGGGGTCTGTATCCATTCACTGACTCACACTGATAGGGGCTTCGCAACAAAAAAACCCTCTGGCACCCAGGGTAATTTTTCGCAAAAATCTGCAGACAGTAAATCAGTCACACATCACCCTCGTGACTGTCAAGACCATCCATGCATGAAGGACTTTCTTGGAGAACGAAAAACTTCCGACTTTCAGCGTATGTACCTCTACATATAGCTGATCCATCATAAGCGAACAGATTGTCATCGACTTATAGGGGCATTCGAAAGAACGCCGATCAGCACAGCTACCATGGAGTTTAATACGGAAGATGGCCTATACGAATCTAGCCTCACGGTGTCAGCAAACAGCAGCAGTTCAGATCCCTTGGTTTCTACTATTCCTCCTCCGCAGCCGTACGAAAAGCGAAGAACGTTCAATGTGGGATCCTGGGAGATGAGCTTGTTCTGGACAAAGTTCTTCAGGTTCTTGTTCGCCTTTGTCGCTGTAGCCGGCCACATTGGTCAAAACCTATCGTTACTCCTGTGGATCCATTCAGCGCCATCATCTGCATCATTAGACAGTTATTTCGTGTTGTCATTTGCTTGTTTGTCGTTGGTTGTAATATTTGGTTCGATGACGCTGTTTATTCGTGTCTTTTCGCCCAGAGATCTCGGCGCAACGGAAAGGAGTTTTCCACACTTGTTATTATTTTTAGTTGGTCTATTTAATGCTTTGAACGGAGTGCTAACAGTTTTTGCAAGTGACAGCTCGAGAACACCTCTATATCTACAATCAATTCTTAGAACCTTCATGATTCCTTTAACCCTTATATTCAGGTAAGTTTGACAATTTTTTTTTATTCTTGTCGTCACGCAATGGGCCACGCGATGACGTTATCGTCATGGGACAGTCACACGCCAAACACTTGTATACAGATACTACTCAGCTACGGACCATTTTAAGTTTTTGAGGGGAAGGGGGGCTTGGGCAAGTACCAAAAAAGCATCCTGCACAAGAAAAGGTGCCCCAAAAATATATCGTGCAAAGCGAGCCATGCGAAAAAAATTCTAGCAAGCACTTTCAGCATCAGTGCCCTCCTCCAGTGAACTGGCAGAAAAATACAATATTCATTTACGACTTTGTGCCAGTATGTTGCATTCACTTTATTTTCTTTCACCTTCCAAATCTCTTAGTGTTAAGAAAGAGCAGGCTTAGTGCGTTTAGCACTGCTGAGGGGTTGGGCTTTCTCTACAAGTGCACATCTTTTGTGGCCACAATCGCTGCTGCCCTTTTATTTTATCACGTCTGTCCATTGAAAATGAAAAAAAGTCACAAAGGAGAAGAAGTAAAAATAATTTTAGAAGAGTGAAATATTACTCACTATTCAGTTTAATTTTCGAAAACAGGCCGAGTAGCAGCACAGGTAACCCAAGCTCGATGTATGATTGTTCAGTGCAATGCGTAACAATTAACAGTAGTTTGCATGGCGAAAATAATTGCGGTCGAAGAACGCCTATACTAATCGTGTCAGTCCCGCGGGATGTCTCGCGGGTGTAATCGCGATGCCAGTTGATTTCAGGATTTGGGCGCCATCTTGGACTGGCTGGCACAAATATCCTCCATCTCATGTGTGTATGTGCTTCCAGATTTCGATTTTGTCGAACTTAGTTGTATTAATTTATCTGGGCTATCACTGGCAAAGATGATTAAAGCTACTTATCATAACCCCAGACGCCGACCGACTGCTGGTGTGTTTTCTAGGAAACAGATGCTGCAATTCGCCCAAGCAACACATCACATTATAAAACTCAGCTGCTTTTCATTAGACTACTAACAGTCCCTTTCTAGATAGCCGCGACAGCGCGCAAAATAGCCGAGAGCGAACAGCGCGGTGCTCTCTGATCGTTCGCTCCGACCGTTTTTCGCTTTCGTTCGCCTATTTCGCGCTCCCTCGAGACCAGAAAGGGACTGCTAGCAGTCTAGCTTTTCATTGGAGATTGAACTTCTGTTCGCGTACAGAGTTGTGACACTCTACTGTTCAAATCAGCCTTGTTGTTGTCCAAGAAGAACCTTGTAGCGAAGATTGTACAACTCCTGCTCTGAATATATAACAGCAGATTTCCATGTGTTCCGTTTGCTGTGTTGAGTTGTTTACACTTGTTGGGCGACAAAGAAATGATATTTTTCATTCTCGTCTTTATATTTGTGATTATTTGGCGACTGCTACTACTTACCTATTTCTTAATGTTTTGGCTGACAATTAATCGGATGTGTCGTACGACGTACTATTTGAAAAATCGGTGATCTCATTTCGTCTTTGCCACAATTTTTCCTGGCTTCAGAAACTCGCCATTTACAATGGTCATTGTGGTTGAAGGGCTATATTCTCAAAACGTCGTTTAATATGTCGTCTGGATTTCACACAAGAACGAAAACTGCCAAATTTGCCGTAACAACGTCTGAAACCCACATGTATAATTAAGTAACAGTAGAAATATAAGGGTTTGTATGGCGAAAACTTTTAGATTAAAAAATAACTAGTAGTAATCAAAGATTAGGAGTGCGTTCGACGCCTTTTCCCGAAATTTAAGCTTTCTTCTGCTGAAATCAACATTTTTAAATATCAGTATGAAACTCTTAACATAACTGTAGGACCTGTAGTTGATGAACATGATATCTCCGATTTATTCATACAAATGTTTGGAGTTTTTGAACATTGCGTGACACCGCTATTCACGAAAAACAAAGCTGCAGTCAGTGTATGTAAACCGCAGACTGGACTGCTCTGATTAATTGGGATGTGTCGAAAACGAAGACGTAAGACCGAAGACCCACTGGACTAAAACGAAGACGCCGTGGTCTAAAACGAAGACCCTATGGTCTAAAACGAAGACCCTGTGGTCTAAAACGAAGACCCTATGGTCTAAAACGAAAACCCACTGGTCTTAAACGAAAACCCTCCGGTCTAAAACGAAGACTCACTAGTCTAAAACAAAGACCCACCAGTCTAAAACGAAGACCCACTGGTCTAAACTTAGACCCACTGGTCTAACACGAAGACCCACTTGTCTAAAACGAAGACCCACTAGTCTAAAACGAAGACCCTCCGGTCTAAAACGAAGACCCGCTAGTCTAAAACGAAGACCCACTGGTCTAAAACGAAGACCTCCGGTCTAAAACAAAGACCCACTGATCTAAAACGAAGACCCACTAGTCTAAAACGAAGACCCACTTGTCTAAAACGAAGACCCACTGGTCTAACACGAAGTCCCACTGGTCTAACACGAAGACTCACTAGTCTAAAACGAAGACCCACTGGTCTAAAGCGAAGACCCACTGGTCTAAAACGAAGAACCACTAGTGTAAAACGAAGACCCACTGGTCTAACACGAAGACCCACTGGTCTAACACGAAGACTCACTAGTCTAAAACGAAGACCCACTGGTCTAAAACGAAGACCCACTGGTCTAAAACGAAGACCCACTAGTCTAAAACGAAGACCCACTGGTCTAAAGCGAAGACCCACTGGTCTAAAACGAAGAACCACTAGTGTAAAACGAAGACCCACTGGTCTAACACGAAGACCCACTGGTCTAACACGAAGACTCACTAGTCTAAAACGAAGACCCACTGGTCTAACACGAAGACCCACTTGTCTAACACGAAGACTCACTAGTCTAAAACGAAGACCCACTGGTCTAAAACGAAGAACCACTAGTGTAAAACGAAGACCCACTGGTCTAACACGAAGACCCACTGGTCTAACACGAAGACTCACTAGTCTAAAACGAAGACCCACTGGTCTAACACGAAGACCCACTTGTCTAACACGAAGACTCACTAGTCTAAAACGAAGACCCACTGGTCTAAAACGAAGACCCACTGGTCTAAAACGAAGACCCTCAAGTCTAAAACGAAGACCCACTGGTCTAAAACGAAGACCCACTGGTCTAAAACGAAGACCCTCAAGTCTAAAACGAAGACCCACTGGTCTAAAACGAAGACCCACTGGTCTAAAACGAAGACCCACTGGTCTAAAACGAAGACCCACTAGTCTAAAACGAAGACCCACTGGTCTAAAGCGAAGACCCACTGGTCTAAAACGAAGAACCACTAGTGTAAAACGAAGACCCACTGGTCTAACACGAAGACCCACTGGTCTAACACGAAGACTCACTAGTCTAAAACGAAGACCCACTGGTCTAACACGAAGACCCACTTGTCTAACACGAAGACTCACTAGTCTAAAACGAAGACCCACTGGTCTAAAACGAAGAACCACTAGTGTAAAACGAAGACCCACTGGTCTAACACGAAGACCCACTGGTCTAACACGAAGACTCACTAGTCTAAAACGAAGACCCACTGGTCTAACACGAAGACCCACTTGTCTAACACGAAGACTCACTAGTCTAAAACGAAGACCCACTGGTCTAAAACGAAGACCCACTGGTCTAAAACGAAGACCCTCAAGTCTAAAACGAAGACCCACTGGTCTAAAACGAAGACCCACTGGTCTAAAACGAAGACCCTCAAGTCTAAAACCCACTGGTCTACCCACTGGTCTACCCACTGGTCTCAAGAAGCTAGAGTTGCCCTCGGCTATCGCCTCGGGCAACTCTTACGCTTCTTTCGTGCTCTCCAAACTTCCCACGTGCTCCATAACTCGATAGTGCACGCTAAAGCATGAACCAATTGTCAAATATAGGTCTCCATAGCAATCAAATTACAAAGCGTCTAAAATCTGGCGTAAATTTTCAAAACACACGGCTCATCAAATCCTACTTCCCATACAAGGACCGTCTCAATCGACCGCAATTATCCAGAGTTATTTATAAAGCTAGTTGCTGGGACTACAATGATTTGACATCGGAAAAACCAAACGAAGACTTCACGACAGGAAAGCGGAACATTATCACTCTTCTGCTATTGCTGACCGCGTTAAAACAACTGGTCACAACATCAAATAGGACAATTTTGACATTTTGGCGACCGGAAAAACTGACTAACATTGTAAGGTTAGGAGACCTTGTTTATTCATGAGTTACAGCCGGCATTGGATGTCAATGTCAGTAACGAAAAGCTTTTACTTTATTAGGACAGCTTTTCCATTGCAATTGTGTCATTTGCCAGTCAGTTTCCGTTTGAAACGTTTCAAAATTTCTACTGCAGAAGTTTTCTGTCTAGGTTCCAGAACCCCATTGTTACAGTATAAATAGCTTGCCCAATTTTAACGCTACGCTTTTGAAAATGTATGTTGACTAGCATACGAAACGTAAAGTTCATAAAATGAATTTTCTTAAAATGTTTATCACCGCTGTTTGTGTTATATTTTTAAGAAAGTAGGGAGTTTTGGGGAGTGGCAACGCCACGAGCGTCAAACGCGCGAGGCTCCAGGGGGGGCCCGGGGAAAAATTTCAGTTGCAAAACGTTTTAGACTGCCGATGCCGTGTCATACAATTTGACCCCCGTCACGTTTCTTACAAGATAAAAATGCCCCCACTAAAATGGAGCAGGGACGATCGGTCTCTTATATATACACAATCAATAGCTCAAAGGACATAAAGGGAACAGGTAAGTCAGGTAAATAGTTTATTATCATTGCAAAAGATACAAAGCGAATTACTCCAAATTAATTCATTAATTTTATTCCTAGGAGGCTGGTTTTGAGAAAGAAGCCCACCCGTAGGAAATTGGTGTGTGCTATGATCGTGACTGTCGCTCCAGTTATTTGCCTCATTCCAACATTTTTCCCAAGGCTTGAATCCAAACAGGGAGAACAGCAATCTGGGGCCCATGGCCATGGAGTGTCGAGATTCCTGTGGCCTCTGATATACACGACAAATATTGTAAGTAGTCCATGTAAAAGATGTGCTTCTTTCCTTAAATGGTATCCGCAAGATGAAACGCAAGTACACGGCTAGCCTGCGGCTTGTGATTTACAAATTCTTCTCGTGTTCTACCAACATCTTTGTATTTTAATGATAATTATAGCATACAGTTTAAACATACATTTTAACTTACAGAGAAAGAAAGAAAAAATTATAATAATAATTAATTCACACACAGACAAACATTTTCACACAAACCCCTTCATAACCATCTTTTCACATTGTATAGCATTTGGTTTAGATATTAGCATATGTACAGTAGCGATACAGCATTGCACATTATTTTGTTTTATATTTGCCCCATTTTATATTGTGAGCTGTCAGTTTATTATTTGATTTGGCAATTATTGTCTCAAGTTGATAAGTCATTTTTTGGGGGGGATTAAAAACTCTAATTGAAGGTAAAGAACTACTTTGTCTACAATAATATAAGTATTGTTTGGCAACTAGCAAAACGTGATTTACAAATAATTCATCATCACACCTTACAATGCCAAACATTATATCCTTTTCAGAAAGATTAGCGATTTTAATCCCTTGTTTGTCAAACCATTTTATAACTTCAGCCCAAAAATTCTTAGAATAACGACAAGATGTAATAAGGTGCTCAAGGGATTCATCCATTTCTCCACAAAAGGAACATGCCGGAGATTGTGCGACTCCAACTTTATAGAAAAAAGCATTTGTTACAAGACATCTGTTAAGCAATTTATACTGAAATTCACGCGACTTTGTATCTAAGGTAACACGAAAAGGCAAGCTGTAAAACTCTTTACATTCTAAGACATCGCCAACAAATCTGGCGTTAAAATTCGACTGAGCAGTCGGTGGGGTGAAGATTTTATTTCGAAGTTCCTTATAGACAGTCTTAGAAATCGCTGTTTTTATTAGAACAGTTTGCGGCGAAATCCTTAGCTCCCTCAATATGCGGTTGTTTTTAATAATAAACTCATTGTTATCGAATATTAAATGCCTAATTATAATTATTCCTTTCTCTGCGAGATTTTTAAAAAACACAGACTTGCCTCCAATACAAACAAATTTATTATTCCAAAGAATCATATTTCCAAGATCGTTTCCATTAAAATCCTCGGCACTCCCCCAACTTGCCGCGGAGCACTTTGCAAAACTTTTAAAGCAATCTTCATAGAATTTTGGCAGCTTTATCGGCAATTTCTGCAATTCATAGTTGCAACAGGTTTGAGATAATGCAGAAGAATTGTTTTCCAGCTGCTCGGCAGATCACTTGCCAATTTCTTGCAGCAAAGTACTCTTTGCGCTTCAACAATAGACTCTAGATGCCGCGTGGTTTATCAGCCTATAAACCAGAGTAACTTGTGGTCTATTGCTCATTAGCGTTTGCATTGGAAGGCGTGAAAAAATTGTCCGGACATTCTGTTCGACCACAATTGGGGCTTCATCGGAAATTGGGAAATTTTGGTTGGCCATTGTCCAATTTTCGACTGTTAGTTGCAGCCCTGCAGGTAGAATGGCAATAAGGGGAGGCTTATATTTCGATATCACACTAAACAACTACTAATATATATGTATACGTTGAAGGAGATTTTCTCGGCTACATTTAATACCTTTTTATCACTTATTTTCGCGAGACTTAGGCCTGTTCCAAACGTCGTGCTACTGCCGTGCCCGGCATTGGTACGGCCGGCGATAGCACGGTAATGGTTTCAAACGTCGAGTTTAATGCCGTTGCGCCAAATTCAAGCAACAAAACAAACGTAAAAGCTGCAAAATAACAATTTATGAATTTAGTTCGGCATGACAAGAGCACGCCATTTGAAATCAAGTCGCGCTACTGCCGTGCGGCACGGAAAGGCCTGCCGTGCTAAGCAGTCGTGCTGGCGTTTCGAGCGTTTCGAGCGAACTTAATTCAGCCTGTCGAGCTGAATTTTTCAAACGTCGCGCTACTGTCGTGCTTAAGTCGAATTTTATTTTTTTTTTAATTTAGTTCGGCGCGGCAGTAGCGCGACGTTTAAACGGCGTGCTATTTCCGCGCTGAACTCAATTAATAAATTAATTTAATGTATTTTGCATTATTTGCATACTATTACGCAAGCGCACATATCAAAAACAGAAAAGCAAAATGGCGTCGTGGCGCAAAGATTTACCCGATTTGCCCGAAAGCTTGAGAGAAGAGGAATCCGACGGTGGCAATAACTCCACCAACGTTCCCCAAGCCTTTTCAAGGAGATACGGCACCTGCATCATTCGACAGCTATTCTCCAGATAACGACAAAGAGCAAAGCGAATCCGTCAAAGATTCAAGCGAATCCGATACAGGAGTCAGTGAACAGAGTGAAGTGGGCAGCTGGACGAAAAAGAATCTAACAAAGAAGCGAAAGGGACGGAGAAGCGTATGGAAAGAGCGGCATGTCAATGATTTAGTAGATAAGATCTTCGCTAAGGTTTTCCTCCGCCATTTTGAATGGGGCGATACCGCTGGATGGATGGTTTGTTGATATTTTTTCGACTTTGGCTCCAACTTATTAGCATAGTCTGAAAGAGGTATGGAAGCTTTTTCACTAATATTTTCGCTTGACTTCACTTCATTCTCTTGAGCATCGACTGCCATTTTTAAAGTTTCCGCGGGAAAAGTACTCCACCAATATGGCGACCGGAATTTATGTGACGTCACGTGAAAACGATCTATAGGTTCGACGTTTGAAACCGCTGCCGTGCTATCGTCGTGCTCCTGCCGAGCCAAATTCATTTGAGTTCTTCACGGCAGTACCACGACGTTGGAACAGGCCTTAATTTTCGCGATTTTTCGCGATTTAAAAAATTTCGCGAAAAAAAGGTTTCCGTCTGCTAGGAGTATATATACGTGTGGGAGGGCAAAAAATTTCAGTTCAACGCATGTCCGTATTCCTCATAATCTGAGATAAAGTAATATAGAAATAAAGACTGTATTCATAGACAAAATTCCAGAAGAAAATACATGTTCAAAACAACAACTTCGCATCCGTTTGCATTCGTAAGAGTTCCAAATTCAAAGGGGTCAAATCATGCAAGTCACGTGACAAGTTTGGTCCCAGTTTTCAACACGCTGAATTAGTTCCTGTGAAACTTCCTTAATACAGTCGTCAAATCTGGCTCGCTATCATAGGCGTAGCCAGGATTTTTCAAATGGGAGGTCACACCCATTGTACTCACTAGATTGTCATATTGACCATTTTCGCATTGCCCATAATACACCTGGTTTACCCCCCAAAATTTTGCATAACCTTTGTTTCCCAATTCTCCTGGGTATTACAGTCGTCCCAAGAGAATCTGAAGACAATGCTTATGCAATTTTTTTTTTTTTTTGGAGGGGGGGGGGGGGGTAAACAAGGTGTGTTATTACCAGCTGCTTGAGCCTCTTCATGGTGGCTTCATTCTTTTCAGAAGCGTCAATCTCCGCAAAATACAGAAATGGAAGTTTAAAAAACGAGCACCAGCTACTTGATTCGCAAAATTTAATAACCTTGGAAAACGGTGATTCGTCAAAATCGCGAGATTTAAGTCCAGCGTAATATGCCATTTCAGATTCGCGAAATTAAAGTCGCGCGAAAACAAGTGATAACAAGGTAGACCATATTCGTATTCTCGGTAGTGGACTAGAACTAGTTTTCAATGGAGGCTAATGCGGGGGATCTTTTCAAATGCAAGTAGCATAAAGCTCTTTTCAATAATCAGACCTTATTTACGATAGCCGCAATTCTTGTTTTCCCGTTGTAATGCAAATTAGGCACGTGATTTGTGAGGGGGCAAACAAGCCTAAATCAACAAATTTCAGCTGGTTTCTTATGATGTTTGATAATTTTTCTCATTGCCATGCTTTGGTTTCTGTTTTAAGGTTTAAATATTCTAAGTTTAACGCAATTTTGGCACTTTATAAAAAAGAAAACGGCTTGCGTTGTTAACAAGCCAAGGTATCGAGTAACTATTCCAAAGTAACCTTATAATAAAATCATCAGTCCATAACTTGACTCTCAATTGCAAACGTGACTTTACCACAGATACTTCACTATTTAGACCGTCCGATTTTCCGAGAAACGGCATCATTTTAATGTTTCCCCCTGGCAGACAACGTGGCTAATTTGCATTATAATACGAAAACCATCATGGCGGCTATCGTGAATATGAGTAGCGCTTAATTGCAGGAATGGCTCCGGGCTCGGAATGCACTGGTAACGAGTTTGGTTAGCTAAATTAGACTACAAAATCACCCTGGTTAGCCTATTATAACACTGCGGTTAGCCTACTAAACAATCCGGTTAGCCTACTGAGCACTGCGGTTAGCCTATTAAGCAATCCGGTTAGCCTACTTTTGCACTCCGGTTAGCCTACTAAGCACTGCGGTTATGCGGTAGCTCTCAAGAATGGTAAGGGTAACACGATGAAATCTTAAAATTTTCGGTGTTCGGCAGCCGGGCCTCGGTAGTGTAGCGGTTAGTAGAAATAGCTGGTGTTCTGAGTGACCTGGGATCGATTCCACCTCTGTGCTTTTATAATTGACTTTGTTTTTTCTCTTTATTAGACGAAAAAGTCAAAGTGTAAAAAAAAATAAGTGTCCCGGAGCCATTCCAGCATTTAACGCCATGCGTGAATATGGCCTATTTTCGCATTAGCCTCCATTTCAAGCTAGTTCCAATCCAATACTAAGAGTATTTGCTTCACAGTACGTACTCTATTCTTTCCAACGTTCGCCTACAGAGACCTCATTCTAACTTGTAGCTGTCTTCACAAAATCAGATTCCGGCAGCCATATTCTGGATTCTTGTGGAAAAAGGAGTGAAAATGCAACACGAAATGTCAAGGAGAGGAATTAACTTGGTTTTCTTTCTGTTCTGGACGTCTGTATATCAATTCCTTTGTGTTGGCGCGTTGTTCTGGGTTGATGTTCTACCGTGGTTTGGAAATGCCACTTTGGAAGAGTTTGGAAAGAAGTGAGTTGATATTACTGAGCAACCTGGAGATCAGAGTACGAGTACGAGATAGAGTGCCAGTACGACTTTTCGAACCAAGAGCTTAATAGTATGTTGTCGGTTATCACTTTTCATAAAGGAAGTCTGCATGGGAGGCTATTTTCATGCTTATCTGGTCCTTATCTTGTAACCTGTGAAGCAGGCGATTCCTTTCCAAGCGGGCCGAACGAGCGTGTCTAGCGAGCAGACAAAAATGGAGAGAAGGGGGAGAGGTCGGGAAGGAACGGATCGACCCCTCCTCCCTACTCCCCTTTTCAAGTGGTCAGCAGCATGTTTATATGCCCCTTTTCCTACCTTTAATTCATCGCAAATGATATCCCTCGAAAGGAAAGACACGTTTGACCGCGGTGGACCCCGCGCTTAACCTGATTCACGTTTTTCGCTCCAGAGCGATGCTTCGTAGCGTTGTTTTCTAAAGCCGTACTAAAAAATACGGATTCTTGAGACTTTTTATTTCGCCCTCTCAAAGTTTTATTTTTTTTCTACACATTGGCCGTTTTTATGCTAGAGACGATAGAGTCATCTAGACACCTCTGACGTCTAAGACGTTAAAGGCGTATGGTATAAAAACGGGACGCATTTAGTAGACGGCCTGACACAAAAAAAGAATAAAAAAATAAACGTTTTGTGCGCGGATTTACGAACAAATCGACTTGCAACTTGCTGGAAACATGGCGGGATTGTATCCAGGTTAATGGCGTCTCGTTTTTATACTAGCCGCCTTTAACGTCTGAGACGTTAAAGCTGTCCGTTAAGAGCGTCGTTCAGACGCTCTTACGAAAAGACATTAAAGCCATCAGACGTTAAAAGCGTCTGTCTTATTTACCGTTTTTATACTAGATGTTAAAGTCGTCACGAGACAGATTTAACGTCTCAGACGGCTTTATCGTCTCTAGCATAAAAACGGCCATTTGTAGCACCGCCAGACAGTTGACCTGACAGCTGACAGTTTACTTGTTTCCGATTCTATGATTGTAGCTGGTGGTTTGGGATTCAGTGTTTCTTTGGCGCAGCAGGCTGCGATGCTAAATCAGGCACCAGAGGAACCATGTACATTCTCATGTACGTTTTCGCTGCTGCTGGATCAACAAATCTGTTGAGACACGCTGAGGGAGCCACTTGGCTAACCATTGTAACGGTAGGACACGTTAGAAGAAAATATATCTGAGCACAAACCCTGTTTAATGTACATAAGGGCTTAGATGAAAACCAGAGGAAGTGAAGGGGTGGTTTTCTACTACTCTGCCTATAATAGGTAACATGAAAATTTTAGACCATGTCAGTAACAGCTTATTAGCTTATATGAATAGGTCTTTTGCAACAAACGGTCACATTGTAAAAACATACGCTATGCTATTTCCGCACTGGGACATCCAAAACAAGAAACAAGTCAAGCTTGACTGATTGAGGTCTCTTTATAGGTTGTTTCTTTAGCCTTCAAGTGTGGTGGAACTTGCACTGTTTTATCGTTTGTTGCAAGAGGCCTACTTAATTGTAGATGCTAGTTGTGTACGATTTTGTGAAAAGCCAATCTCGTCCCCAGTCGAGACCTGGACTCAGGGTCTAGACTGAAAGCCCGCCAAAAGACGGCCAAACCTGATTGGTTGTTGAAAACATGTTCATTTCATTCACAATCTCTGACGCATGCACACAATCAAACGGAAGCCCAATCGATAATTGTGTGGTGCTAGTCGGATGCGCTGGCGCAACCATAAAGCTATATCTTTAGTATAACTTTTGCACATTAAAAATGAATGAAGCAAGGTTTAATAAAAAGTAAGGTTTTCTTTTGTTGGCTACGGATGTAGACAGCTTTGAATACCTATCTCCACTTCCATTGCAAATTTATCAAACTATTTTTTTGTCTGCTTTATTTTATTTCAGTCGCTGCTCATTCCTCTGAGATTTATATTATGGTCTTTGTTCAATGAAGTACCGTTCAAATGGCATTTACTTGATCACGTGACGTCTGCAGTGTGTGCTGTTGGCACGCTGGTGGTCATGTTTCCCGCCATTTTAATCTACAACATGGGGTGAGAATAAATCTAGAGAATGGTTTTGCTAAGAATACTTTTTTCTTGTATTTTAAGTAGAAAATTATTAAGACGGAATCCATCAGGAAGTTGAGTAATATTTATTTAAGTAAAATGGCAAAATCTAACATGTAGCCATTTTGTAAAATCGTCTTTAAACGATTCAGTGGAATTATAGTGGAACTTCGAAAATTGTTTTCGATGTTAATTTGGTTTTGTTAGAAAAGATTTCTTTTGATAAGATATCTGAAGCTGTAACTCGAAAAAACACAAAAACACCCGCGAAAACCACCGTGGGAAATGCTTCTAAAAATAAAAAGATACGGGGCAGGGTTGATTCAGATGGTCAGTATAGGAGATGGAGGCTCCTTCTCATGGGCTCCTGACAGAGATGCAACCTCGTTCCCAAGGGTCTCTCTCTTCCCGCCCCCTGGAGCGAGAGAGAAAGGCCCTGGCACAGGCTGGTCACGTGTCTCTTGGACAATTGAGAACTCTAGGGAGGGGTCCTCTAATGTCAGGAAATTTGTCGCGTTATTTCAAAGCGAGGGTATCGCACGCGATACAATCGCGCGAGCGCCATCGTTGCATCTTTTAAGTCCTCGAATAGTATTTTATATTCAAACATCAATCTAAAGGTTTAGCAAGTTATTGTCTTGAGTCAATTGATATGGCTGGGATGTTATGTACAACCAATGGCATACTTCAAGTCGATCGCATTTTATCTTCTTCCTTTCCTGTTTAATACTCGACAAAATCGACTGTGATCGTCTCCGAACAGTGCCATATATGTGAATCCCGTCATTTTTCGATGCTCTAATCGTAGATCAGATCAGAAGGCCCAATGAATGAAATTTCAGCGCAACTATTTTTATAAACGTGGAGAAAAAAACGAATTCGAAGGATTTGAAACTCAATTTCCGGCAGCAAATATGCAAACCCCTCGCAGTTATAGTAAAGACATACAAAATAAATACGATTATCTTCTTCGATAACCGTTCGTCAACGAGTGTCACGAGTTGTTTTTTCCAAGCAACAATATACATCTAAACGTACGGAATATTTACGCGACGCGATAGATAACAACTGAATAAAAAATATTAGATGAGGTGCATAATTTTGTAAACAACATATCATGAAGACAAAAATTGTATAACGAGCGGAGTAGACGAACGAATACTGTGGCAATATAAACATATTTCTTTTCCTAACCTTCATTTTCTGTCGAACATTGGACGCCGAACGCGTTTTTCATCGGCAGCGGCGGCAAAATTCAGGCAGCGAAGACTCTTTGTATTTCTGTCATCGCTCGCCGCGCTCTTCAGAGACGGTGAGATCTTTTCGACCTTTCCCTCCTTTCAAAGCAACTTTGACTTCGGTGATCATGGCCCCGATTGCTTTGAAATTATTTAAATTGTCTTTCACGAGCTAGAAATGGTAGATGTGGCCATTGCGACGTCAACACCTTCCGCACAACCTTGATCGCGGTTTTCGCAATTTCTGATAAGCCATCCTCCTTCCTGAAGAAATTTTTAAAATGTCCATCGAGGAAACATACGACCTAATCACGGATATCTGCTATCGGACGATGTATTAAATTTTTCGGCGTTTACAACAGATTACCAACCAAGGGAAACAATTTTGCTGTACTGTGTTTCTTTTGGTGGGAACACTTTCCGCGCACCTGCAGTCTCGGTATATACAAAATTCATACTGAGCCGCCCCTCTGCGGTGGCTCACAAGTACACTCCGATTTCGAAACGACACTCCGAATTCCAAACCTCACTGACTTCTAATTCTGAATACTCACTCCGAATTCAAAAACCTCACTCTGATTTCAAAAACCCCACTCCGAATTCTAAAACCTCACGTTCACTGTCATATAAAGTGACAAGGGACTGGATCGATCTATCAGCTATCATGCATCATGGTTACTTCCGCCATCTCGTTCGGACGAAACAACAAGCATGTTTTGCACAAACTGAGGGAAAAAATATGAAGACCCTGACGAGTTTTGCAAGCATTGTGGGCATAATATCGTCAAAGATTGTGACAAAGATGTAGGTCTTATTTTTCGTACTTTTGTAGCGACAACTCAACGGACACAACAGATCTATTCGATATCAATTGTTGAATTTTGGCGGGATTTTTGCTGTGGCTGAAAATTATTGCTTTCATAATTTGCTTAAGCTGTAGACATGATTTTGAACTTGACTTACCTTTATTTTGTTTTAATTTGTTTGCAACAATCAACAGCACTGTCTGTCAACTGATATCAGATCTATTCAGATCTATAACCCTAACCCCAAACCTAACCCAGAAAAAGTAAAAAGAGGGGATGGCCTAATCCGGCAATGATGGTCAAAAAGGTACTCAGGTGACAATTACAACCGTCAAATGGCCAAAAATTTAACCGTCAACCGTCAAAACAGTTTATTTCTAACCGTCAAGGAGAACTCTCATTAAAGTGCTACTACGATCAAAATTTCACATCACATTTTCCCCAAATTTACCTTTCTGACAGCTGTTCGAATGTGGTTATAACTGTTTAGGTGAAAGAAATTACCTTCAGACTTTGTAAAGTGAAAATATCGCAGTTGAAATGTTGATATTTTCGAGTCCGCCATTCCCGATTTGTGTTCCAGTGAGCCCCTGATACAAAGGCGATTCGAGTTGCGGTATCTCTGTTCAATTTTGTTGTGACGTCATTTTCTCAAGTCGCAGACCGAAGGAAGCTTTAAGAGAGAGAATAAGTGCCGTTTAAACTTCACAAGAGCACCAAGCAATGAACGATTTGCGTTCGAACGACGAATCCGAGAGTTGTAATGGTGAGTGATTCTGAGAGCTCGTCCGGATCGTCTTCCAACGAGGGACAAAGATACTGTCCATTTAGTCCACTATGATGACTCGGTTGAGCCATGACAGCCATAGCTATTGTCAACTCAAGAAGAAGTTTATAAGCTTATCTTTTTAATCCATGACACTGCTGCAAGGATCAACCAACGGGACACTGCTCTCCAGCCTTAAGGTAGAAGATAAAGAATTAAAAATAAATTACATAAAATGAAAAATTCACACAACACTTTGTTCTCTTCAAGAAGACCGCTGGTACGCGAAGTTAACGTTATCTTTTTTAACCCCATAGACCTAAAGCTGTGTGAAAACTTTTAACTTTTTCGGGTTTTAAAAAATGAAGACTTATGAAAATCGAAAATTTTGGTACCTGATTTCTACCCTCTTGAAACCAGTTCTTTTGTTTATTGCCAGTTCACTAACTCGTACACACTGTTTATTCAGGTAAATAGACTTCATTATCAATTAGAGAAAATGGCAATAATGTCTGCCAAATTCCAGCTACACCACAGAGTGAAACACGGCCGCTAGCACTGAGAGTAACTAAAATGAACGCCGCATTTAATATTGTTACTACCATAATTTTTGATTATGCTACTCGGTTGTAGAATAATTATCGACAACAACAAACACAGAGCTACTGAAGATTGCATTAGTTGTAGGTTTTATCACGTTCCGTGATTAAAACCCGATCTGAAATGCGTACTGTGAATTCTATTAGTGTAAATGTCGCTCAAGCTCGCGAGAAATGAGCATACATAACAACTGTAGGGCATGAGAATATTAACACATTTCCGTGCGCTTTCCACGAGTTTACCTTCTGCCGTTTCTTTTCCTTCATGTGGAGACTGGCAAAGAGCCCGGTTTGATTTGTCGGCCCTGACTTGGGTCGAAAGCTCGAGTATTAACAGCGTTCCTCGAAGTAAACAGAGCAAATAACAAAACACGACACGGCCTCCCACTTTTGCAGGTTGGACTTGCATGCAGCGCCATTCCTGCTGCTCGATTGAACCATTGCTGCACCTCTGGACATCGCAGCGACTTCACTTCCCACGATTGAAAATACGAAAGAGTTTACGAAAGAAAGAGAACGTCGGTGCAGGCGAAATCGTATGAAGAATTAGCCACGTGTAGCTATGCGTTGTTGGCCGGGCTGGGGCTGCGACTTGAGAAAATGACGTCACTTGTGATCCGACCTCTGTTGCTATTGGAAACCCAATACCCTTGGTAACCAGGCCATAGAACATGGCGGTTCAATGGTGGACGAAAATATATGGAGTTTTAGCGCGAAAAAATCCCACTTTCCTTCATCACATGACAATATACTTTGGGGAAAATGTTCTGCAGGATGTTTACTACCAATCAAGCTAAAATTAATTAATTAATTTATTTATTTATTTTTTTTTCCTTATTAGATTTTACTAATTTTTATTCTTTTTATTACCTTAGTTATCTGTCTATTTATGTAATTATAAAAGTATTTTAGTCATGTAGTCTTGTAACCGAAAAATTACAATAAAGTATGTATGTATGTATGTATGTATGTATGTACTCAAAAATTACATCGTAGTAGCACTTTAAGACCCTCTAAATAGAGGAAAATTGGCCGTGCACAATCTTTTGTTTTACGCTCAAACACTATGCCTAAATTACTTATCAGAGACGCTTGAAACTACCCAATAGAAAAACTATTGAAACAACTATTGTGTTTGGTCAGAGCTAAACAAAGAACTTCAAGTTTGTTAAGCTTTGTCAAGCTGAGCTTCGTTACCATTGTACTCTGTTCACTACGCACTTAGCAACCATTCGATTGATACAGCGCACACATTCGGTTGCCCGGCACCGCTTTATCACACTTTTGAATTCCAATCCCCCATCCCCACGGTTAAAATTAAAAACATGTGTGTAATACCTTCCATAGGGCACCAGAGATCTCGCTGAACGACGAAAGCAATAGAAGACAAGCAAGTCATCGTCGCTGATTGATGATTGAAGGCTGTCCCTTCATTGGACCCAGAAAATTCAGTGCCGATTTAAGCCCCATTTATATGGTCTCGCTCGGGTACCCGAGACAGCTTTTACGATCGTTTTAGGAAAAAAAACTGTCTCTGTCAGCCCTGATTGATTAATCATAACTGAATATTTTAATATTCAAACCGCCATGCAGTTATTCTTTAATCTGCTTCCTTTGAGTTTCTTTCGTTCATTCGATCACTGGCGGCCTTGTTGAGTTAAATTTATTTATTTCTTTAGTGCAAAATTGTGCTTTGAAACCTGAATTTTGGACATTACGTGACACTGGACACACCGAGAGGTTTTCTGGGGAGGTGAGCCAAAGTTACATATGAGAAAATTGTCCCACCCGCTAGGATTACCCCACCTGCCGAGACGAAACAATTCGCCCACTCGCAAGACGAGTTTGCGATGTTCATGCGATGACAATTTAGCTCGCCCAGGGTAACTAGGGGAGGGGGGAGGGTTCTCGGGAGAATAAAACTACATTTACCGAAAGCAGAGCTGTACACATGCGGCGCACCACGGAAGCAGAAAATTATTTAGTTTAAATTAGTTTGTTGCAATCTTGTGAAAATTAGGGTAATATATCTTCAACACTGTTGTTTATATTGAAGGTACTGTTACCGAAATAAAAAACATCGACATTTTTCTCTCGTTGCCTTTAATTTTATAGAATGGAATTCGCTGAAAGCCAAATCCTGTTCATTTTCCTGTTCTTCATTTCCTACTTTTTCTTATACCGTCCAAGATTCCGGAGGAGTACTACCTTGAATTTCGGATAGGTATGTGCCGCGAAGGTTCTTAAACCCTAACCCCATTTAAGGATAAAGAAAACGGAGTTTAATACCACAAACCCGAAAAATGACACAATATTCCAGGAAAAAACGAAAACTAAGAAAGATACGAGCGGGTCAACCTTAGCCCTTGTAGAAGGTTTGATTTGCAAACTGAAATATCGGGCAAATATATTCTACTTGTTTTCATCTCATTTTTACTTCTCTTTCAACCTCTTCTCCTTTCCGTGAGGATCAGTTTACCGTTTTTTTACTCAGTATCTTTTTCGTTAGCTATAGCTTGCCATTTACGCACTGCAATTTTAGACGATACAATTTAGGTACCCTATTTAAGGATCACTCCAGGAACAATGTCAAAGGGGCAAAACTGATAACGTATTTAGGGATGGAGAACCTCATAAAACCTTACCCTATCCCGCGGCACATACCTAGTATATAGCCCATATATGGTACTTCCCTTCGGGCCGAGATTGCTAGAGCAGATTTGGTATCGTCAGTTTCGAAAAGATGATTACTAATGATGGTAGCGACCATTAATGTACGATAGGGCAATCCGCAATGGCTGAAAAGTAGCAGCTATTTATAATTTTTAGCTCAAGGGCCATTGTCATTACTTGCCCCTGTGGAATTCATTCCTCAGTACCTGTTGAATTTTGTTTTAAGAGCCAATACGAGGTAGCTTCGTCAGCGCGCGAAAAAATCCGATCAAAATGTTTTGTTTTGCGAAAAAAGCTTGTTTTGACAGACTTCGTCCCACTACTTATCGTTTTTTGTGTTAACGCATTTCAGCCGCTTATTCAGCTAGCTTCGGCGGGGAGTGAAAAATAAGGGGGTTTGAGAACGCTGGCCCAAACACATCGCCCTTTTTTCAATCCACAGTTCTCAGCACAAATCCTGTTTTTTTTTCTGTGCTGTTCACCCACTAACCGAACACCTGGAACAGGGACGCGGCAAATCCAGAAAATTCGCAAGCCCGGAAGATGGTGCGAAAAAAATCCGGCCACTGCTCCACTGATTGCGCAATATCACTCGAAAGACAGTTCGCTTGACTCGTCGGACGGCCAGTCGTCTCCTATACTCAAGTGAATTAACGAAAGGGTCTCCCTTAATTTTGGAGGGGGTGGTCTAATTAAAAGTATATTTTAGCTATCGCTTATGAACGTGAATAAGGCGAAGTATTTGTGGAAAATATTCCATTTTTTGGTTTAAAGAACTTTGCTGCTTGGTCACGTGACATACCACATCCAATTATTGATGTCAGTTTTAATAGCAACTTTACGACATTTTGCAAATGTAATGTTTAACTAATTTGATTGCTACGAATGGCTACATTCACCAAGTTGAGAGAACCAAACGGGGATTTTCAAATTTATTTATGTTCTTTCAGTTATAAAGTATTTCCTTTTGAGAGGGACTGGGACTAGGCAAAAATAGAGAATAACAACAAAACAATAAACATTTTTAAGAATCCCCGTTTACAACAACGTATGGCCAGGTGAGGTAAAGGTTTTTAGAGAAAAAACGAGAATAGTGCGACTACATCCTGTAAACTAAACGGTCATAATTCTTACAATTATGGGCGTGGTCAATCACGTGACCACTTAAACCTGGGTCAATCATCGAATAATTTCATTTTCTGTCAAAATACACAATTAGAAGCCGTCATTTTGAAAAAAGACCAAAATTAAAAGAAATGTCGAAAACATCGTATACAAACTAGACCCATGCCTTAATGCAGGTGTGATGAGAAAATAGCAAGACTCGATGGATATGACCTCTAATCCTTTCTGCCTCTTTCCCGTCATTCCCTCATAAGAGACGACTAGCTGGGGACGAGTCAGACAGTTCGCTACACAAACAAACCACAAACCCCCACCCTACCCCCGCAAGGTAACGACTAATTTCTCTCACATGACCCCGAAAATGATATAACGTCACTAGTTCATTATGATTTTTAAGTTATGTTCACATCCTTGATGTGGAAAATTAACTGTAATTTATCCTCACGAGGCGATTTTCAATTTTGTTAACTAATTGTTGCATCCGTGAGCAGTTTTCTTTGCGATTTATAAGGCGTAACTGTGCTAAGGACACATTTCTCCCGGAAGTATCTTACAATGTCGATCAACAGCGAGTCTTCTATGAGCAGTTCTCCCAGAGAACATGGTCCTCTCATCAACAACAGCGCACTAACAGGCGATCAAATGAATGACTTGACTAGGGATCATGAAAGACAGCTGGAGGGTAGATTTTCGTGTTTTTCTTTGCGCAGTGTAGCCACCGTGTTGTTTGCTTTTGCAACTGTGACAGGACAAGTCACGCAATACGTCACTCTGCCTTTGTGGGTCGACAGTACGACTAGTAGCTCACCTCAGAACCAAACGGAAAAATGGAGGCCTGTGTTGGACAGCTATTTTGTGTTATCATTTTCTTCCCTTTCGTTCGTGGTCGTGTTTGGTTCGGTGTTAGTATGCGGTGAGATCATTTGCCATAATTACATGGTCACAACTGGCTGGAGGTATCGTCGGCTGTTGATGTCTGTTGGTTTCCTTTATGGTGTTGCTGCAATGTTTATCGTGTTTTCTAGCAGTGGGAGGAGAACCCCGCCTTATTTACAAGCTATTCTTGGTAACTTTTCCATTCCTATTACCCTGATTTTAAGGTAAGGGGTTGTGGAAGTTTAATTAAAAGCAACCGCATACCACATGTTTCGAACATGTTAATTAACAATTGGTTGCTTTATTTAGTGTGACACACGGGAACATGTATAGCAGCGACAAAATAACTCGAAAACACGCCAGGTATATTCGCGAGCAATTCTAAAGCGATCGATTTTTAACCTTCAGGCTTTCCACGCGACTTTTGGCGATGTTTTGTGGGTGGCCGAAAAACACTGTCCCCTGAGGGGTCTCCCCTGATTCGCGGCTCCCTACTCTGAACGGGGCCAAGGACCATCTTGAGGACTGGTCTACGGACTATCTCTCCGGACCCCGTTTTTATCAATGAGGTACACCACCAAGATGGCGGCTGCATGCTGGGCTCAAAATGTAAATTTGTGCGAAACATTTCGACGAATATCTGAAGTTGGGAATAACGCACACGCCTGAAACTTGGAGAAGTGTACAACTTTCAACTCAACAGCGTCCTTCGTTTGGAAACCAGCGCAATTTGAATTTCAGAGTTATGGCGGTGCGTGACATAAAGTTTATACGATCATGTGTCGAAAAACACATACTTATCTCGCGAGATTTGGCCATTTGAGAAGTTTAAGTATTAGGAAAAGTGTTTATATGAATATTTGTTTGTTCAGAACAGGCAACCATTGGCCTTGGTAATCAAAGTAAACTCCAGATGTTTACACTATTTCCGTCCGCCATGTTGGTGTTCCACTGAGGTTCAGCTGTATAGTAAATTTGTGCGGCGAAACATATCTGAAGTTGGGAATAACGCACACGCCTGAAACTTGGACTGTTTTCTTTATTTATCTTCTATAACATCTTAGTTTCTTTACTTTGTCCACTGAATGGTTTTCGATTTTTTTTTTTGGTCACGTGAGTGAAACCCTCTCTCTATTTACAAATTCTTCTCGTGTTCTTCCAACATCCCGCGTGGTTTATCAGCTTATAAACCATAAAAA
>OX393565.1:24960127-25065127 GCA_947652115.1 Blastomussa wellsi
CTTCTCGTGTTCTGCCAACATCCCGCATGGTTTATCAGCTTATAAACCATAGAAACTTGTGGTCTATTGCTTAAATATATATACGCTTTGCAAAATTCACGGACTCAACATATATTCATTAGACTTTGCCATCTCCTTTACTCCAGCAATGTATCGAAGACTCGAGAGCCTTGCAAACGACCAATCAGTGATCACGATGACTGTTTCGATCCTTGACTGTTTCGTTTTCTTCCTCTGCCATCTTGTTTGAGTTGTTTGGCCCATTCTCCCAAAGCGAATACATGGACTGTATGACTATATTTCCTCCTTACAGAAACACATCACTACATTTTTATTCAACTCTTTGTAGCTAAAGGGCTTAAGTTAGCTTGAACAGTTTTGAACAGTCAGCCAGTGGAAAGCCTGGGACCAGTTCATGAACACCCCCCTCCCACCGAAAAAATCCCAAAATAGCGAAGGGAAAGAAGAAAGCACAAATATTAATACCTAAAAGCTCAGTTTTCGGTAGTTTGCAAGGCACTCGAGCCACTCATACATTGTAATGAATGTTTATTGTGCCCAAAACGGAGTCCCAGTCTGTCAGTTTGCGAAGCGTAACGCTCGCAATTACGGACCGGGGGTCAGTGTTTTCGGGTCACCCTGTTTTTGCTCGTGACCTTCCATAGACCTACTGACAGTTTCATTTCTTTCAATTATAATGTCTTGACAGGTTCCTGTTTTTAAAGAAGATTCCCACAGTGCGAAAGCTTTTATCTGCATGTGCTGTTGTGCTTGGTCTTGTTATTTGTCTAATTCCGATGTTCTCTCCACAAATTGACCCTCAAGGTACAAATCATCTGGGAGGAGCCACTGGAGTTGGTCGAGTCTTGTGGCCTTTAGCTTTTATGCTTGCATTTGTAAGTACAATTGTAGTTGAAGGTCTATTAAATGCCATTAGAGCAGCTGTCCAGAAGCTGCTTGGCATTCTTTAAAATGCTGGTGGAAATGATTCACAAACATTTCTTAAAATGAGTTGCTCATAAGATCGGACATCATATTTCTATTTTGTGCATGTGATGCATTTTTGTGTCCAATGACAGCGCATTGAAATTAATCCGCAATATATAAACAACTGTTGTCTCCTGCAGCCTCGGATTGTGAGCTGGGAAGAAGCCTTGTTGAGCACAGTGTGTGCCTATGAGAAGAATTAGTACATACACTCCTGTACCTTGCGCAATAAAATTATAGAAACAAAAAGTTCAAATGTTCTATTAAATGTCTTCATTTTTCAAAGGGAATTGGCGCCACTGCTTACATAGTTGAAGAGAAAGTGGTTAAGATGCAGGGGATTTCTCACACGTACCAAGCAGGGATAGTGTCGGTTCTGTTTTGGACGTCATTAGCGCAATTTCTTACTGTTGTGCCTCTGTTTTGGGTGGACATTATTCCTGGATTTGGATCAACAAATAACATTGATCAATTCATTCAAAAGTAAGTTTATAAGAAACGGTTTTTAAACCTAAAAATTTTCAATACTGTAGGTGAAAATTACCTAGTGCATGACTGTACGTGCTAACGACCTCATTCCCAGGGTCCTCTCCTTCCCGTCCCTGGGAACGAGGTTGACATGCTAACCCCATGAGCGGCATGAGCAACCAACACTGGTTAAATTTGGCTTTAGGAAAAGCATTGAACATAAAGGTTTGCAACTGGGCGTAAATTTGAGATTTTGTGGCAAAAACGCAGAAAATGCAGCAAAGCTTTCGTTAACCAACATTTTAATATACAGTGAGCAAAATAAAAACGTCCTTAATAGCTATAGAGTCTCGAGCCTGGGGAATGTTCTTAATACGTTCTTAAAATTTTGGTTAATTTCAACCTCAATGTTCTTAATATAAAAAAGCTTCTTATAAAAAAAGAGTGATAGGTCTTAAGGAGTGCCAATCTATATGCTCTCATTTCTGATGCAATCTGCACAGCTTTTCCGTTTTCATTCGTGCGTTGTCCTAATATCCCACGTTCTGAAGATGGTGTGAGAAAGCGTGGACGTGAGAAAGGGGATTGGCGTGAGATAGGGGGTTGACAAGATAGCTTCCATTTGGGTTTAGCTACACAGGGCGTCACAGACCTTGGCGAGACACCGGCTTCATCAACTGTAGTTGAATTTCTAGGCTTCCTTGTGAGTCTTGTGAGGTTTCTGTAATCAGCTTAATTCACTTTAGAAACAGGTGATTGTCTCATCTACTGTAGCTTTACCATTACCCCGTTAGCCAGGCATATATAAAGTGCAATTTATTAATTTCTCCTAGCTGGGTGTTTGGATTCAAATGTATATTTGGTGGAGCAGGATGTTCATGGACTCCTGGTGTGCTTGCACTTCTATTTATTTCTGGTTACATCATGTCACTCAGTGGTAGTGCACTGCTTCTACGATATTCCGAGGGGGCTACACTGCTTGCAATTGTTTTGGTAAGTTCAGTGTTGTCAGAGAAGGCCGTGGAAGCAAGACTTCTAAAGTACACCTAACCCAAAAATTATTTTTCGCTAAAATAAACCTTTGGGTCTACTTCTGGGTTGATGTCCCAAACTGATTTACATGCATGTTTACAAAGACTTGATGCAATGTAAACCAGTTTGTGACATGAACCCAGGAATAGACCCACGCCCATTAAGACTCCGTCATGCCACAAATGATGCACAGTTTTTCGTAACCTTTGAATGCTATAAATAGTCAGCATTTGGTAAAAAAGAGAAACGAAAGATGCAGTGCGTTTCGAACTGGTATAAAGCTTTATTTTAGCGAAAATTAATTTTTGGCGTTAGGTGCATTAATTTAAGCTAACACTCCTTTCACAAATTTGTTTTAATTCTAGTCTCTCAGCACACCTCTGGGATACATGTTTTGGGTGTTTTTTCAAGAGAAACCTTTTCGCTGGCATCCTTACTTTCACAAGAGCTCTTGGCTCAGTGTCACCGCATTAATTATTATGATTCCAGCTGCTTTCATATACAACACAGGGTGAGTATCTAATACTCAAATGTTTTTAATTACAACTGATAATTTAATTGTATGTATGATACATGTCTGTGGTGCAAATTGATACCAAATTACAAGACTACATGCATCAAGAAAGTTATAGGTACACTGGAAGAGATATGAATTTTCCAATGTGGTGTTCCTTATCTCATTTGGTTTCTCATTTCAATTTCTATGTGGTTTCATTGTCTTGCAGGAATTAAGCTGAGGGGTGGCTGTCTGATAATGACATTTAAATGGGAACGCTTTCCCTCCCATTTTAAGGGGCTTTGCAGATGTTTCAGCCTAACAGATGTTTCAATGACAGCAATAAACTAAACATAACTAGATTCTGCTTCAAAAGTCTTGTCTGGTTGACTCCCACTCCCGTCAAACTGAGTGACAGCTGGGGACAAAGCGCTGAGAAATTACAGTGTTTGTATGGGAATCTGATGGGAAGTAACCTTTTCAAAAATTGAAGTTTGCACAATTTATTGAACTTTTAAGGAATCTATTTTTTCATTATGTTTTTTTAACAAAAGCTATTCCCCATCAGATTCGCATACAAACACTGTAATTCTCACCGCGTTGCCTACCTGTCAAGTTGGCATCGAAAACCGCGATTAAGCCTATCACATCAGGGGAAGTCCCTAACAGTGGGAGTTATTCTCAGTATAACAATATTAGCCAGGTTTAACTCATGTCTGTATAAACGGGGTTTCCATAATAGCAAGGCATCCACAAGTTGTGAATTTAATGGTTATTATAGGCTGTTTTAAAGTGAAAAAATAAGTATAGTGCATTTTATTTTTCTTTTCTTTACATAGAACGCCAGAGATAGATAGAGAAGAAATCACTCCAACAGATCCTGAAAGATGATATAGATTAGAGAGATTCTGTCAACAAAAAAGTTAATTATGATCACTTTCATAAAAATTTTGTTACGAAATGTGTATTGAAATAGTATTTATAGAACTCGTTCTTAGAACAATAAATTAATTGTACTAAACAATGCACCTTTTATCAGCTTTTATCCTTGCCACTTAATGCTATCACTGTCTTGTGGCGTCTTTTTGCATGCAGTAATAAATGCGTGTATCTCTTCTGAAATACTACTGAAGAATTGTGCGAACGACCAGATTTTTATTCTTCTTCGCTCCCTCTCCAAAGCCTAGCTTACTTCAAGATTAGGGTTCTCATGTTCTCATGCCAGTAACCCTTGAAGTCTGCACCAGTATTGTGAGTATTAGTCGGAAGGAGTACAGTTTTCCTTTCCAATTTCTCGAAATTTAAACTCTTTGTTTTCAAAATAAAACTATCGCTGTAAAATTAAGGTTTTGGCTGTTTTTTTGCTATCGTATTAGCGGAGCTCCGGCGGCGCTAAGGGCCGCAGAGCGGAGCCCCATACCTATAGAAATAGAAGAGCTAAGCGCGCATACAAACTACAAACAGGAGAACCATGCCTTTCATTTCTCATGGTCAAAATGGCAAGCGGCATGCTCGCGGGTGCGTGCGAAATACGTACGTACCTCCGTACGTCCGTACGTACGACGTCGCCCCAAATATCAATATGGCGGCTCTGACTCGTCCCCAGTCGGCTCTTATCAGAAAAAGTAACAAGCGCGGGGAATGATGGTTTGAAGGAGGCAGAAAGGGTCAGACGACTGGGAAATCCTGTGTCGAAAAGTTGGCAAATTAGTCGAAAAGTTGGCACGCGCTGTTTTCACCATTTGTTTCACTCAATACACGTCTGGGTGAAGGTAAATAGCCATTTGAGTGAACTGAAATCGTAACAACGTGGCAGAAACTGAAATAATATCGTCTCATTTGATGCAAGGAGACTGAGAGCTGCTCGTCACAACAAGACACAGGAGGTGTCTAACTCAAGCGCCAGGACATTAGTATTTGGCTTCATTTACGACAATATGTTGCATATCTCAAACATCACCACTATAGCTTATTTTCTGCGTACCGTCGATTATCGGCTTGTACGTCTTGTGTATTTTATTTGCCAAGTTGAACCGCTCGGATTATCGCCGGCTATTTTGACAGCTCTTGGAACTGTCTTGGATGATGCACAAGCAATAATACTGGAAACATGCGAACTTCAAGCAGAGTATCATTAGTATGGCTTCGTATTATTGCGAGGTGTGGATCCCTTAACCTTAATAATGTTTATGCGCTATCGTTTTGTGAGTCAATAAATTTCTCTCTGCAGGAGTGTAGAAATTACATGATCACGCTGCGAATGCCGCGACGATTTATTCCCGTGTTTTATTCCCTGAAAAAACTGAGCAGCTCGTTTTCAGAAAAAAATTGGGCCGGAAAAGCTTGCAACTTTTCGGCGATATGTTGAAACATGATTATAGGGAAATGATTCAAAAGAGTCGAAAATAGATTTGTGATCATTTTTTCCGGATTTTTTTTCTAAATTGAAAGCGCCCCTAAAAACTCAGTTATCGGTAGTTTGCAAGACACTCGAGCCTGTCATACATTGCCACAGCGAAGAAAATGTAATAAATGTTTGTTGTGCCCGAAACAGAGTCCCAGTCTGTCGATTTGCGAAGCGTAACGCTCGCAGTTACGGACCGGGGGTCAGTGTTTTCTGGTGTTTTCGGGTCACCCTGTTTTTGCTCGTGTCCTTCCGTAGATCTTGTCATTTTCGTCGTTCGGCTGCTCAAAGGATCACCCATGTTTTATAAAACGGATAAATATGTCATCGAAGAGACAAGGAAAAGAAGGATCCGGCGATCGCAACTTTGCAGTTCAATAATATCCTGGAGTTTTAGACGCGGACAATGTCGACAATGCTATTTTCCCATAATCAACGCATTTTTCCACATAACAAATCCACAAATTCCACAGGCGTACGGTACGGGTGGCAGGGGGTGCTGCAGCGCCCACACTGATCACGCATGGACAGATTATAATTTGAAGCAAAATCACTGTTGGATCCCTTGAGCCCACCATCCTTCTGGTCGGCGCCAGAGATCGAGACCTCTGACTTAATACCTCTGACCGCCCCCAAGATGTGAACATGCGCAGAGTACTGGTTCTGTAAATTTCATCCAATCAGATTGTTTGTTCCTGGTAACGCGAAACGCGCATTTGATCATGTTCACATGAAAATCCTCTTCCCCGGTGTGTGTACGAAAGATTTCTCCAATGGGGTGCCCTGTTTTCTGGGACAAGGTTCTTGTAGGTTCCCTCACTAGCCACTGACAATGAAGCCCCTGTGTTGGCCACCAACACTCAGCTGTACTTTGTATGGTGAGGGGCGTTTACTGCGAAGGGTAAACAGAGAACATGCGCCCACACCCTGTTCTCTCTCCATTGCTTCCTCTCCTCCCTCTAGGAGATGGGTAGCCTTGGCAGTGTCCGACTTCTTATCATTACTGCAGTTTCCCTTTCTATCTGACTTGGCACAGTACACTCGAGGTAGGTCACCTAACTTTCCACAAGCATAACATTTCGCATCCTTAAAATGACAGCTCTTGGGATAGTGATTACCACCACAACGATAACAATTTATTTCGCCACCCCAAGAATCGACTTTGTTGAGCGCAGTATCCCCTTTCTGTTACGTGACGACTTTACTAGTCCCAGGACTCCAAACGAGTCTGACCTGACTCGTCCCCAGTCGTCTCTTATTAGAAGAATAACAGGAGCGGGGAATGATGGGAAGGAGGCAACAAAGGATTAGATCGCGTCGTTATTTTCTCATAGGAGACGACTGGTTACGAGTCAAGAGGCAGACAGTTCGGTACACAAACAAACGCCCATTCGCCCATTGCAATGCGTGCAAACTCGTCTGGTCCATAAACCCCCACCTTACCCCCGCAAGGTAACGACTAATTTATCTCACATGACCAACCTAGTTCCCAGGGTCCTTTCTCTTCCTCCCGAGATAGGAAAAAAGAGGACTCATGGGAACGAGGTTGTCACATGACTCCGAAATGATGTAACGTCACTAGTTCATTTGCATGTTATGTTAACATCATTGAAGTGGAAAATTGATTGAAATTTATCCTCACGAGGCGATTTTCAATTTTGTTAACGAATTACTGCACCCGTGAGCAGTTTTCTTTGCGATTTATAAGGCGTAACTGTGCTGAGGGAAAATTTCTCCATGAAGATCAACAGCTGCGAGTCTTCTATGAGCAGTTCTCCCAGAGAACATGATCCTCTCATCAACAACAGCGCACTAACAGGCGATCAAATGGATGACTTGACTAGGGATCATGAAATACAGCTGGAGGGTAGAACTTCGTGTTGTTCTTTGCGCAGTGTAGCCACCGTGTTGTTTGCTTTTGCAACTGTAACAGGACAAGTCACGCAATACGTCACTCAGCCTTTGTGGGTCGACAGTACGACTAGTAGCTCACCTCAGAACCAAACGGAAAAATGGAGGCCTTTGTTGGACAGCTATTTTGTGTTATCATTTTCTTCCCTTTCGTTCGTGGTCGTGTTTCGTTCGGTGTTAGTATGCGGTGAGATCATTTGCCATAATTACGTGGTCACAACTGGCTGGAGGTATCGTCGGCTGCTGATGTCTGTTGGTTTCCTTTATGGTGTTGCTGCAATGTTTAACGTGTTTTCTAGCAGTGGGAGGAGAACCCCGCCTTATTTACAAGCTATTTTTGGTAACTTTTCCATTCCTATTACCCTGATTTTAAGGTAAGGGGTTGTAGAAGTTTAATTAAAAGCAACAGCATACCACATTTAAATTTCAATTAACAATTGGTTGCTTTAGTGTGACACACGGGAACATGTATATCAGCGACAAAATCATTTGTTGTTCACACTGAGCGGACATGTACGTATCTTTGAAAACACGCCAGGTATATTCGCGAGCAATTTTTTTTGGCGATGAGCCTGGGCACTTGTTTTTGCGGGTGGCCGAAAAGCATTGTCCCCTGAGGGGTCTCCCCTGATTCGCGGTCCCCTACTCCGGACGGGTCCACGGACCATCTTGTGGACTGGTCTACGGACTGTCTCTCCGGACCCCGTTTACAGACCACCCCCGAAACAAAATAAAACTCTGAAAAATAATAAAGACTAGCTCGCGTCGGTGAAATAACCCGTGTTAGGCTTTGCAAAATTCACAGACTCAACATATATTCATTACACTTTGCCATTTCCTTTACTCCAGCAATGTAAAAACAGAAAGCTTTAATTATATATAAAACATTGAATGAACTTGCCCCAGAATGTCTCCAATGTCTTTTCACTCAACGCCATATTAATGATTATAACTTAAATCTTGAAAGTAAACTTTCGCTGCCCAAGCCAAATACTAACTACTTGAAATGAAGCTTTTGTTATAGCGGGGCTTGTTTGTGAAATAACTTGAGGATTTAAAAAGCGTTGGTTATATTGGGCAGTTTAAAAGGGTTATTAAGAAGGTATCTGAGCTACCGGATTCCCACACGGCAATCATGTAAAACAGTTGTAATGAGTTTTAGTTTTTTCAAACTTTTAGCTCAACTGATGATTCTCCGTGTTTAAATAAAGTTTCACTACTACTACTAGTACTACTACTACTGCCACTACTACTCGAGGGCCTTGCAAACGACCCATCAGTAATCACAATGACTGTTTCGATCCTCGACTGTTTCGTTTTCTTCCTCTGCCACCTTGTTTGAGTTGTTTGGCCTATTCTCCCAAGGGTTATCAGCGGACATCCCAAATGGAGTAGCGAATACATGGACTGTATGACTATATTTCCTCCTTACAGAAACACATCACTACATTTTTATTCAACTCTTTATACCTGAAGGGTTTAAGTTAGCTTGAACAGTTTTGAACAGTCAGCCAGTGGAAAGCCTGGGACCAGTTCATGGACACCCCCCACCCCCCCCCCCCCCCAACTGAAAAAATCCCAAAATGGCGAAGGGAAAGAAGAAAGCACAAATATTAATACCTAAAAGCTCAGTTATCGGTAGTTTGCAAGGCACTCGAGCCACTCATACATTGTAATGATTGTTTATTGTGCCCAAAACGGAGTCCCAGTCTGTCAGTTTGCGAAGCGTAACGCTCGCAATTACGGACCGGGGGTCAGTGTTTTGGGGTCACCCTGTTTTTGCTTGTGACCTTCCATAGACCTACTGACAGTTTCATTTCTTTCAATTATAATGTCTTGACAGGTTCCTGTTTTTAAAGAAGATTCCCACAGTGCGAAAGTTTTTATCTGCATGTGCTGTTGTGCTTGGTCTCGTTATTTGTCTAATTCCGATGTTCTCTCCACAAATTGATCCTCAAGGTACAAATCATCTGGGAGGAGCCACTGGAGTTGGTCGAGTCTTGTGGCCTTTAGCTTTTATGCTTGCATTTGTAAGTACAATTGTAGTTGAAGGTCTATTAAATGCCATTAGAGCAGCTGTCCAGAAGCTGCTTGACATTCTTTAAAATGCTGGTGGAAATGATTCACAAACATTTCTTAAAATGAGTTGCTCATAAGATCGGACATCATTTTTCTATTTTGTGCCATGTGATGCATTTTTGTGTCCAATGACAGCGCATTGCAATTAATCCATGATATATAAACAACTGTTGTCTCCTGCAGCCTCGGATTGTGAGCTGGGAAGAAGCCTTGTTAAGCACAGTGTGTGCCTATGAGAAGAATTAGTCCATACACTCCTGTACCTTGTGCAATAAAATTATAGAAACAAAAAGTTCAAATGTTCTATTAACTATTAAATGTCTCCATTTTTCAAAGGGAATTGGCGCCACTGCTTACATAGTTGAAGAGAAAGTGGTTAAGATGCAGGGGATTTGTCACACGTACCAAGCAGGGTTAGTGTCGGTTCTGTTTTGGACGTCATTAGCGCAATTTCTTACTGTTGTGCCTCTGTTTTGGGTGGACATTATTCCTGGATTTGGATCAACAAATAACATTGATGAATTAATTCAAAAGTAAGTTTATAAGAAACGGTTTTTAAACCTAAAAATTTTCAATACTGAAGGTGAAAATTACCTAGTGCATGACTGTATGTGCTAACAATCTCGTTCCCAGGGTCCTCTCCTTCCCGTCCCTGGGAACGAGGTTGACATGCTAACCCCATGAGCAACCAACACTGGTTACATTTGGCTTTAGGAAAAGCATTGAACATAAAGGTTTGCAACTGGGCGTAAATTTGAGATTTTGTGGCAAAAACGCAGAAAAAGTTCACATGCAGCAAAGCTTTCGTTAACCAACATTTTAATATACAGTGAGCAAAATAAAAATGTCCTTAATAGCTATAAAGACTCGAGCCTGGGGAATGTTCTTAATACGTTCTTAAAATTTTGGTTAATTTCAACCTCAATGTTTTTAATATAAAAAAGCTTCTTATAAAAAAAGAGTGATAGGTCTTAAGGAGTGCCAGTCTATATGCTCTCATTTCTGATGCAATCTGCACAGCTTTTCCGTTTTCATTCGTGCGTTGTCCTAATATCCCACGTTCTGAAGATGGTGTGAGAAAGCGTGGACGTGAGAAAGGGGATTGGCGTGAGATAGGGGGTTGACAAGATAGCTTCCATTTGGGTTTAGCTACACAGGGCGTCACAAACCTTGGCGAGACACCTGCTTCATCAACTGTAGTTGAATTTCTAGGCTTCCTTGTGAGTCTTGTGAGGTTTCTTTTATCAGCTTAATTCACTTTAGAAACAGGTGATTGTCTCATCTACTGTAGCTTTACCATTGCCCCGTTAGCCAGGCATATATAAAGTGCAATTTATTAATTTCTCCTAGCTGGGTGTTTGGATTCAAATGTATATTTGGTGGAGCAGGATGTTCATGGACTCCTGGTGTGCTTGCGTTTTTATTTATTTCTGGTTACATCATGTCAGTCAGTGGTAGTGCACTGCTTCTACGATATTCCGAGGGGGCTACACTGCTTGCAATTGTTTTGGTAAGTTCAGTGTTGTCAGAGAAGGCCATGGAAGCAAGACTTCTAAAGTACACCTAACCCAAAAATTATTTTTCGCTAAAATAAACCTTTGGGTCTATTTCTGGGTTGATGTCCCAAACTGATTTACATGCATGTTTACAAAGACTTGATGCGATGTAAACCAGTTTGTGACGTCAACCCAGGAATAGACCCACGCCCCTTAAGACTCGGTCATGCCACAAATGATGCACAGTTTTTACGTAACTTTTGAATGCTATAAATAGTCAGCATTTGGTAAAAAGAGAAACGAAAGATGCCGTGCGTTTCGAACTGGTATAAAGCTTTATTTTAGCGAAAATTAATTTTTGGGGTTAGGTGCGTTAATTTAAGCTAACACTCCTTTCACAAATTTGTTTTAATTCTAGTCTCTCAGCACACCTTTGGGATACATGTTTTGGGTGTTTTTTCAAGAGAAACCTTTTCACTGGCATCCTTACTTCCACAAGAGCTCTTGGCTCAGTGTCACCGCATTAATTATTATGATTCCAGCTGCTTTCATTTACAACACAGGGTGAGTATCTAATACTCAAATGTTTTTAATTACAGCTGATAATTCAAGTGTATGTGTGATATATGTCTGTGGTGCAAATTACTGTCATGATCTTACCTTTTACTACCAAGTTACAAGACTAGACGCATCAAGAAAGTTACAGGTAATCTGGAAGAGATATTCCTCATCTAATTTTGTTTCTCATTTCACTGAATTGTCTTGCAGGATTCTATCTGATAATGCCACTTAAATGGGGACCATTTTAAGGGGTTAAAATCATGTTTAGTCATGTTTTTCCTGTTTAGTCCATGTTTTCCTGCCCTGTTTTAGCCTAACAGATGTTTCAATGAACTAAACATAACTATTACTAGATTCTGCTTCAAAAGTTTTGCCCTGTTGACTCCGAGTCGCTCCCGTCAAACTGAGAGACAGCTGGGGGCAAGTCATACCTTAATTTGGGAGCACAATTTGGTGTCCATAGGGCTTATCACGGTTTTCGATGCCATCTTGACGGATAGGCAAAGCGAAATTGAGAAACACAGTGTTACAGTATGGGAATCTTATGGGAAATAACCTTTTTAAAATTGAAGTTTGCACAATTTATGAAACTTTTAATAAATCTAGATTTTAATGAATCTATTTTTTTTTTATTATTTTTAAAAAAGTTATTCGTTATTCCCCATCAAATTCCCCTACAAACATCTCACTGCGTTGCCTACCCGTCAAGATGGCGTCGAAAACCGCGATAAGGCCTATTACAGGGAAAGTACCAAACAGTGGGAGTGATTCTCAGGTAGTATAACTGATTCTCATTAGCCAGGACTTTAAAGGAGCTACGTGACGATTCGTCCTTTTTTTAATCCGTTTCAATCTTCCTCATCCTTAACCATCCTTGTTCCTTTTTGGTTTAGTATCAACTATTTGATGTTTTTCTTCCTTAGTAAACTATTATTTTTAGGTTTCATGCGTTTTAAGGGTAGTTTGGCTCGTCGCAAATAATGACTGCTCAAAATATCAATTTAATGGTTATTCTATGCTGTTTTACAGTGAAAAAATAAGAACAGTAGATTGTATTTTTTTTTCTTTACATAGAACGCCAGAGAGAGATAGAGAAGGAATCACTCCAACAGATCCTGAAAGATGATATAGATTAGAGAGATTCTGTCAACAAAAAATTGAACTATGTTCACTTTCATAAAAATGTGTATTGAAATAGTATTTATAGAACTCATTCTTAGAACAATAAATTAATTATATGCACCTTTTATCCTTGCCACTTCATGCTATCACTGTTTTGCTAACGTAATGCGTGGTTCAATTTACCTGTAACCATCCCCCTCCCCCGGGCAACCCCCGGAACAAGTCCAGCCCTTTCGGGAATTGTTTTAAGCGGTCTAGATGTTGTCCCGGGGGGTGGGGAGTGGGGCAAATCTAAAGTACTTTCTCGGTGTTCTTCCTAGTACGCAGGCCTTCCAAGGAAAGAGACATGCGACACGGCCCTGAAAACTGGCGACATGGGGATTTTTAAAAAGCGACAAGTGACATGATTACGCTGCTAAAATGCGACAGCGACATAATAAACAGTGAAAAACGACGGTGACATTAGAAAGTTGTGCATTTTACCAATAAAGTTACTCAGAATACAGGGAATTGCATTTCTGGGGGTTGAGATTTTCAAAATTTTCCCGCGGGAACCTAACCCAAAGCCCCGTAGAAGCGTTTAGCCTTCTCCGCTCACAAATTTTTGCCAGCTGAGCACCATGAAAGCCGTGTAGCGAAACAGTTTCTCGCAAAACAAAAATGGCGGGTACAGTTACGTACACTTAAAAAAACGACAGCGACATTTGCAGCTGTAGGTTAGGCGACATCGATCTCCAAAAGCAAGCGACATTGCGACACAGCTACCCCCCTTGGAAGGCCTCAGTACGTACGTCACTTATCGGTTGACACGATTGTGCCATACCGCGTGAAGGAAATTGCCTATTTCCAGGGAAAATCTGTAAAAAATTGTAGCCGTCTGGTTAGAGAAGAATAATCTTTTAATTTAAATATGCTTTTGAAGGTTTTTTTTCTTCCCTTTATCGTTCTGTTCGCTGTTTGTAAGCTCCTTTCCCATTCTTTCGAGGAAGTGGCGAGACGTACGGGTTAGATTTTTCCTTCAGTTTTCTTTATACATTTATAAAATGTAGTCTTCACGATTTCTTATGCTATATATGTAGTTTCAGTTATTTATGATATATATACAGTCTAGAAAAGCGTTCAAATTCGTGAGTAGACGTGCAACAATTTCAAGTCGGCCCCATAACTTTATTAAGGGCGGCGTCGCGATAACAAGTGGCTAAGTCGCGAGAAGCCAGGGACCTCGTGGTCCCTTTCAGAAAAGTGAAGTTCCTGAAAAGACTTTTTCATGTTATTCTTTTGCTATTTTTACAGAAATCCGTATCTCGATTTTGTACACAAAATGACGTACTTGTGGTCGACGAGGAGTCCCGGGGGTTGGAAATTGTTTTTTTCTGTGCGCCCGGGGGTGGGGAATAGACCGCAAAATAGTTTTAAAAAATGCCAAATGCCCGGGGGGATGGTAACAAGTAGAATTGAACCACGCATAAACTGGTGTATAGACACTCCTAAACGGTTATAACAACTTCTATTAACCTATTGTGGAGTAGTTCAGTTCCTAGGTGTCTGCAACAGAAAACAATTCACCAAAGGTAACATACCTGCAGGTGACCAAGAATAACCTCTCAATTACTGACTTCGTGACGGGTGTCGAGATGTTGAAAGATAAAGAGATAGAAGAAAAATGTTCAATATTTACGAAAAGTGCCTAAGGGCAGGATAAACTATATGAAAGTTTGTTTTTTGTACTCTGCACGAACGTAGGGTTTTATGACGGATGCATAATAGACAAACAAGAAAATCAAGCGTTTAGCATCTCTTTTCCTGTTGAAGTGTGTTGTTTCGTCACACACCCATATTGAATGACCAGTTCACCAAAAATCGCCAAAATATATCAAAAATCGTGCGTTGCAAACGTGCATCAATTGAGTTAACGCAAAGAAACTTTTAGAAAGAGGATCTACTTACAATACTTTGACTGACTTTCTCCAAACTCTATCTTGACGTCATCGCCAGTGCGTACAAAGGGCGCCCAGTACCTTACTCTGACTCTCGAAGGCATTTCATGGACCGGTACGGTTAAGAGCGACACTGGCGCTGTCTTGAAGATATCTGCAGAAACCTTTCATAAACTACATAGTGGCCTCGTCATCAATTGCCCAGACCCAGAGTGACACCAGAACAGAACGAGCACCTGGGGAGTCATGTGTGGCTTTCCTGGGTGCACCCGTTGGGGATAAATTCAGATCAATGCTTATCGTGGTCGTGCAGTGTGGCTGGGAGTAGCTAAAAACAGCGGTCGGCCCTTCTTCGCAGACGTTGTTAGGGTCGTCACGCAATGCTCCTCCCCACTGGAGGAGCATGGCGTGACGACCCTAATAACGGCTGCGAAGGAGACTAGTGCCGTCAGCCCGAGAAGATCCTGGTAAAGACTGAAAGTTTGATGGCATTTGCGTCTTTCCAATCGGGTAAAATTTTATATTTTTATCATATTGCATCGGTCAGTTTGAGCCAACTGAAAAAGTTAAGTATTAGTTTTGGGTATCCCCGTTGTCTGAAGAGAATGGAAGGACTTGAGATATCCGAGATGAAAGTTGTGCCATGTGTGGACTCTCGCTTCATTCAGCCCTCACGCGTTGTTTTCAAACAGGTATAAGCTTGATTTTTACTTTAATAGGCCAGTCATGCTTTTGAAAATGCAATTTTCTGACTTTTACAACCTGTTGAACCAAGAATACGTGAGGAAATTAGGAGAAAATTATATTCTATGACTGGAAATTTTGCTCATCCTCTGTGTAAAAGAGGGGGTAAGTTTCTAATGAAACTGTGGTGCTGCGTCGGTGGGAAGTATAACAATATAATTTGGTTTTATCAACTGGGTTGATAATGTCAATTGGCCACCGTAAAGAGATTCAATTGCTGACGTTTCGAGCGTTAGCCCTTGACGTAAAACAAAGAACAAACAAGACAACAAAGAACCCAAAACAATATAGAACAGAAAAACAATAGCTCAAAAACAAAGAAAAAAGTCACAGGTCTTTACACCGAGGTAAACCCGGAAATTATGGCCGTGGTGCTATCTAAAAACAATAGTGTTTAGCTTCCTGAATTAATCAGAATTATAGATGTCACACTGATGTGAATGGTTACATGACAATCCAACTGAATAAACCATAAATGCCCAGAAGGGTCCAGCTTCTTTTGCTATATAATTATGTGTTCCGCGACACTTGTCCCCAGTGTAGCCTGACCACATGAGGGACACCATTGTACTTTTGAGGGTGGGGGGAGCGGTTTGGGCAATTACCCCAAAAAAATTCCTGCACAAGTAAAAGTGCCAAAAGAATATTATGCAAATGGACTATGGAAAAAAAAATGGCGAGCACTTTTTACTATCCAGTCCTGTGATAATGTTCAAAAAAATCTTGCACAAGCTTATAGTCCAAAAAAAAATCTTGCACAAGTTCACAGTCCAAACAAAATCTTGTACAAACTCACAGTCCAAAAAAATCTTTCACAACCTTAAGGTAAAAGAATTCCTAAAGCAACTTATGGCTGTGAATGGCTATTAATGTTTAGCTTTCTCATTAATTTATTCTTTCTGTTTTCACAAAAAAGAATGGTGTGTTCAGGGAATGGGACTATGTCAAGGAACACGATGAGTATGTCCTTTGGCGTTTTTTTCATTTCACCTGTGACTAGGCTAATCAATTTGTGCTTTTATTTACTCTTTGCAACAAATTATAAAGGGAATGTAAAAGTGCCAAAAATTGCCTGATTGCAGGTTATGTTTCATATCCTGTAGATGCATTATTAGCCTGCGAGCTGGCTCTCTCAGTTTGGGGAGACCGACGGATAATCGAAACCTCAACAGACTGTTTGCCAAGTGCTCACATGATGCACCCAGACAGAACCATCTCGCAGGCTGCAAAACAACTGTAGCTATATCTGAAGATTCAGTCAATGCAGTCATGTTTCTACACACTTAGTTATTCTCTTGTTCAAAGGATTTCCTAAATTAAGTCTAAAATATACCAGTGTTCCAAAAGGATGGCACAGCTTTAGGAACATCTATGTGCCTGTGCATGATTGGTTGTTGCTTGTTGAGCAAGAGCCAATTAGAGGTTCAATCTACAGTTACATGGTTATGTTTATAGCTACTTGTATGTCACCAGTGTGAAATTTTTCAAGTTGAATTTCACATATCTCTTGGACAGAGAAGAACCGAGCTTGCAGAAATAGATGTATGTTAACTTGCAGGCTCTCACTTAATGCTGGTCGCCGGTGGGACTTAACCCTGCAAACTCCATAGTCAACATTCAAATTCTCCTTACAGTACTGATCATCCTTGTGGCCAGAGCTTGAGACATTCATTTGCAATCATGTCTTTTTATGCTTAGAATGGTCGGGCAAGAAACTGGGACTATCTAAAAGTCCATGATGGGTATGTGAATAATTTTGTACTCTGGCTAAAAAATACATCAGGTGCTGTCCTTTCAATAAAACCAAAAGACTTGGATCAGTAATATTGATAGAAGTGCATGTAACCCACAAGGGTAATGTCTTCTTATGTCGATATCTGACCCACTCACTTCAACCATTACTTTTCAAAAAATATTATTTTAAATGGACAGTAATAAGTATTGTTGGGCTAAATTGCAAAATTCTTGTCTACTAAGCAGGGGCAAATCTAACATGTAGGTGGAGAGTGCAGGGGGTGCGCACCCCCTCCTGAGATGACCTGCGGCTTTCTAATACAGCTAATATTCTACTTATATCACCCATCAGTTACGTCATTCCTTAGTGGTGCACCCTCTCCTGAGAAAAATCCTGGATCTGCCCCTTCTAAGTGTGCATTGGTGTGTTGTAGACAGGTCAAATTTTAAATTATCATCATCTACACTGTATAAACATATAGGGCTAAATAAATTACATTAAATTTTGAAAGTTCTGTTTTCTCCTTTAGCGTATGTGCCCTCTTATTCAATACAACAAGACAGTCTTTCATTCTTGTGAAGCAGTTCAGACCAGGTAATTATATTATAACCGTCGTTATGTTTTGTTTTCTTGGTTTGATGTTGTCTTCCACACGCAAAAACCTAACCCTAACCGAGCATGTCAGCACTTGAAAAAAATATGCAAGCACGAGCAATCGAGTAAACCATTAATAAATTTTGCAAGCAATCTGAGCAGAGGACACATGCTTGAGGTACAGGGGGTACCATTCATGACCCTTATTGATGGCAGCTGATTCACGATACCCGGTAATTTTCAATTATGGTTTATTGACCAAGCTTATTTGGTCAAGATGACCGGATGTAGGCCAAGATCCTTTCTTCGAATATTTATGGACAATGATGCAATCAAATCTTGGCCTGAAACCACTATTAAAAAGAAGTTTAATATAATTGTGCAATAAGAATGACATACAATGTATTTCTTGTGGACATAGAGGGCAAACCCATGTGGTCAACATGGCCTTAATTGGCCTGCTCCGTTAGCCATGCAATTCAGGGATTTCATTAAGTTTCTGTGCAGGAGGTCAATAGGGATTTTCAGCCAGGCATTTTTTAGTTTTTCTTATAAAAGAAAGTTGAGAAGATGAAAACATTCGGGCAAAGTCATGGCTAGGTCTCGCTCGCAACTGGTGAATTTGCCCAGTGCCAAAACAAAACAGTGGAACAATCTCTGTAATGTTATTTCTTTTAAATTAGTATGGAAGTGTTTGGCTAGCACATAATGTTTTTGCCTTTCAGCTGTGTATATGCACATAAACAGAAACCTCCATAAGAAACTCTCAACTGATGGCAGTGCTGTTTCCATGGCAGCTGAAGACTCATCACTCCCTATTATTGCTCCTTTCAGTGAAGGAGTTACTTACGAACTCTGTGCTGGAATAATTGATAAAAACATGAGCCTTGCAAGCTTAATGAAACAAGAAGTCCTTGAGGAATGTGGCTATGATGTTCCAGAAGAAAACCTCCAAGAAGTTGCGTCATTTCGTGGAGGAGTAGGAAGTACGGGTTCGTTGCAGACCTTTTTCTTTGCTGAAGTCACAGATGAAATGCGTGTAAGTGAGGGTGGAGGAAATCTTCAGGAAGGAGAGAGGATTGAAGTGTTTTATCTGCCTTTAGAGAAAAGTAAAGAGTTTTTGTTTGATGCAACTAAACAAAAACCAGCTGGGCTTATGTTTGCATTTATGTGGTACTTCAACAAATTTAAAGTATGACAGTATAGAATGACACTCTTATACCATAACTTCAAAGGACTCTTGTTAGAAGCCATCAATCATAAATAAAAATATATTATTTTACTGGTAGTAAGTGACAAGAAATATTCACATGTTCCAAAAAAAGTGTACACCTGTCACTGTTAATCTTACACTAAATAGACAACTGATTAAAGTTGCTACCATCATGGTTCGTGCATATTTTTGAAAAACTTTGCCTAAATTTTTCAAAATTGTCATTTGCAATCCATCTCAATTTTCTCCATCCTTAACCATTCTTGTTCCTTTTTGGTTTAGTATCACTTCTTTGGTGTCCTTCTTCCCTAGCAAACCAAAATATCGTGACGTAGCTCCTTTAAAACAAGGACAAATTTGAATGTTCAAAGTGCACACAAACCTCTGGTTTCCTAGCCTTGGACATCTGGATCTGGCAAATGTCTTTTCTTTTTTTCTTGATTGAGTGTATTATTGTTACTGGGGTTTTTATAATGGCTTCTCAAACTCATTAATGATTCATCATGTTAAAACAAAGGAAATCAGAACCGTGAAGGAGGTTTGGAAAGGTGATCTTAATTAGCATAGATTTTTACAATTTTATTTCTTTGTTTTCTCCGTAGTTTTAGTTTCGATTGAGAAGATATATCAAACACTCGAGACAGTGTTTCATCACATTACCAAACACCTCGAAGTTCGTCAAAAATACTCCGTTGCGCATCGTATTTTCAACTCTCTTCTCGGTGTTTGGAAATGTGATGAAACACTGTCTCTCGTGTTTGATATATTACAACTAAGACCATGCGATTTGTGACAGCCTGATTCACTCCACAGTCCTGATCATGAGGCTTAGACTATTTATGAGTTCTCTGCTGAGTCAGAAGAAATTGTTGGTGTATTTTGCTGGGTTTTCAGGTAGAATGCTTATAGAGTCGGTTGCTGTACCACATAAAAGACATGTCATCATATATTCCTGCAACAAAACGAAAACATTAAAGGCCATTTCCAGTCCGTACTGCGCAGTCTCGGGATTTGTTTACATTTCTGTTTTGAATTCGTTGATACATTACTGCGTACATGAAGTTTTTTAGTCCACCATTACGGGTCGTTTTGTTTGGGAGTTTGCAATGAGCTGAAACATTGGTTTAGAATATCGTCGAGGTTCGTCTACTCTTTATTATTGTTTTGCACGTATATTGGATATTAATAATGACGAAAAAGGTAAGTTTTTACCCCTAATTTTCATTTTGGTTTGTTTACATTTCGTTGTGTGAGGCAAATTACTGAAACAGATAACTGGCAATCATGTATGTTCTGTTTAATATTTTAAGACAAATTTCCTTTGATTTTTGGAAATTTCTATGCAGGCAAACAAGAATAGTGTTGCAATTAGCCATTTTCTAAACAAGCAGGGACTGGGTACAAGTATTTAAAATCGAACCTAGCATGAAAAAGATCGTCCAAAATGAATGTAAAAAGACCAGATTTCAGAGTTATTGGTTTAAACGTAAATGTATAGTGGACTTTTGAAAAGTTGAAATTAATTTAAGAGAGCTTTGTATGGTTTGGAGGGACGCCTGTCCAGCCAGGCTCAATTTCTCGTTTAGAAAATGGCTTATTTATATCCCATCCAAAAGTTCCAGAAATTTTTCACAAATGGTCAACACACACCCACTGTCTAAATACAGTGCGACCTCTATTAAGCGGCCACCCTCGGGACTTTGGAAAGTGGCCGCTTAATAGAGGTTGGCCGCTTAATAGAGGTAAAATATAAATTGAACAAATAATTCGGCACTTTAGAAAGTGGGTGTTTAATGGAGGGTGGCCGCCTAATAGGTGGCCGCTTAATGGAGGTCGCACTGTAAGTTCAGAAAAATAACACTGGAGAAGCATGAGCTGTAAGAAAGCCATCATTGTCTTGAAAAGGGAATTACCTAAATGCACCAATGGTCTGCAATGTGTGCAAAGGACTTAAGTTTCAAAGCCCTCCATATGCATTGCATGTCAAAACGATTGGTATTTCTGTTGTTATTTTGTAACGGCAACATGGAAGGCAAGGTGGTCTAATGATTGGTCCGCTGGACTACAGATCAAGCTGTCTGGGTTCAATCTCTAGTTGGGGAACTGTAATGTGTTGTTGGTGAAAAAATCTATCTCACAGTGCCTCTCTTCACTCATGTATAAATGGTACTGGTGAATTTAATGCTAGGGGTGACCCTGTGATGGGATAACATCCCATCCAGGGAGGAGTAGAAATGTTCTTAGTGGCTAAAGAAACCGGGATATCTCCAGCTTCAAGGGTCACTTGGCTAAACCTGCCAACTCTCACGCCTTGGGCACAAGTCCCGCCTGCAGGCTGAAAACTTCATGCCTGTATGGAAAATGTGAGCTGTGATAGCTCTAGATAACACATTTTAAAAAAATGTATAACTCCAAACAATTCGAGAAACAGCAATTTTTTGTAAAATGAATAAATATGAGGATTCTTTGCCTCAAGATTTGTTATTAATTTTTTTGAAAGCAAAGATACTGGGGACAAGTTGCTGGGTCATTAATCTCGTTTCCAGAGGCCACGATCCTTTTGCTATGTGGAATTTCATTGAAACCCTTTATGTCTTCGGAAATGTTTGTCCATATTCGGAATTTTTGGAAATCATTGTGACATCTTCGGAAATCCAGGCTCCTCTGGGGTAAAAGGTCTCACGCCTTTGGATTAAGAAAATGTTGGCAGGTATACACTAGACTTGTATGCAGATTTTACCCTTTTCACTTTTTCTGAAGAGGGGCAACAATTACCTGGTACTGTCCTTCAACCCTAAATGTGTATTCGTGCTCTGCCACAAGGTGATCACAGCTTGAACAGAGATCTGCAATGGCAATTTAATGTATTGAATTATTTTCTAAATAAGTGAGTCTTGAGGGAACTTGGAGGTACATATAGTTATTGCCCTTTTGCCATTTATACAGAAGCCAGGAGTCAACAGTGAGCACAGCGATGGGGACCAAGATTGTAACTGGTAGAGTTACGTCGAACCATTCTCAAGCTATGGCTATTTTTAGTGGGTTGTTTCCTCTGCATGAGAAGACAGACAGCTGCATTCAAGCTAAGACTGTTTGATTGAAGTAAACATTAAACACTTACGTTTATATGTTACCAATTCCTCTCCATTGTCATCTTCCTGACTTGACTTTTCTGTAATTTTAAGTGGTTCCTTTTTGCCGCATATCTTGCAGCAAGCAAAGTTAAGTAAATATGCCCCACTTTCCAGGCAGATGGTACCCTATTAAAAAGAAAACAAATGCCTGTTTAAAGTGGTACTACGTACGATGAAAAAATGTTGTTCTTGTTCTCGTTCGATTCCGATTTTATCTTTGGCAAGAATGCACCATGCCAATTATTGTGCCTCAATTTTCGAAATAAGTCCGTTTTCTTGAACGACGAATTCTCGTTTAAACTGTCCACCAGATTCGACTTCAGTCGAGTTGCATTAAGAGAGCTGGATCGAGAGGGAAAATGACGTCATATACTCACTAGATTATTTTTGCAATGTGTGAACCCAGCTGATTAGTATCATTGCAGCACAAGCTTTTAGAAGCAAGTTGCTGTTCTGCATACCAAATAAGCTGGGTTCACACAGTAAAAATTATACTAAACTAGTGAGTGTATGACATCATTTTCTCTCTCGATCCAGCTCTCTCAATGCAACTCAACTGAAGTCGAATCTGGTAATGGCAGACAGTTTGAACAAGAATTCGTCGTTAAAAAAAACGGACTTGTTTCGAAAATTGAGGCGCAATAATTGGCATGGTGCATTCTTGCCAAATATAAAATCTGAATCGAAAGAGAACAAGAACAAAATTTTTTCATCATAGTATCACTTTAATTATACCTGCCAACATGTTCTTGTCCAAAGGCGTGAGACCTGTCACCCCGGAGGAGCCTGGATTTCCGAAGATGTCACGATGATTTCCGAAAATTTCCGAATATGGACGAAGATTTCCGAAGACGTTTGAAGGTTTCCGATGACATCCCGCAGACCAAAAAGATCACGGCCTCTGGAAACGAGATTTGTGTCCCAGCGACTCGTCCTCAGTGTCTGCTTTCAAAAATCGGAAATCGCGAGGAAAAGAATTGTCATTTATTCATTTTACAGAAAATTTTCGTTTCTCGCATTGTTTGGAGTTGCATATATTTTTAAATGTGTTATTTAGAGCTATCGCAGCTCACATTTTCCATAGAGAATTTGGTTCGTAGGCGTGAGTTGGCGTGAGATCAAAGTTTTCAGCTCGCAGGCGTGAGAGTTGGCAGGTATACTTTAATAAAGTTAATATTGTAAGACTCAATTTCCAGCAGTTTTGTTTATGCAATTACTTTGGAAGGAGGAATTTCACAACCAGACTCCTAAAAGAACTAGAAAGCCATTTCTCCGACATTTAAAATAGGTTTGATGCAAATATCTTGTTTGTCCTGTTAGGGTAAATTCCGACAGGCGACACGGCTCTGAAACGGCGACATATACAAACGACAAGCCACTCATGCGAAATTACGACAGCGACATGTGAACCTTCCGAAATTGCGACGTGGAAAGGTTTGAAATTGAGACGGGGGACATAAAGACCCCCCTAACAGGGCCTCTTTTAAGGAATGTCAAAACCCTTCACTCAAAATCCTTTGGAAGGAGGGATTTGGAGAAATAAGAAAAAGTGTAGATTTAGTGTAGTTTAAAAGTTAGAATCTGCACACCCAAACAGTCTCCCTACCAAGCTGGGGTGGGGGTCAACTGTCTGTTAGTGTTTCAAAACTAATTGTTTTCCTTTTATACCTTCTCTAAATTTACCTCAAAACATTTCATTGAAATTCAAGTAGAATCGCACCTTAATTGGTAGTTTGAAGTGTCAGACGTTCTCTCGCCCTAATTCCCTGAGGCGGGAAGACGTCTGACACTTCAGACTACTTAATTGGTTCCTGGAAATGAATAAAACATCAAAAATACAGTCGTGTTTCATCAACTTGAGCGCGGGCTCATGTTATCCACTGAGCCGTGCATAAAACTCTGAAATAGCGCGACTGCAAACACAAATTAGTTGAAAAGGTCACCCTACTCTTTCAGGATGCTGTACTTTTACACAGTCTTTGCACATGTCGCGCCTTGCTTCAGGTTTCAACAGAGGTTATCCGTTCCGTTTGAGTTATGATTCCGATAATTCCTATTGCTCAGCGGTTTCCTTGTTTACGTTGCCTCGTACATGACGTAGTAACCTGCAAGAAATTTCCCCAGCTCCGTGGAAACTTTCCCTGTTTGGAAAGAATTTTGGAGAGTGTCAGAGGATTTTAAAATGATCGCACCAGTGCTGGAATACATTAGGTGGCGATTACTGCGTAAACAATTTTCTTTGCATATTCATCTTGAAATCTGGCGTCCACCTCGGCCGTAATCGAGGCGCTCTCCAACACCATAAACGATGAACACAATATGAACAGAACTACAAAATTTAATGGACTTTTTCACTGGATTTCAACAAATAAGCCGTACATTGGGTGAGTGGTAAACGTTCCTTTCCCGCCGTGAATAGCAATTAAAGCAGTCAGTTTTACGAAGCTATAGATTTTGTTAAATTTCATATTTGTTGCTGTCGATATATGGCTGCTGACAAAAAGATGGCGCGCCGTACAAATAATATTATTCAATCCTCTTATAGAGAATCTGAGAATTAGTCGATTTTGATCTCAAGTGATGCATAACTTTCAATGTCATTGCCCATAAAATCGCTTTTTCATCCAATATTGCTTCGGTTTCTTTTCATCAACAGACAAAAACAACATATATTAAAACTTGATTTATCTCTTATATTTTGATGGTGCTCGGTTCATTTGATTTTTGCAGCAACACTGTATTGTTATTTTAATAATACATGCATATGCATGTTACTTAGTGGAAGATTAAAATGCACGTCTTTTTTATAAACAATATTTGTAAAGAAGAGAATTTTGCAATAGCGATGCAAATGAAACAACAAAGCCTTCGACAGCCAAATGGTCTCGAAACTACAAGGTGAATTAACGTTATCATTATACACAAAACTGTATCTACTGTACTACTTGTACAGCAGGTACAATGTTTTGTTGTTTATACTCTTGAAGCCTATATCTGGTAGGTTATCAACATATCAGTTCGCTTCATAAAGTTTTCATTCCATAAAAAAAGGAATAAAGAAACAAGCTTAGAATAGGCGAAATGAGGAGGCAGTATCTGATCTAGAATCTTGGTGAACATATATGAAGTGCATGCACAATTATCGGTCTGCAACCAATCCCGAGAGATTCAAAAGACAATGAGCGTGGCGGCCATGTTGGACGACCAAACAAAAGAGGCTGACCAGAAATCCTTTGTTCATGTCATCCAGTATGGCGTCGATGACGTCACTTGCAAACCGAGAATTGGAGATTTTCACACCAGAGATGGGTAATCTGACCTAGTATGAAAACAGGGGAAATATATGTTAAGTTGAACTTATTTTGTTCCTGTCCAATGAATCTGTTTTTTCAAACAGCGAACAGGATAAATTTGGACATCTAGTTGTTTGTCTATTGAAAGCGGAGTCATTCTCAGACTGATATATGTATATTATTTAACAACTCCTGTCTGAAATTCTCCTTCTTTAGTGTGAAAAGGGCTCCTTATCTAAGACCATTTAACCATCTCTGGTTAAATGGATTACTGACATAAAAATTTTCATATCACCCTGTGTCGAAATTATGGCTGTATTCAACAGTCATGCTTGATTTCTTCTGACCTTCAGTTTCACAAGTGACCCAGTCATGACAAAGTTGAGTGGGTTCCTGAATAGACAAAGCAATTTATTGAATCTGTTTTATGCAGTTAAGAAGACTTGATGATGATCATAAGTTCAAATATAGCACTACAGTGGCCTCCCAAGGGGGGAAGCTGTGTTGCGATGTTCTTGCTTCAGAAGACCAATGTCACCAAACCTGCAACTGAAAACGTCGCTGTCAGTTTTTATAGTATACATAACTGTACCCGTCACTTTTTTCAAGGGTTAGAAACAGGGTGTTTTGCTACACGGCTATAACTGGCCTTTCATGCATGGTGCTCATAGTAGGGAAAAAATTGTGAGTGGCAAAGGGGGTTTACCTCGGTGTAAAAACCTGTGACTTGTTTTGAGCTATTTTTCTGTTCCATATTGTTTTGAGTTCTTCGTTGTCTTTTTCGTTCTTTGTTTTACATCACTCGTGAGTTTCACAGGTTTTTGCACTGAGGGTGAGCCGGCAAAGTCCAAACGCTGCTAGCCTGGGGCTTTGGGGGCAGGCTCCCACTGGAAATGTTTGAAAATTTGAGCCCTCAGAAATGCCATTTCCTGTGTATTCTGAGTCACTTTCATGCTACATATATTGTATATTTATTAGGTTTTTAAACTATTTCCAGTAAAATGCAAAACTTTCCAATGCACCATATCATTGTTTTCACAGTTTGATGTGTAATCATGTCATTTGTCGCATTTTAGAAATCCCCATTTCACTAGTTTTCAGGGCCGTGTCACATGCCGCTTTTACTCTTGGAGCGCCTCACCATATACAGTGTATAGTAAGCTATAAACAATTAAACACCTTGAAGTTGTCCTTTATGGTCTCTGGCCAATGAAAAACATCTCAAGCAAGGCTTTGAAAGGAAAAAAAACATAGTGAAACTGGCACAGATTCACAGGCACAATAACTATCATTCTATATATCATTGATTATGTTCATGACAGGTACAACCAACCAATTGGTGTTTTAGTTTTGTCAATACTTGGTCTTATTGTGTGGATTCTGGGATACAGGCTTATAAAGGTAAACTAATTGTAAATAGAGGCAAGATCAAGGCTTCGGATAGTTTTTTTTTTTGCTCTGTGTATGTCAATATTTTAGTTTGATTGGAACTCTGCAGTGATGTGGCATAATGTTCGAAGACAACCAATGCTGATTGACAGTTTGATGACCCTTTGATTGAAGCAACTTGCAACTTTCAATTCAAATTTGCTTGAGCAAGTTGCGAAGGCCTGGTTTCAATTTTTTGCTGTATAAAACAAGATAATACAGCATGCTTACATGTAGTTCAAATCACCAAACTTTGGAATTTTGCTTCAAAATTTATGTTAGTCAGAGCAAATGTGAATTTTTTGATGCCTACAATTCCCACTTGCCAAAGTCTTTGGCAATTTGAAGTCAATATTTGATCATAGGGAAATTAATTATGTTATTGCCTCCTTCAAAATAGAGGTGAAATCATTAGAAACCTTATAATTTATATTAAATTACTATTATATTTCAGTCAGAGTATAACTATTGCAACTTCAGACTTTCGAACTCTCACGATTTGGTCGTGAGACTCACGATTTCTGGCCTCATCTCATAGTGTAACCTTGAAATCTTGCGGTTTTCCAGAATGAATTTCAGTCTCAATCCTAGGGCCTGAAATCGACTTGATTATTTTATAAAATAATGGTAAGTGTTGTAAATATGATTGCATTTAAGACACTGTCAATCAACAGTGGAACATTACGCCACAACGTTGCAGAGTTCCCATCAAAAGAACATCAAGATTAACTGTACTTTCCTTAATTTTACATTTCATCCTGTTTGAACAGTACTGGGAAATGCTAATAAAAAATTCTGTATTTTGATCTACCAATTGAAACTAGCTTAGAATTCTATGATGTACAGTACCGTATAGTAATACGGCATGTGTTGACATTCATTCCAAATGATTTGTTAATATTGTTATAATTACAGCCCATAGTTATTGTGGCCGCATTTGTTTTTGCTGGTGTTGGTTTTTACTCACTAAGTCCTGATGTGCTGGACACAGAGTTCTGCTGTGATGGAAACCACAGCTTAGAAGGTGAGACATGTCGCCATCTCAGGCCTAAAGGGGCACACTCACCATGAATAAAGTCAACTTTGGCAATGTATAAAATAATTGCTTTCAAATCAAAGGAAACCTTGAAATAGTAGTTTTCTAAGATTAGGAAAACACCAAAGATCCACCAATAAACTAGGAAGAATTAAGGATGACTTTGAATGAGGAAGATTGAGAAGGATTGCAATTGTCAATTTGAAAAATGCAGGCTAAACTTTTCAAACTGTGTCATCCGTGACCAAGGTCCTTTAAGTACAACAGTGTGTGCCAATAATTTTATTATGGAATTACCTTCAAGTTGCTTACTTTGTAACTTTTAGCCTCAAAATGTTTGTCCTTTGCCAACCTAAGCTCTGACTTTTTATCAAATTTATTTTTTTTGTATTATGCCTGAATGATGTATGTTTGAATGCGATGTTTGGTTTTTATTTTAACAGTGCGTATCTCCATAAGCATCATTTGTGGGCTTCTTGCTGGAGCACTGGCCTGTTATGTTTACAAGATTGGTGTGTTCTGCATGGGTTGTATTGCTGGATGGGTGAGTTCATTTCACTACCGGGCTTTTCATTTGAGTGCATACTACACTAAGTCAAGGGCTCGAGAAATCAGGATTCCACTGTGCCTTCAAAACTAAAACTAAGTGAACTCCCCACTTGGGTAATAATAATATAATAATAATAATTACTTAATTGACCACTCCCCATTGGGGCTTTTCAGGGCCAATGTAAACAAACATTGTAAATAAACATAACAAGGTTAAGAATCCCAACTGGCAGGAGGCAGACCAGTTGGCTATTTACAAGCGTAGCCGAGGAGTTGAACTCGGGGCTACCGAGAACAACACCAGCTAGTGGTCAGAACGGGACTTTATACTTTAAATTTCTAAAATCATTATCTTGCAAAGTGACTCGATCTTTGTTTTGTTCAATTTCCACAGGCACTTTCTATTGTAGTGGTAACTTTCTGGGTTTCACAACACCTAGGGAGGTATGTACAGTACTGTACATGTACATTGTAGGTAAAGTCTGCATTCGGGCCTAGTGGCCCATCAGGCCGGAGCTTATCCCGGTTTTGTAGGCCTACCCTTAATTAACTGACTGATTGCTCTCTTATAACATGATATGCAACTTGTATCTCTATTAATGACATGTTTCTAGGGTGAGTTTCCACTGTAATAATTAAAAGTACAGCGTAGGAGGTAATTAAAGTTTTCATGAGCTCAGTTGATCACAATAGCCAGACCTAATCTGTAGTTTAAAATAATGAAGCAAAAGCACTGTTGATAGATACTTGAATGCCATGATTCAAACATTGAGTAAACCTGAAGACTGCATGTATTACACCTGTAACTATGTAGGGCTTGGAGTTACCGGAATTCTGGTCTGGTCTGTTGTGATGTGAAGGTTGGGCTTGGAAAATGCTCGGTATATCATCATGGTATTGCTAGAGGCCTAGCAAACCTCATCAACCTGAGGGTAAATAAAAAATATGATATGATAAATATATGAAGACCCATAATTGCATTACTTAATTTGTTTCTGCAGTGACCTGGCATTTTATGGCATTTACGGTGCCACTAGTCTTGTGTTTGGAATCCTTGCTGTTTGGCTTGAGAAGGCTTTTGTCATTATTGTTACATCACTCATAGGATCGCTCATGTTCCTTCTTGGTAAGTTCTCTAACACCTTGTCCTAGTATGCTAGCTTTGTAACTCGAAGGTGATGTTCTATTTTCCCTGTGTGGCATGAGAGACTGCTGGTGCCTTCTAGCCTGCAAGCACGGTCCGTCGACTGTCCCCAACTCACCCCTGTAGCCTGTTCACAGGCTAGTGCCTTCAGTCTTGCCTTGTTCTAGAGGCTTTACCATGGGGGGTGTCAAAAGTCTTACGGGAATCTGAAGATTTTGTAAGGAATTGGGAGAATTTTCAGGGAAACACGAAGAAATGAAATTAAAATTTCGGGAAATTTGAGATTTTTGGGGGAATTTCTCCCAAATATTTGGGTTGATATTCCATATTTTCGGGAGGACTTTTATTTATACACGGTACTTCTCGGACAGCGTTAATTAGAGCTGTCACCCCCCCAGGGATGTAGCTAAGGGCCGGCTACCAGCTAATTTCACCGGCTGAAAGAGACCTTATCACTGAAAACTAAGACTCAAAGAAAGTTTGCAGGTACAATGGTCAAAAAAGCCAGCTGAGCTTGTTTGTGAGCCAGGTGTGTAATTTCTTAGCTACATCTCTGCCCCCACCCCCACCCCCCCCCCCCCCCCCGGCACAGTTCTTCATCAGTTCTTCCTTTGCCAACTATGTTTCTCCTTGTCCTGTGATGTCTAGTGAAGAGCTTCTTTACTGAGAGGTGCAGAAGATAGCATCACACGCAAAACTCAATCCCAAAATAAGTATTTTTTCAGGTAGTTTTGACGGTATACCTCAAGTTTTTACCAGCAAATCAACACCCTGGGAAATCGATTTTTTAACTGAAAATGGCCTCTTATTTCCAGGTCTGGACCATTACTGCAAAACTGCTTTCACTGGTTTGATCAAACAAATACTGTTCAAAACAAAGGATGCCTTTAGCCAAGCTGCCAACCATCCTGCCAGAGTTAAGTTGGAGTTTCGTGCAGCTCGTGAGGAATTCACTCATCAAGGTCAGGTCGCGTTCTCAGCATTAACGTTTTCTGTAACTTTAGTTGTGTCTTTGCACACTTGAAGGAAGGCTCCAGACCTCTGTGAGATCCAGACAGTTTAATACAGAAATGAAAATTAAGGTCGGGCATCAGACTATGGCCGACCAAAATCCGCAAAAATTTGTCAATGTCCAAATAAATTCCAACTGAGGTCGGACTTAATGTCCGGACAACATCTTTTCGTGCGCTGACAACGCTTTATCCAGGAGTTCTGTAATATGACGCCCGGCATCACTAATGCATTCTCCGATCAAAATGGTGACTTAGGCTATGTTTACACTGGACAGGTCCAATTTTTATTTATTTATTTATTTATCCACGGTAAAAATACATCAGATTGAAACTACAATAGGATCCGTGCGGAACCGGTTCCATGAAGATCCCGTGTAAATACCCGGATCGGTTCCAAATGGTTCAATGTAAACAGAAGCCTATCCGGTCCGGTTTTGTTGGGAACGGTTCCGGTCCGGTCCCGTGTAACCGTACCTTAGTCGAACTGAACAAATATCCTTTCACGGGAAAAAATTGCAGCCCTGCTAATATATACAATTTTTGACGACAACGGTAACCCTTTTATGTGTCTGCTATCGAAAATCATTTATCATTTCACTTTTATTAGTAATCTCTTTGAAGGGATAACTAATAAAATTATTTTTTACTTTTAAAAAATACTCAAACAAATCCGTCATTAGATCTGTTTCAGATATTTTGAAAGCCCTAGTGAAGTTGAAGGGACACTCCTTTCTACTTGTCCGTACACTTATCTCCGTACACTTATCTTGTAACATTATCATTATCATTATCATTATCATTATCAGTATCAATATTTTACGTAATTCTGTTCCCGATTTTCAGCTTTAGCAATGTTTCTGGGATGGTTATTGATGTCAGCGGTTGGAGCCATGTTACAGTTCATGTACACTGCACAAGAAATCGACACAGATCTGTTTATAAAAAGCTGCGCTTGCAGCTCCAGGGACAGCGCTACGCCTGATGATAAAGGAGTACGATACGTGGTCCTGCCTCCCCCAGAGCTGAGAGCGCTGTTACTACATCAGACTAATACAAGGGGTTATATGGAAGACTCTTTGGACGATATCACTGCACGAGGAGTAAATAACGTTCATGTAGGAGGTGCAATAAGCCTAAAAGCGGTGCAGTAAATATCCTCTGATATTCACCGACATTGTAAACAGCTGTTTCAGTACGAACAAGTAGTTAATTAAGGGCATGATAGGTCGCGCGGAATTGGACACTTGTAAATAGTAAAGGACATGCGAGTTAATAAATTAATCCCATATGCTGATCGACTGGGCGAGAATTAGTAGCGTAGCACCTCTCGTAAGCCTGTAGGTCTACTGGTCCTCTAGTGCAGCAGTTGCTACTGTTTTGGAGGCTAGGGACATTAAAAACAGTAATAATTAATTAAATCGCTTTATTTAAGTGTCGATATCTCTAGCACTGCTGTTCTAATATTGGACACTGAAAATACGGAAACAAAATAATGTTGTAAGTTGTAAGTAGCGAACCACGTGAGACCTTCGAATTCGGAGAGCAGCTTCTCGAACCACAGAAAAGACTTCACCAGTTTCAACATTGGCCTAATTGTAATGGCATTACCCGGTTAGACAAGTTTTACGAACTTTAAAGATTAAAATGTAATTACACTTGAGCCAACGAGAAACAACTTAAATAATGCTCACCTCATGGTGACCTCAACATGTTATGTTTTTCATAAGTCAAGGAACCGCGTTTCGTGCTCGGCTTTTTTTTAAAAGGAGCAAGTTTCACCAGCAGAGTGTGTTGAAACAACTTATTACTGGTGGTTTCCGGGTTTGGAAGTTGTTACGTCACTCAATAAAAAGAATTCAACGGACGTAACGGTTTGGAGTATTCTAGTAATTGTAACAGGTGACGCCGAAAGGCTTTGAAAGTCTACAAGAAACTACCTTCATGGACAGTTAAAATAAAAAATTTAGACCATCCCGCTGGCCCACCCAACTCCATCCCGCATTTTGATTTTAGTGCGAATTAATAATCATTGATTCGGGGGGAAGAGGGGTTCCATTTCTGGGCAGATGCGTTGATTTCAGTTTTTCTTGTAAATGTTAAAAACATGATAACGCCTTTTGAGTCTGGTTATCATAAACATGACAAATTTGGCAAAAATAGCACATGACTTATCCACTTTGCGCGATCCATTTCGGCTGCTTTTTCTCAACGATCGGCTCCAATTGATTTCAAATGTTTAACTGAAACGAGTCTTTATGGTTGTACAAATGACGAGCAATGGGTGGTTCTTTTGAATGGAACGGATTTTAAGCGAGTCTCGGAGATGAACGAATGAGCAGATTCCACATCGAAGGGATGGATTTGGACGAAGGTCTTAACCTCACAAGAGAAGCCACGCAAAAAATTCTCGACAAGTTGGTTTATAACAAGTAAGTCGATAGACTATTTAAGATTACTGATTTTTTTACTGTCTCGCACTTTGTTAGATTCCATTCCAGTGTAGTTGCTTCCTCGCAGGGCACCAGTCGAATCTGGTTCTTTCTCAATATGGCACCTGTTTGTATACCCTGGGTACCAGAGGCCGGTTTTCTCGCGGCACGGGGGAACTTCGCTTCGGCGGCCGGGCTCGCGAATAACCGCGTGTAACAACTGAAGAATCACGATATCCGAGAAAATATTATCGCACAGACCTCACAATGTCCCAATGTAAACACGTTGAAATGACCTTTAAAAGTTGCGAGAAGAATAGAGCGAGGTGTGATGTGTCTATGGTGCTAATGTATATGACTCTAAGAAGGGCACAACCAACTGGTCTCCTTGCATTTTCTTGAAGTATATTACTTTTGCTAAAAGTAAAAGATCAGCGATTTTTCTTGGTGATCATTTTACCAATTCTCAAAACATTTTCTTTTGATTTAGTAATAGTATTTTGGGTAAAGCGTTGCAAATCACTCGGTCTTAAATTATCTGTTTCACTGTAGACATCCAGCTACGGTTACTGTGATAGAGATCTTAGCTGTGATTGGCATTGTAGTGTGGGCGGCTGGTTATCGGCTTATCAGGGTAAGATGTTGACACTGAATAAGTAACAGAACATTTAAGAGAACTAGTATCAATGACTCTTATGTCCTTCCTGTGACGAAATAGAAACCACGGCGTGCAAGTTGACTAAGTGAAACGAATTAAACTACACGCGCGCAGTTTTTTCGCTGACATTAACTCCGAAAATGAGCGTCCATGCTAAAGGCGGTGGCAAACGCGGACACATTGTTGCGGAAACAAATGTTTCCGTGTTTGCTCGCGCGCGCAACATTGTTAATTTGCCGACACAAATGTTTCCCTGTTTGCCCATGCGCGCAACATTGTTGCGGACACAATTTTGTTGTCCGAGGCAAAAAAAATTTATGAATTTAGTCAGAAACATTTTGTATCCGCAACAAACGTTTCCGAGTTTACGCGCGCAACAAATCGTCATGAGCAACAATGTGTCCTCGTTTGCCACCACATACTGAGACGTAGCTCCAACAATTTCCGCGCACAAGTAACCAGATGCAATATTGTAATGGCCAATTCCCTCTTTGAGACTTGCGCGCAGGGAATCGTGTTACTTGTATGCAACTTCGCGCGCTTCGAAGATCGGTGTCGTGCGCGTGATGAATACACCTACCATGTTTCCATTCGTCCAAGTCTTATAGAGGAAACTGGGGATTCACGTATCTCTGCAAAGTTAACTCATATCCAGTCGCTGTTATCGATATCGAAGATTTCGAGACAAATTAATTCGCGAGGGTGTATTTTCTGGGTGAAGATTTATTTTGTTTTATTTAATTCCCTCCATTCACTGACAATTCGCAAGCTACATTTTGCGCAGATATTTCTATGGTTTCTTCTGAAATGTTTCACTGGAATTAACATCTTATTTTCTTTCCTCAGCCGTGCATGTTTCTTGCTGGTTTTGTTCTGGGGTTTCTCATTTTCTATGTATTTAGTCCACTGGTTTTCAAGACGCAGCTGTGCTGTGGACCTAACGGCAAAGGAATAGGTTTGTGGCCACGAATTTAAAAGGTTCAGATTTTGGGAGTTCAACTGTTCCCTTTACCCACCCCGAGAAGGGTTGATTTTGTCACCATCTGGGTACACGAAGATTTTGAATTTCGCGCTCGGAAATTAGCTACGCTTCGGTTCTTTCAAACTTTTGTTCTTGTAACAAAAAAGCCTCAAACCTGTAAACAATAGAATAAGATATGCCCGTAAACACTGGTAAAAGGAAAGTGAAGCCGTGTCATCGTCTACCAAAATTCAAACCCAAAGTTTGACATGTTTGTTTTAGCTGTTTTTATGCACTTTGAATCCCTTTACGTTTTGTTATTTCGCAGCTCATGTTCTTTTCAGTGCATTAGTCGGAGTGTTTGGTGGTTTCTTAGGATGTCGTTTATACAGACTTGGGGTGTTCACAATAGGCGAGTGTTTGGGACTGGTAAGTGGGACGTTGAGACCTTTAGGATCAAGGCATGTGAATCCGGGCCGCTCGATCCAAACAGCGCGCCACCGCGCCTCCATGCATACGAATCCTTGATACGAATCATACTGAACAGTTTGATCAGGAGAGTTTGTTTGAATTTAGACTATGAGAACACCCCTCTGTAACAGACCCACTGAAACCCTACCCGGTGGATTATTTTTCACTACCCAGCGGAAATTTAGTCTCCCCAGTACCCAGTGAATATTTTGATTTTACCAAGTGATTGTGCGATGTGACCCAGCGTATTTTGTTTGCCAAAAAAATAATAATAAATAAGCAAAATAAAACAGAAAACGAGCGGACCCAGTGGAAAATTAGCGAACCCGGTGACTTTTTTCGCGAAAACCCAGGGAGAATAAAGATTCCACTGGGTCTGTTACAGAGGGGTGTATGAGAGTTTGTATGGATTTGAAAGAGTTTGAAATCTTACGTTGTGTCAGAGACTTGTCTCTCTCTTAGTATATTGTCTATATGTGATGGACCGGTGAAACGAAAATCGCGCACATGGCTTTCGAAAGCTACTGGGAAAGACCAAAAATGGACGTCAAGTAAGAAAAGATATTTTAAGCTTAATTAGAAAGCGATAAAAACTCTCATTGTCTAGGCTCCGGGGGTAGGTAGGGGTGGGTAGGGGACGGTGGATACGATGCACAACCGCCCCCGACAACCCCCGTCAAGCCGGAGCCTGCTTGCAAGCTATCATTGTCTGAATCCATAATAATTAAACTTTTATAGTACCCTTTTATCATCTGTGCCCTGATGTGGGCTAGTCTCTTATGTATCTAATGACTAAATATTTGTAATATTTGTTAACTGTTGCCTTTCAGATTGTTGGCCTCACAATACTCAGCACTCCACTTTACAAGTACTTTCACAGGTAAATTAACATAGAATTTTGAACAATCCAGGGGAAAAGCCTTCAAAAACAAGTCCCTTTTTTATTTAGAAAATCTTCGATAGGAATTTCCGATTCTTATCACGCCATTCATAAATTAAACTGGCGCGATCATTGGCCAACAACAACTTTATTCGCATCTCAATTACAATTATAATAGTATTGGAAGATATACATATTATTAGCTAATTAATTATATATTTCTTAATGGGAATTATTATAATTAAGTAAATATTTTTGTATGATTGAAATGATCAAAAAATGATCAAAAATTGTCACACGACCATGACATAGTCAATGAATAGAGGGGATAAGTTTCTAAAGAAACTGTGGTGCTGCGTCGGTGGGAAGTATAACAATATAATTTGGTTTTATCAACTGGGTTGGTAATGTGAATTGGCCACCGTAAAGAGATTCAATTGCTGACGTTTCCATCGTTAGCCCTTCGTCGGAGCGAATACGACGAAGGGCTAACGCTCGAAACGTCAAAACCAAATTATCATGACATTCAGCTGTGTACGTCATTTTGTTAAGCAACCCCGGCGCTAAAGAAAACCGCGGGCGGTTAAATTGTCAGAAAAAGTTCATCCCCGTCAGCTGGTGCTAATGGTCCAACCTTTGATCTGTTTCAGCAATATTGCATATGCTGCTTTGATGGCAACAATATCACTTATGTTTGGATCGCTGGCTCACTTTTACGAGAAACCAGTTGTCGTCATAGCAACAGCATGCGCTGGATCGCTGGCTGTGCTGTATGGTAGGCATGGATAATGAAATAATTCATTTAATTTCAAAACCAGGGATTGTTATTTTTTGCGTTTCATTGAAAATAAAATAAATAGATCATGCATTCGTTTTAAGCCTTGAATATCTAAGTCGTGCATTTCTGATGTCGTTTCAGGAGCCGATTATTTTTTACGGACAAGTTTTTCTGTTACAATAGAGAGTTTTCTGTTGCGAATCCGAGACGTTCTTTGGGACGGGCTGAGATCGGAGCTCTCAAATTGGACCTACAGAGCTAAAATTCCGGACCATCTGGCTGTCCGTTTTACGAGAAGCTGTGAGTATAAAAGGAACCCTGTTAGGGAGGGAGAGGGGTAATTTAGTTTTTAAGTGTCTCAGTGAACAACCTTGTCATTATAAACATTTTATGCCGGCTTGCTTTTGTCTGATAAGCTTGGTAGATCGTACGCTTGCTCATTACAACCCGGTTTCAGTATTAAACCCCGTTAGCTGGTGCTCTGATTGACAAGTTGCCACAGTAACAAAAGATGTCCTATAAAATTGTACGTTTTATAATTTGCATATATGTTCATTGGGAAGAAATGTTTGAATAATTATACAAACAAACAAACAAACAAAAATTAAACGAGCCTCGGCACATCTGCGATATGTGGATAAACAATGTTCACCTTACGTTACTTTAGACCAATTTTATTTTTCTTCCTTCAGCCATCCCAGTGTTCGTGTGTTGGGGTGTGAGTACCGCAATAGGATGCGCAATTCAGTACAAGATAACAGCGAGCAACTTAACAAGCGGCTCAAGTCTTCTGCAGTTCTGTAACTGCTGCGACAGACCCAGACCGGACAGATAACAGATCGCCACGAGCATCGCAAACTGGCCAATCATCACTCGTGCAACGAAAGCCGACCAATCGTTTCACACGACTGATGGTAAATTATGAACTTGTCACGTGGAATGCTGACTGGCCAATCATTACACACGATTGATGATGAATAGCAAACTACTAAGCTAACTGCCAATAGCGAAGCGCACCAGTGACGTCATGACTCAGACAAACAAACCAACTATTTGGAATATTTCTTGGCAAGGAAGTCGGTGTTCCTAAAACTTCCCCTACACTCCCTCCATTTCCCTCAGAACACGCTTCTGCTGTCCGAGTCTCGCGGGGATTCAATGATTTGCATTCTATATTAAGACTTCACGGCGCGCCTCGCTAGTTGTCGCTCCAGAAACATCGCGGGTACTGATTTCCCTTTGATAAACGGTCGATGCCATTTGTAACAGTCGATACTATCATTGGTAAGCAAGCCATTTTTCGAAAATGGACTTCACCACGTTTGGTTAAGTTTAGGACTGGACTTGGTGGAAATTTGGTGATGCGCATTCCTCACGCACTAATTATAACCAAATGCTTTCAAAATTGCACATGTTCACTGCGGTTTGCTTACAGTTAGCTTTTATCTGTTGGTTTTGTTTGTTGGCATAAGTGGCGCCTATATTTGAATACCAATACCTGAACATCTTAAGCCTCACAATCATGTTAAAAATCCAGTGGGTGTCGCTAAAATGGCATCAACCGTTTAAGAAAGAGGCACGCACGTAGACGAATAGGATGTTTTTAGGATTTGGGTGATAGTGTGAGAATTGATTAATGAATTAATGGCGTATTGGTATAAAATCCTAGTGCTCAGTATCCAAGAGTTTCTGAACTGGGAAGTTGTCTTACGTTAGCTAAAGATGAGGTCTACTTCTATCTGAAAGATGTTTTTGTCATATTTGAGGTATATTGGTGAGCAACTCTGGATCGACTGATGGCAAATAGCTATAAAATATGAAAAACTAGAGGGGCGCTGTAAGCCAGACCTCGCTGCACTTATTTGAACGACTCTGAGATTAGAAAAACACAAACGAAATCCTGTAAGGCATAATTTTAATAAATCGAATGTTATTTACACCTCCATTTCAGCACAGTAAAGTAGATTGTATCAGACCACTCCACAAATGAAGCAATGTAAATTCTCAACACGGAAACAGATAAAATTGTTAATCGCCATGTTGTAAATACCATTGTCACATTGCCGTATGTGCACGTGTTTCCAAAACTATAGTACATTTTTTCTTACAACTAAAGGCCCTAATAAACAGACCTCTTTCTTCCAATTGTTCCACCCGCTCGTTTTTCGACACGAACAATTCAATATTGCTGACAACATGGGTCTCCACGTCATCACTATAGAATTTTAGGAATTTTAAATACGAGCGGGAAAAGAATCAGCGTTTTCAGCCAAGTTCGCCGATAAAGAAGATATCAGTGACGTCACCTATTGTCATTAATGTGCCAAGCAGAAAACTATTGGTCCGTAAAACAAAGAGCTTTTTTGTTCAAGTTGTTAGCAATTTGAATAAAAAAAACGATGTTTTTAAAGAAATATCTTCCCTATTAGCATCCAACCCGCCGAGAGAAGGCATATTAAAGGCTAATTGACTTCATATGCTTTAAGAGTTCATTCAACTTTGTAGTCGGCGAAATTCACAGCCCTTTACGTTTAAAATTAAAGAAGGTATTGCTATTGAAAACTGAGACTGAGTCTGCATGGTTGGCAAAAGCGGTAATAATGCAGTACCGGCACATTTTGGAAAAAAATAAAACTCAGTTTGTTAAACCTGCCTCTCGTAGAATCTCCTTATTGAGATAAATACGGTGAACAAAGTCTTATGTAGTATGTGCTAATAGCACGTTTTGATGAACTAACAAATTTGTTCGCTTGCCTTCCCCATACTTTCCCCAACATTTAATTAATCTGCTGTCTCCATCCTTGTGCTAAAAAAGATATTATATACAAACTCTCTCTAAGCTATCAAGCAGTCCTAAATAGTAATTCTTTTTTGCAAGATACATTACATATGATAATACCAAGAGAAACTCTAAAATAATACTATACGAAGGTAGAAAAACACCGAGAGAGTAAAACTAAACCAAAACGAAACAAGGATGGCCAAGGATGGATAAGATTCAGACGGATTGCAACTTGAATTTAATTCTTCAAGATGGCGTGGCGTAGCTCCGTTACAGGTTCGTCCAGTCAATTGATAACAAGTTCCTATTAGATTCCAGGCAATACGCGACTTCCTCGGCCACTGAGTGAGTCAACCACAGTTTCTCCAGCTTCCGATATCGATCCGGGCAAAGATAAAGGGGATTACCCCGCCTGTAAAGAAATAACAGAACTAATTTTACAGAGAATATCCTCTTAGATTTGTGAATTTGCAGGGAAGGTTAACAATAAACTTTGATTCCTTTTCTAGATTTCTCTCTGTAGCCAGGGTGTACTAGTCCGGAGCTCATTTCCACTGCCCCGAAAAATTCTCAGAGGTGTGATGAATTAATCAAAACTTTCACTTGCCCGTCGGCAAGTGAAGGATAAAATCCACTAGCCCCGGGCTATCGGAAACTAACTTCCTTGCACGCCGAGTGAAGAGTTAGACGGAATCCATCAGGAAGTTGAGTAACATTTATTTAAGTTGGACAAAAATCGAGTACCAGAATAATTTAAATCATATTGCGTTATTTTCTACCCTTAATAAAAGGTAAAGATGTAAGTAATTATTTGTGATAACACCGACAATAATTTCTTATCAGAGCCCGAGAGAATGAAGTTTAAAGATCACAAACTGTAGGCAAAATCTAACGTGCAGCCATTTTGTAAAATCGTCTTTAAGCGATTCAGTGGAATTTTAGTGAAACTTCGAAAATTGTTTTCGATGTTTGGTGTTGTCAGAAAAGATTTCTTTTGATCAGATATTTGAAGCAGTAACTCAAAAGTTTGCAATAAGGTGCAAATATCTTGGTACAACAATTTCTTATCAGAGCCTGAGAAAATGAATTTCAAAGCTCGCAAGCTATAGGAAAAATCTCACATCTTTTAAGCGATTCGGTGGAATTCAGTGGAACTTCGAAATTTGTTTTCGATGTTTGGCGTTGTTTGAAAAGATTTCTCTTGATAATATATTGAAGTAGTAACACAAAAGCTTGCAATTTTGGTACATAATTTTGTCCAATGAATGCTCGAAGTCCTAACGGATTCCGTCTTAAATCAAATCAAGTCATATCGTTACCTGAGTCCCTGGTCAGTCTCGCCATATGCATCCAAATATGGAGGAGAATAAAAGCAACCTTTGTTCTTGTTCGTCATCAACAGGATCTGACATTCACGCACGCGCAGAAACACACCGACCCCTGCACCGCACTTCTGGGCATGCGCAGCACAGGCGCCAACCTTGTCTCCTTCGACTTCCGTTTGGCAGCAGTAGCTTTGAGAGCAGAGCATTTCACCGCAGATCAGACAGAGTGCAGGCGCACGGCTATCGTCGCCATCAGAATTTGGGCACCTGAGTTGGAACAAGAAAAATCTGGACCAATCATAATTTCTAGGAAACCCCTCACCCACCCCACCCCAACATTGACCGGGACCAGATTACACACATATTTTTACATGAATGTCTTTCTACACTTAGTTTTATTTCCAAAAAATAAAGAAAGAAAATATTTTATTCCAAACATTAGGAATCGAACCCGAGAAAATTCGACTCAGGATACACTCGCTTACCACTATACCAAATGGACTCTAGCTGCCAGAAACACAATTTTTGTTTTTTAATATTTATATTGCAAGCAAAATGTTATATAGTACATTACTTCTCAAACCACAAAGTGAAAGCTAACCGCAAGCAAACGGGAGTGGAGCTTACAGGTAAGGGGACTAACCACAAGTAACTGGGATGGAACAACATCATATAAATTATCACGAAATGTCTAATCTGGTCCCGTCCACTCCTACCCATGTTTCTGCACTGAAGCCACAATTCACTGAGAAACATGGACTAGGGAGGGGTGGGTGGGGGTTTTCTATAGTGATTCAATTTCATCTTGTTACGGTCCCGTGATATTTTTGCACTTTTTGCGTCAAAATGGGTGTGTTCTCTTGGAAGATCTAGATATTATTAGACATAACCTTCAAGGCTACAAAACAGATTGAAAATTAATAACGTAAAACTTACTGGACCCAATAACACACTACATAAAGTCAAGTAAGAGATAGGGTGCAGAGTTTAGAAGTCTAGTTCCAAAATAGACTGGTAGCTATAGCCAGCCACTACCTCTCTGGAACCTCTCTTGGTCGGCTGTAAGCATGACCTCTATGTTTGTTTAGGGTTAGAGGCGTTGTGGCGACGGGTTATTTATTTTTTAAGACATGTCTCGTTCCGAGAGGTAGTGGGCGTACAGAAATTATAATTCTTTCTTCCTTTTGTGAAAAGCAACTTATAGAAGTCGGTTATCGAAGCGTCTTCACTAACGAAAGCATATTTTGCGAGAACGATCACATTCACACTACACGTGACCAGTTACATAAGCAATAAAAACATCAAAGATCTTACGTGAACATCGAAGCCTCGTTAATAAGCTCACTGTAATCAACAGGAATCTTCAATAAGTGATTGGCTCCAATGGAGTATCTAAAGTTAACACAACAAAATCGTTAGTAACTGAAGCTTACACTAAGCTGAGAACCTCTTTTCTATCTGAAATTAATCTCTGCTCCGAATTTACCTGGGCAAATGTTTAACCTGTTCGATAGAAAATGGGCGTTCGGGGCATTGGCCAAAAGTAGTTAATAATTTATTTTTTAGTCATTCGCGTTGTTTTTCACATTTGAATTCCAAATCATTACCAGTAGTCCAATGTGTCATTATCTTGCCATAAATTTCACTCACCCAAACGCTTCCACTCCAGCAGTTGCCAAGGTTTTCTTGACATGTTCGTGACCACACCACCTAAAAAAAAATAAGTTCAAAAACTAACGAGTCTGGTAGTAAAACTGGCGTCAAAAACAGTGAGCTGATCTCTTTGCAGGTTGAGCAATCTCATATGGTGATTCTGATGTTCCTGTCAGAAGATTCAAGAGTGAGATTTCTTCTTGTCAATTTACTTATCAGCAACAGGAATTCTTAACTGTACTTGTATTCATAATGACCCTTACCTTTTGATAGTGGTGGAGATAGTGGATGAGCTGATAGAAGCACTGTCCAGGTTCCACTGCAACAAACACGTCATGTCTGTAGGCACTGAAAGGTATCGACACAAGCTCTCCAGCTCCTCGACCAACAACGGCCGGTTGGGGTCTGGACAAAGAAAAAGAAACGAAACTAAGAACTATGAACGCTATGAACTACGATGTTATGATACAGTCTCTGAGGGTTCTTATCAGAAGGCGGGAACCGGGTGCCAGTACCAATCTACCGTCAAATTGAACATGAACTTCTTCATTGCGTTCTCCTATCTCCAGCTCACCTATATATGGTTCCTTCCTACTCCCGTCCTACTTGAAAACTTAATGAAAACCCTGAACTGGCAAACGGTGACTTTTATGAGCCTGCAATACTCCAATTTATGTAACATGAGCTAGAGGGCTCTGAGTATCCTAACGCCCACATAATTGGATGCTAGTCAATCGCAGGTTATTCTAAAGCATTTCAATTTCCCAAGTTACCTAAAAGTCCACCGTTTCCCATTCATACCCCTAGGCGGAGAGAAGCACTGTGAGAGTGAGTGACTAAATAACGTAACGCAGACCCAAGCCACTGACCATTAGATCTTCACCCTCAGAACCCAGTGTCGCACTAAATCACTAGTCATTTACCTTTCAAGAGTGCTGGTCCTGGAATTTCGGTCAGAAAATGGAAGAACAAAGCTGAACAGCGGAGGAATGGTAACAACTGTGTTTTCACGTGACCCAGAAGCTCTTGCGGCATGGGATGTGGAGTAGCAGTCTGTGATCTAACATAGAAAAACAAGTCAAGGAACGTCCCATTATCTGTATGTATCCATACGAGTGATGTCTTAACAATTTTATTAAGGCCAGCCTTCTACAACCTAACGTTCTTTTTTAATAATCGCCCTTACTGCTGCCCCAAGATGGCAAATGAAGGTAATTTATGAACGAGAGAGCAATTATTCCGAAGACAGAGCGAGTTTAAATTGAGTTTTCGCAAAACTAAAACAAAGTAATTAGTTTGGCCAATCAAAAAGGGCGCCGACAATCCAGTGAACCAATCAAAACTTGAAGTACCGGGGTAATTACTCGTAGCCGACAGAAAGCGCGGGAAAACATGCGCGCGTGAGTCACGATTGGTTGTGGTTTTACTCCTGATTGGTTGAAAAAGTGGCGCGAGATTTTTAAACCAATCACTAAGCGTAGCAATGCAAAACCAAAGCAATTCGCTATTTACAGTTCGAGACTGAATTGAAAACCGCTCTAACTGCATAAACAGGTTTCAAGACTTAACCACCCGCGAACCTAGAAGGCAGAGATAATTCAGATTACTCACCCGGCCCAGTGCCTTATTTTACCCCACAGGGAAGCCAGGCTAACAGCCTCGTCCTGACGAGGATCTTCCTGGTCCATTGATTCATCCTCGTTTTCAGCACCTACCAATTATGAGCAATAAAATGAGCGAATGGTTTTTATAATGCGCTCTGATTGGCTAAAAGCTAGCCTCCCACGCAGACGTCCTTTGGGCTTCGTCACGCGTTCCTTCTCCACGGACGTCTGCTGAATCGAACGTCCACTTCCGTTCACGGCTACGAACCAATCAGAGGTAACTTTCCAGCTTTGGGAAAACGATTCGCAGAATGTGACAGGATAGCTGTCATTGACTGAGTCAATACTGATTGTTTTCTTTAACTGGATTAAACGGCCTGTGAACGGAAGTGGACTTTCGATTCAGCACACGTCCGTGGGGAAGGAACGCGTGACGAAGCCCAAAGGACGTCTGCGTGGGAGGCTAGCTATAACCCTTCTTTTAACAGATGAGCTTAAAACGTGTCAAGCGCTGCACAACCACAGACAATTTGTTGAATAATAAAACAATTGTCAAACTCAATCTTGCGGAATATCGTCGGATTACAACAAACTCCGATAATTGATAATTATGACAGCGTAACAAATGGTTGTCACAAATAATCAATGAAATCAAAGTTCAAGTATTGTAGATCTTACTTGGGAGATCAGGCGAAGTGCTGAGAAGTATTTGAACAACACGCGCCATCAATGTGAGCTGAAACACACACTGATCAATTGTAACTGGGGAGTTCAGACCCACAATACTCTTCAAAACGGGCGACGTGCCCCCGTCGCCAGACTCCTGATGTAACATGCTCGGTAGTACCAGGCGGAGCATTACCTGGAAACAAATTATAAATGATAGGAAATAGAGAACTCGATCCAATGTGATTGTAGCTAAATCAAAAGCAAACAAAGGTGTTTTAGGTTCATAAAGGGCAATAACAGTAAACTTTGTAAAGTCAACAACACAGTGTGAAAAACAAACTTTCTGATGTGTTTTAACTTGGGCTGGAAATTTTTATCTTTATTTTCATTTTTCATTTTTTGAAAAGGGCTGGTTTCAAATCTGGACTGCAAAGAAGGGGAGACGGTAGACGATAAACGCACATAAGTGAAATAAAAAGCGAGCTCAACAGTAAAACTAAACATTTTTGGATAAATTGCAACAATATGAAAAACAACAGAGAGGAGCTTTTATCCGCGGAAAACAAAAGTATCCTTTTTAAAAGGGAGCAACGTTAACTTCTAACGTTAATTTCTTTCGAAGAAGAAAAGCTTCGCTACAGGAAAACGTACAATGCCGTTCACTGAATGAAGGTAGTTACTAACCATTAAGCTGAACAAGTCTAACTCCAAGAGGGAGGGCCCGTCACCACCAGGGACCGCGTCAGGGGTTAGGACTGGAACCAAAATTTGAACAGTTAGTATCAATAACAACCGCAGCACAATTTCAAAGATTTGGATCAAATCTTGAGATTAACATAGCCGTTTGTCCACGGCTGATAACTCTCCAGCATTCTGTCAGATTTTCTTTAACATCAGTTCTGTTTCACATTATGTTAGACAAGCCGATTTTAACCCCAAGCCCTGCTATGATGTGCAAACCTGGACATGTGAGCAAATTTCATAAACAGTACAGATAAAGATACCCACGTAAAAACAGTACACATGGTTTGTAATGGCAGCTTGGTGGTGAATTTTAAGACTTTATCATCGGTACACATTTGCGAGGGCACGCATTTTTTACGCAGCGATCGCATTCTCGTCCCCAGAGCCGCTTGTCCATCTTAGCCGGCCGGGACTTTGCTCTAGGGACACATGATTTGATTGGCTAGAGTCTAACAAAGGGAATCCAATCACGTCAGCAACTAAATACGCTCTTGTCGTCCAAGCACCGCGAACTTCAAACATGTTTTTCTCTTTTCATGCAAGCACCAAAGCGCTTGGTACAAAAGCTGACAGCAAGTGCTGGACAATGTCTTTCTAATGGTACCAATTTTTCCTCTAACTTTTTTCGCAAACTATCGACTTTTGTTTTCAAACTTCACGGGTGAAAATGTTTTACGTCACCGGAAAGAAAACCGTCACTGAAAGCCTGAACTTAAAGCATGCGCATTGCGTTTTGCCGCGGTGTGCCAAGGGCTGGAAACCAGACATTAGCCTGAGCTAAAACATGTTATGTTACATGTTACATGTTTATTTTACAGCATCTCGAAATAAGATGATAAGCTTAAATCCATTTACCGACTTACCAGACAGCAGTCGAAGACAGTGGCGTTGAATAACTTTACTGGGAAATATTCCTGACACAACAGCTGCCTTACGAGTTAAGGCCGCCATACACTGAAACTACAAGCAAACGCAAACGTTTTCTCAAACTGTAAAGTGTGGGAAAATGATTATCCTTCAGAAACAGCGTTACCTGACGAGCTGTGGGTCCGGAGAAAAGAGGCTTGCCCTCAGTTCTTAAAGCACTCTCTAAAAACAGCAAAGGAAAAAAAATCAGTCCATGCAAACAAGCATGAACGTAAGCAAGATGCGGGGAAAGGGAACTGCAATGCACTGACAATGCGGTTACTACGACTAAAAACGCAAGAAGGATTTTATTCGAAGCCGAAAACTCGCGCATAACGCGTACAATGCGACCGCAAAACGCATGCAAAACAAGCGAAAACAAGCGCGTATGAACGTACCTCCACTTTGTATGGTGTAAGTACAAGCTTTTAACACCATCACTGGCACACGTTTGTCATCATCATTGGGATCAACACCCAAGCCAACCTGATTACAGAAAAACGAAAATTTGACTGTGAGCTAAGCCTTTTCCTTCAGCCATTAACATAGTTCAACTGGTACGCTTGCTAAAACAACAATAAAGTTAAACGGTTCAAGTAATTTCACTCACCGTAAAACATGACTGCGAGAAAACCTTCATCATTTCTTTAAGATCGTCTGAAAACTTTGTTCTACACGAAAGCAATACCAACATATCTTCAATTAGTACACAGAGCGGTTTTCAACTGAGTATCCTTACACAAAAACTAAGGTAATCCCTCTGACCAATCACAAGGGGCGCGGGCAATCTGAACCAATCAAAACGCGAAGCAAATACCTGTAACCAACGGAAAGCGCGGGAAAACGTGTGGGAGCGAATCACGATTGGTCTTGGTTTTCAGTACTTTCGATTGGTCGAGTTATAAAACCTACTCAGACACGTGACAAGCGGCCATATTGGACTGCTGAAACAAAAGATGATATTTTTCACAACAGAGTTCAATTCCCGGAGGATTGTTTTGGGACACAAATATGGCCGCCGTGACGTCATATGAAAACACTCTATAGTAATGCAAAACCAGTGCAAACGCGAAGTACTTGCTACACTCCAGTGATCTATGATTAATTTAAAAGGAAAAAAAAAAGTTCTAAGCTTACCCAGTTTTCAGGAGAGTTTGAAATACTGCTTGAAATCTTTCGGGAACTGGAGATGCAACTGAAACATAAAGGAAGAAAGTACAATGTGGACAAGAAAAAAGCATGATGTTTGCAACTGCTCACAAAGTTCTTTCTCAAGCCCACGAGAGTTTCCATAATCTTAACCGCCCCTGTTCCCTTTCGGTTTATTTTGTTGCTGTTCTGTGTGTCTCGAGCAAATTAAACTGATATTCTGAAGTTACTTCGACTGAAAGGCAGTTTGTACAACACAAAAATGAAGCCAGATATTAAAAACGCATAGAAACCAAGGGAAATGCAGGCATATTTAAAACACCTTTGTAGGGAGTGTTGTTCAAATGAAGTTACCTTTCTTCCCCTTCTTTTCATCGTCTTCTGAAAACAAACTGAGATTTGATGAAACCAAGTCCTGCATGCTGCTTAAAAATTCTGGAATCGTCACCTCCTCGATACTGCAATAACAAAGCCAAATTACAGTATATCAACAAAAACACAGAAACAAATGTGGGTCTTTTGCAGCGAGCAGTCGCATGATACCAAATCAGCAAATGCCGGATGGCAAGATACATACTAGGACACTCAAAACAAAGCGACTTGCAACTAGTCAAGCTTGAGTTCTCTTTGTTTGGAATTCCTAATGCATTAGCTTACCTTCCAGCACGAGGGATTTTGTTCCATGTTAGCGTGAGATGCGAAGGGCGTGCAGCGGTCTCTACGTATACAAGCTGGTAATCATATTTCAGTAACCGTTTATCAAGGGGAATTCAAATGATATTAAAGCAGCGAGAGCGAAAGATAAATTTTGTTGGCGATTTTTTCATTACATAGCTTAAAAACGTGGCAAAACATCAAACCATTTCCATCCTTGACATCCGTAACTGCATGCAAGAGGTAATAGTTTCAATGTAGTACAATAGTCTTTGGCAACAAAACTAGACTATTATTGTTGGGTTTACACTGATGCATAGACAGGTTTAAGCTTTTTGAAGCGACGCTACAATAACGCGATAATGGTTTTTCCTTTTTCTTACCCCTCCCCCCGTCCGTTGAACAGTGCAGGCATTACAGGCAGAACTGTGTTGCTGATACATCCACAGAGTGGACACAGATACTCTCTTCTGGTGACGTCAACACTAAAATGCTGTCCCAGACGAAGCGCTCTCCGTTCCTTCACGACAACAGACGTGTAGAATCCTTGCCAGCAATCGCTATGCATCATGTGACCACAACTGCTAACATGAACGCCCCAGTACTGGTCCCCTGGGGTGTACAACGGATCCACTTCGTCACCGTTTTCGAACATCTTCCCGCGGGAACGGGACAACACGGTCGATCGCTGGACAAAAGAGGCCATGACGACGGCACGTCCATCACTGCAGACCTGCCGTCAGAAAATATAAGTCGTTTTCAACTTACAGTGTTTGAATAAGCACCAAGGTATTGACTCAATAACAACTGAATTGTCACTGGAAATGGAGATAAACTAACGTCAGTGCAAGGATTCGAGCTAGAACTCTAGCAACGACATGTAAATGTTTAGTTTATGAACGGGTTAAAAGCTCTATGATGCTCATGATATCAAGGAACAAATATAAGCTAACCGCGAGAAAATTGGAGTGAAAGCTAACCACAAACAAGTAGTGTTGAAAGGTAACCGCATGCAAACCAGAGTCCTAGATCAGTATATGAAAAGTCATATGGAAACTAAACAACTGAAAATTTATTTGTCTGGGCGATTTCTCAGAGTGGTACGATGACGGAAAAGTAAATGTCCTTATTTGGCGAGGCGTAATGTCCTAATAATAAGGAGGTACCTCCTGCTGTTCTTGGCACAAAATACAAGGCTCGGTTGCATAGCGCGGAGTTCGCGTATCATTCTGGCACCGCTGGACACCAAGTACTACAGGCTCTTGTTGTGAAGCGTCAACACTGTTCTCTCCAACACTCGGCTCCACTGTGTTGGAACTAAAGCACACAAAGTAAATGATTAAAACTTTTAGAAGTTCGTTTTTGGTAAACTGCGAGCAAAACACGCTTTAATCTAATTTCCCTTTAGTCGACACGAGTTTTGCGCTGACTTCTCGCACTTAGCATCCTACGCATGCGTGTTGAAGTCGATTGGAAAAAAACGTATGAGCAATATGGCTTGGATATGGGGAGAATTTGCCAAACCAGGTCGGCAAATGAGCAAACAAATCGTTTTCCTTTTAATAAATGCAAAACGTACGAATTCCTCTCTCAATAATTGGACGAATACCCGTACAGAAGTTATCGCCGCCGACATGGAATCATGTCAAGGAAATAATTTTTAGTCGCGTGAGACAAACAAACATACGCCACGTTGGGTAAAAACCTCTCGCAGTCTTTAGGGTCTTGACGAGAGCTCTATCCGGCAGCTTGAGAAACGAACCTGAGTGGAAATGTCCAATTGAACAGAAAATTTCCGGAATTCCCAATTTTCCGGAAAAATGGACAACCTCGAGAGGTTGTCCAACTTTCGAAACGAACGTTTCGAAAATGACCGTTCTATTTGATTCTGTATTGAAATTTCCGGAAGTTTGGTCCAGTGGATCGAGTCCATTATTCATCAGTCTATCGCCTCAATCAGAGCCCGCCTATCCTCGCATAAAGCTATTGGGGTGGAGTGTATATATACAGCGTACCCTTCAGTCTCCATTGATGCCAGTAATTCAGCATTTTCTTTGATGAAAGCCTTTTGCAGGGCAGACATCTGCGCCATGATCTTGGCTCTTCTCTCCTGAGCAAGTCTGGCCTTTCTTGCTTTCTCTTCCTCTTGTGACGTACTCCTCTCCAATGGCGTCCGCTGCACAGTACCACCCCCCAGGGGCTTTTGTTTACGCGCTTCCAGCTCCTCGTGGAAAGCCTACAAATGGCAAATATGTTTATGATTTAACCTTAATACTTTAGCCAAGAGCTATATTCTATCACCGACGCGTTTATTACCGTTTTCGAAACTATTTCACAATGCTGTCACGCCATGCAGTACCGCGTTTCACCTTTGCTGTTACACACCCGTCGCTCCGCGTAATTCCGGCTTTAAGCTTTCTTCATAATCAACGCAACGCGTTTTTTCATTATCCCCACAATCAACATAGTAGAATCGCCGACGTTGCCACCATCGTCATCATAATAATTAGCGACCTTGAATTCAGATCGGAGTACGAGTACGATTTTCGAATTTCAAACTAGTTTCCAGAGCCCTCACTCCCCCTTGTTACTGACCAGTAAAGAAGACTGGCACGAGATTTTTTCGTACTCATACTCAATCTTCTACCCGTACTCCGATCTGGGCATTACTAACGATAATAAAATATTCACTTTCACAAATTCAAGTGCAACGTTTTGATGACTTTTTCTTGATTGATGCTTGAAAGGAAAACAGAGGCAGAATTTGCACAGCCGGAATAAGCAATAGGCTAAGCAGTCGCATGTATACTCTCAATGAAAGTGTGCAAGTTACCTTAATAATCCAGTCAAGCTGCCCAGAATGCTCTTCGATCATCTGGCTTCCTTGCAAACTCTCCAGAGCCATAAGAAGACTTTGAGAATGGTCTACAAACACAGAACATATTAATTTAATATACCGAAACAACCTTCGTGTTTGATAACGATCATTTCATGAGTAACAATGCTGGTGTTGCGACAAGTTGTTAGGGCGTCGGCCTATTAAAATCATTCGGTTGACTCGAGAACATTCGGGTTACGAATTAGATGAAATCAGAAATACCTTGTTTTGATGTTGCCATTGAAAGAAAGTTGAATGCGGAAGTGTTTTGATTCATCCTGTGTCTTTTTTCTTCGTGAAGAGCAAGACAAATTAGATGAAGAACCTATCAAAAAAGATAACAAGGAAAATTCATTCACTGTTCGTTTGTCATAAGGTAAATCATACCATGCCACAAGGAGCAAAGTAAATGTTTAGTTGCAAGGCGTGGCCCAATGTTAGTGCGCTGCACACCTGATCGAACGATACGGGGGGGGGAGGGGTCATTAAATGTTCTTGGGCAAGACACTTTAGTCTCATAGTGACTCTCTTCACCCAGGTGAATAAATGGATACCGGCAAATTTAATCCTCAGGGGGTGTGGGAGGGGGGTGGGTAACCCGGCGATAAATTTTAATCCAGTGGGGAGTAGAACTCCTACTCACTTCGCGATATGGAAACCGGGATAAACTCCAGTCTGTTCAGACTTTACTTAAAGGATCTTAGCCATCATGAGTTAAGTCAACTTTGGCAATGTATAAATTGCCTTCAAATCAAAGGAAACAGTGAGATAATAATTTACCAAGGAAGAAAAACACCAAAGAGACAACAACAGACTGAAACGAAACAAGGATGGCTTTGAATGACGAAGAGACTGTGAAAGATTCGACACCCGTGAAACAGCTCCTAAGAATAAATTTTATCTTAGTAACTAACCTGTTGTATCAACAGATCTGTAACAGCCCTGGGTTGTGCATTATTTTCTCTTTTGAGAAGCGTGGTCATGAGTCCAACAAGCATCTCACAGGATAACACATTCAACACTTTACTGAACGGTGCGCAAAACTCAGGGGGGATGGGTGGAGGAACACCTGAAAATACACAATGCAAAGATAAGAAAAATGTTATACAAAACCACGATAGAGGAATTACTTCTGTACCTTTGACCTCGTTCTCCTTTTTCGTCCTCTTTCTTTGCTGTTCCTCGGCCTGATAGAGAAAAATGTTGAAGGGCCTGTCTGAATTTAACTTTCAAGATTAACTATGGGCATGGCATGTTCAGCAGAGTACATTCTATCTCTCCTATCATGTGATCTAAAAGAAATCTCGCATCATTCCATAAGATAAGCTCAAGATTTCTACCAGAATATCCATTAAATCCTAGAATCATTTGCCATTATTTTCTGTCACAAGGAGACAGATCTTACCTTCGACTGTTCAATCCGTGTGTAGTGATAGAAGAATGGGTTGTATTCCTTGAGGTATTCTTCTTTCAGCTCATACAAACCCCGGCCGGTAACGCCAGGTTTTCTATAATGAGATAACATTCCCAATTTTAGAATTTTGCTGGTATAATGCTTTTTGGTGCGCTCTTCGACTACTTCAACTTCTTTTATCAGTCTCTTTCCACAGCACGATGAAACAGATCGAAACAGCAACTTTAATGTCCCGTAAAGCTGTCATAAAACACTTCTCCCCAGTCAGACTAATGACATTTTTAGTAACTGAGAAACTTAACGGTAATTTGAATGCCTGAGCGTAAATGGCATCTTTCCGGTGGCTTTACGCCGACTTTACTTTACGCAGCTTTACGTGCCTTTGTAACACAGCCATGAAGCTCAAACTCCGACTTCACGCAACTTTATGTTTGCCTTAAAGTTGGGAAACTTTTCGATTTCGTGCTGTGTCCGCACAACTGAACAGATCATGTTTTCAGCGTTTTTGATTTTTAAGCGTTTATCAACTTGCAAGTTGCTTCACTTGTAACTGGCTTCACTTTTGTGATTACATAAAATATAACAACAGCAGTTACTAAACTTGGTCCGGCAATTAGTATATTAAACACTTACGGTAGATTTCTCTATCTCGTTTTCTATTTGCTCATAAAAATGGGGCTCTTATTTTAAATGCTGAAGAGTCGATGATGGCAAAACCAATCAGACAAGCAGATTTGAACATGACAAAGAACCCTGAATTACACCGATTCTTTTCAAACACGTAGGAATCACTGGCAGGACAAAATTAAAACGTTTATACACTTACTTAAAGGTTGACACAGACTCGATGATTCCATCTACCCCTTCTTCGTCCTCTAACTCATTGTCGAGCAGTGGAAGAGCCTTAACAAGCTCGCTATGGGTCATGGGACGGAGGCACAACCTGTGGATAATCTCACGTCTCATGAAGTCATCCGCTGACACACGGCCAACCCCAGGCATGTACCGCTCACCTATTCACAGAAGGGAAAGAGCTTTTTGTTACCGTTATTTTCACGAAACTTAACGCACTGTCAGTGAGACTTTCTGATTTCTTTATTTAGTTTTTGGCTATTTTTTCAAGCCACAAGGGCAGAACTTGAAAAAGCCAGCCTTACTTTTTCATGTCGATGTCTAAAGATCCTGATGGTATCGCAACTCTTTTTTATAGCTTCCGTATAATCACACAGTAATTTTTAACAAAACTGGACCACTATTTGTAGGTTTCTATTGGTGTGCATACTCCTTTAATTTTCGCGATTACAAATCATCGCGAAATTAAAGAAATTAAAGACCGAAAGCTTTTACAGATCTACAAGAAATTCCAATTTGAAGCAAATGAATGTATATTAACATCAAGTATTGTGCTTACCTACAATGGCTATAAGCAAAGAAAAGAACGATTCTGCAATCGTCAACTTTTGAGTAAGTTTCTCCTAAAACGAGAAGAAGAATAAAAAGGAACCAGGTTTAGTGTACCCCAGTAAAATTTAAGGACAAGACCATCAACATCAGCGTTAGGAATCAACATCGTCTTAGGAATCGGTACAGCCTTAATTTCAAATGTTTTTCGTTAATGTCTCGGGTGAAAAGAAAACGTTTCAGATGTCATCACTAAAGGAGCGATCTGTAACGGATTACATATCTTGAAACGTCTAGCCTACATTTTTAAGTTTTTCAAATTTACAATCCTTCTCAACCTTCCTCAATTTAATTCATCCTCGTTTCTACACGATTTCTTGATACTTCTCTGGGTTTTTGCTACCATGGTAAATTGTTATTTCAAGGTTTCCTTAAGTTTGATTTGAAAGCAATTTATACATTACATAACAGGGCCGTAGTCAGAATAAAGTTTTGACTGAGGCAATGCCCATGGTTAAATTATCTTCGTAGGTACGAAAAAAATGACCAAGGAAAGTGCGTCAGCTAGCTTCACACTTGCTACGGCCCTGCTACATATGGCAAAGACCCTTTAATTACCTGGTCATATTTGCTGTAAGCGAAGTCGTGCCTGCATTAAATAAAGAAAAAAGGGCATCTTATCAAAAATATCCAAGGATGAAAAAAAGACACTGAACAAAAAAAGGATAGATAAAAATCAATGGAATCTGAATGATTACAGGTGAAAATGTTAATAAAATCCCCAACGAATAGATTGATTTACAACACAGCCACAGTCACAACTTTAGCTATAAAATGAACTAGAAAAGTACCTTAACACGACTCAGCTAACATAAGAACCTTGTATATCTCAAAATCCCTTTACACTTAATTTTTGCGAGAGCAACGTTAGCAGTTTCGACCATTTAAGATGCCTGATAAGATAAGGCACGACAGCAAGAAAGAAGCTGAATAAAACTTTTGGACAGTTACTAATGAAATGTTATGTAACGAACAGGATTTTATGAGTCAGAATTGAATTCTATCCAATTCAGTTACGTCCTGACGACTTTCCTTTTACAAATTTCCAATGTACTAAATTTCTTAGTTTTTGGCTTGATGATAAAACGTTATACGAAAATCAACAAGACACACCTGGACCAATCCACTAGATCAAACTTGTCCAGCATGGCCAGCAAGAAGTAATCACTCTCCAAAAACGACGCCACAACCTTCCACGGAAAAAATTAAAACAGAAATGTGAACACTGGATGCACGAGATTCGGCTTGTGGTGACGCTTTTTCCAAACTTATGATATTCAAGCCGACAAATGCCATTCTGATGACGTAGCTCTACAGATATCCGTGCAGGGCTCTGATTGGCTGTCTCTGATTTCCACGCGCAAGTAACAACCAATCACCGAAACCACATGGATCTGCGGAGCTACGTCATCAGTCATCTTCGTAACCAGATTTCCGTCGGTCGAATATCAAACCTCTGTTGATCGAAGGAAAAATAAAGCACAAGAAGAACTGTATTGTTTATTCAGAGGTCTTTCTTTGCTCCCGGCCGCTCTGGCGTTGCCAACCGGGAGCGAAGGAAGACATCTGTATTCGCAAGTTATATTTACCCAGATCTGTAAAATCGTTGTACAAAAAGCTCGCATTGCTGGACACATAAACAGTCAGAAAAAACAATAATTTATCAAACTTACTCATGATAATTACAATCATTAATATAATATTTATAATGATTATAACATGCATGCCTTACCTGAAGCATCATTACATCCTTGTCAAACATGTCCGCTCGACATCTTACATTGAAATAATTAAACACCTGAATGCAAACACAAACATAACCTCAAGACAAAGTAATACTTCAAATTCTACACACTTCATTTTAGTCTTGTACCTTCATTCATCTCACTTTTACTGCACACTTTTGTGCAGCGTGGGAATAAATGAATTATGATTTAACTTCACTCCGTGGATTGATACTCTACAAAACCAGTTTAACAGGTTATCTGTTATATTCTAAGCACGCAAAACACAGTTCAAAGTCTCAATTTCGGGAAAGAAAACCGTTGAACGATAAACGTTTTATTCAACGACGATATGTGTAACTGATTGTGTGAGGCGCGTTGGCCTACATGTAAAGGTTAGTGCGCTGGACTCCGAATCGAAAAGGTCTGGGTTCGAGCCTCGACCGGAATCATCGCGTTGTGTTCTTGGGCAAGACACTCACAGTGCCTCTCTTCACCCGGGAGTAGAAATGAGCATCGGCAAATTTGCTGGCGCAGTCTGACTGAATAGAACACTGGCGAGTAACCTGCAATGGACTAGCATCCCATCCAGGGGAAGTAACATTACTCCAAGCCACTTCATGCTGCAGAAACCGCAGTTAGGCGCCGGCAGCTACGAGACAACTGGGCTTAGGGCTTCAGCGCTATGTACCTGATTAATAACAAAGTAACCATTTCTTCGCCACATTCCAGCAAAAACTTGGGCCACCATAGCCAGGGTGCGGAGCGGGTACTCCATTAGAAACAACTTAAGTCTATCATCCTAGAAAAGGCACACATAATGGATTTAAAGGAAAAAATAAACAGTTAATACACAAGACTATGCTAGCTTAACGTTAGTGACGCAGTGTACAGCATTATACAACCAACTATTTATTGCGCTAAATTTTACCTGAGTTTCAAATCCAAATAGATCCCAAAACGACAGTTGAAACTTGTCACAGAAAAGGAGAAGACCTGAAAGAAGGAATGTTTGAACAGAATTCCCAATTTTAACGCAAAACACGAAACTCTCAAATTTACCAAATCACGCACAAGATAATAACCTTAGGGAGAATATCTTCGAATGTTATCGGCCATGGATTTCGATTGTACAACAGATTTAGAATGCTTGCAGTCCGTCTTTTCTCTTGAGCTAGGACGACCGTTTATCATTAAAAATAAGATCCCAAAACAGAGAAAGGTGCAAGAAATTTTGGCTGATACACTTTTGCAGGCAGAGTTTAAACACCTGCCATGTACCGTCACTTGTTTCACTTGTTTATTTGTTTATGAGAATTACAATATGATCATAGTCCTAGGCGACCCGCAATTAGCGAAGCTATTCTGGGCGGGCCACCTTTCTTAAAGAAGTCCTGTCTCTGTTCTTGAACACATATTATTAAATGAAATGCCAAAGTACATACAAAATAAAAAATCAGTTAATTAGCTAATTAATTACACAGTTATCAACATACAAAGTTGAAATATGACTAGTTACAATATAAAATGATTAGATTTGAGTTTAAATTTAGATTTATCAGAAAGTTACTTTAACTTCAACTAGCGGAGAGATGTTTGCAAATTTCGGTGCAGCGTAAATCAACATTCATCTCCTCAATTTCTGACGGTGACGGTAGTACAAAGTGAAGATCCAACTACTGACGGACTGACGGAAAGAAGCGTGGTCTACAAGTTAGAACGCATGCGCGAACTGTGGAAAACAAGGGCTTGGAATCTAGTGCCAGTCCTCTTCGCTCAAGATCACGTGACAATTGAATTCCCACCTTCGACGTCCACTTGAGAAAGACGCTGTCACGGTGTCGAAACGATGTGAAACCTGAAAACCGGGCTCTTATTTCCAATCTGTCTGCTACAGAGTCAGGAAATAGTACCTTTACTCGATGAGAAGACCACATTCAATATTAAGAGACACAACTTTACAAAAACCTTCACCCGCACACTGTACTAACCTGCCAGAAATCGCGACACCGGTAAATGAACAGAAATGGGTTGCGATGACACGTCATACCGAAACACTCTCGCATAACGATCAGACACTGAAAACCAGACAGAACAACCATTCATTAAACAAACCGCTATCTACAGTACACAGACCACAAAACATAATAGTTCACATCTGCCTTTCCCTCTTTTCAAAGTCATCTTCTGCCTTGTACTGTACATGTGCGACTTTCATACTTTGGAGGCCTGCTGGTGTTTTTGATTCCGGGGGTAACCCAACGCTGGACTATCTCATCCACCATCCACGAACTCCGGCCTGACAGGCTACCAGGCTTGCATACAAACTTTACCGTTGCCTTAATTTCCATACTATTTCAAAACTTCTTAGGTCTAAGTTTCACTCAGTTAAAGCGGTTTTCAATTGAGTGCCGAAAGTAATTAGCGCAGTGAACGTGCTTTGGTTTTGCATTGCTTTGCTCAGTGATTGGTTTAATAATCTCGTACCACTTTTTCAACCAATCAGAAGTAAAACCAAAACGAGTCATGACACACGTGCAGGTTTTCCCGCGCTTTGTGTCGGCTACGTGTAATTACTTCGAGTTTTGATTGGTTCAATGAATTGTCTCCGTCATTTGTGATTGGCCCAAGTCATTACTTTGGTTTTACAACGCACAATTGAAACTCGCTCTAAAAGCTGAACTGGGGTGTTTTACACGCGAGGAACTTTGTTAATCGCGAATATTATGGACAGCTCACCTTGCAGAGCTTTCATGACAACTTCCTCTTGTTTCTTCCTCGCTTCGAGAAGTGTCTTAATTGATTCAAGAATGGCTGTCCTAAAGATCAACACCTATAATGCAACAAACAGAACGAGTCTGAGCAAATTGACTTCGAAGTTCACTTTGGTCAAATTAAGTAAGTACTGTTATTTTATGGAATTGTTAAAAAATATATACTGTCATCTGTACTCCACAAAACGGGCTGACTTGTATGTATAATTTTGTTTTATCAATTAGGTTGATAATGTGAATTGGCCACCGTAAAGAGATTCAAGAGCTGACGTTTCGAGCGTTAGCCCTTCGTCGGAGCGTAGGAGCCGATTCGCTACGACGAAGAGCTAACGCTCGAAACGTCAGCTCTTGAATCTCTTTACGGCGGCCAATTCACAGTATCAACCTAGCTGATAAAACAAAATTATATTGTTATACTTCCCACCGACGCAGCACCACAGTTTCTTTAGAAACTTACCCCCTCTGACTTGTATGTAGACTGAGTTGTTCACTAGTCTTTGTCTAGTTTGCCTTGCAAGGAGGCGATCCAAAAGAACTTGTGACCGCATAGGACGCCACTACACTGAACAGGAGCTATCGCTACCTTGAGCCACTCGGGTTTTAAATAGAAATTCTCACTAGACAACGTTAGCTGTTTTATTTGCATACAATTAACTCACATCGCTAAAGCACCAGTCATACACAAGCGTGTAAACGGGCATCATTCTGATCTGTAAAGTGAACGCTCCTTCATAGTCAGGCTCTGTCTCAATATGCCGACCCGTTTTACGGGTTACCATATCCATTCCCTGTAAAGCAAAAGAATATTTAGAGCTCGAGTGTCGAAGTAAAGGTGTTTTGTATGTTTTCGTTTAAAATGTCAACTGAGTTCCAATTTTTTTACGGCCAGAGGTAAAGGCGTGCCAGGGTGGCCACTGCAAAGCACCGACCTCCGTAATCTAAGGGTTCTAACAAGCGCTAGCCAACCAATCCACTAACATAATAGCATGACAATTTTGCAGGTTTTAAAGGCCATTTCCAGTCCGTACTGCGCAGTCTCAGGATTTGTTTACATTTCTCTTTTGAATTCGTTGATACGTTACACTTCGGTAACTGCGTACATGAAGTTTTTGAGTCCGCCATTGCGGGTCGTTTTGTTTGGGAGTTCGCAATGAGCTGAAACGTCGGTTTGGAATATCGTCGAGTTTGGTCTACTCTTTATTATTGTTTTGCAAGGATATCAGATGTTGATAAGGAAGAAAAAGGTAAGTTTTTACCCGTAATTTTCATTTTGGTTTGTTTACTTTTCATCGTGTGAGACTCAATAACATTACAGGCGGAGATTGCGCAGTACGGACTGGAAATGGCCTCTAATTTTCGTGGAATTTGCAGATTGTCTCCAATCCGCAAAAATAAAATCCCACAGGAAAAAAAACTCCCGCAGAATAAAATTTACACCCTTCAATCCAATAAGGAACTGTGCTCGCCTTTTTATTTAAACTTGCATTACTGAGGCGGTATCAGATGAAAACTACAACAGCACGAGCTTAGATGAATAGTTCGATTACAACCAAAACTACTTCATGAATATCGAAGACAACCTCGTCTGATTATGTTACAGTGCCGTAGCATGGGGAGGCCCTCCCACCCCCCCCCCCCCCCCCCAAAAAAAAAAAATAAAATGGCTGACACAAAATCAATGATTTTGGTCCGTTAAAAATTGCTGGAAACGGCTCTCAAAAGGCTGTCAATCCCCAGATTTGAAAATCTCCAGGGGGAACATGCCACTGGATCCCCCTAGAAGCTCGCACTTTCTGCACTCGTTATGTGCTGCCCCCATACTCTTTTAATCCTATATAATATCTGCTTGTAACAATAATAGTTACCTGCATGCACTTGAGCAAGCCAAAGAACTTGTCCAAAAACTTAATGAATTTTCCTCGCAGTTCCTCTGTCCATTCTGTGGGCTTGTGCAGTAGAATATACCTACAAAAATATTTATGTAACACAGTAATGATGCTGGTAAAGTACCCTGCAGTTCACTGCACTATAAACACAGGCAAGCACAAGCACAAAAGCAGATGACAAAGAGTGGTAGAGAACTAGCAGAGAACTAGTGATAAAGAAAGAGCACGACTATAGGGCGTTTTCACGTGACGTCATCAAATTCTAAAATCCAAAACCAAAGAGCCACCAGACTTTTTATACTCATCAGGCATAAGAAGTGCTAAATTTATATCTGTATACAACTTTTCAGCTCAACAGCGTCCTTCGTTTGGAAACCAGCGCAATTTGAATTTCAGAGTTAGGGCAGTGCGTGACATACAGTTACGATCATGCATATCGAAAAACACATACTTATCTCGCGAGATTTAGCCATTTGAGAAGTTTAATTATTAGTAAAAGTGTTTATATGAACATAACAAAACAGGTAACCAGTCGTCTAGATAACCAAAGTAAACTCCAGATGTTTAAACTATTTCCGGTCGCCATGTTGGTGTTCCACTGAGGTACACCAATATGGCGGCTCCATGCTGGGCTCTGTAAATTAGTGCGAAACTTTTCGACGAATATCTGAAGTTTGGAATAACGCACACGCCTGAACCCTGGTGAAGTGTTTTCTTTATTTATATTCTAAAACATCGTAGTTTCTTGACTCTGTCCACTGAATGGTTTTCGATTTATTTTTTGGTCACGTGAGTGAAAACGCTCTATATTTAGAACATGGCATGGAAATAAACAGTGACATCAGCACGAAACAGAACAGTTTGAAGGATGAAGGAGGATTGAAGTCCCGATATACCATGACGTACATTGTATGATCCTTTTCTATCTGGGAGTAGGGATGGTGCACGGTGTGAGCGCTCACCTCTTGCCAATAAGGCACGGGTTTGGTTCCCAGACCTGGCGTCAATGTGGTTTGGGTTTGTTGTTTGGAAACTCTCGTCCTTGCATAAAGGTTTCCAACACCTTTCAAAATCCTAACTAAGTTTGATCAAGAATATATGGCCCACAAGCTTCAGCCAGCATTAAATGCAACCACGTATAATGAAAGGTACTAATAATTTATTTATTATACCAGTAATTTGTTTACTTTCTATTTAACAATTAGACCTCATAGAAATCTACAGCGAATAATCTAATTGTTCGAGTAAAAATCAAAATAAACAAATCGTGTGTCGGTAAAAAAGTTCTAAATCTTACTGAGAAACTTCGCTAAAGCACAAAGACGTCGTCATTTTGAAGATGACCTTCAACCACTGCTCTAATGGCTGATAGTGTGCAGTAGCTCAGCCAATCAGATCGCGGCATTCGCATTAGCATACTAGTAGATTTTTACTAAAACAAATTAGTAGAAACACAGCTGTGTTCTATTGGAAATCCGTGAATCTGATTGGTTCTCCCGCTGTTTTCTATTCACCGATAGAAAACGATCGCGCGCGCGTTGCTCTTTGAAGGTAAGATTTTTCATGATTTTGGCTCAAAAATACATAAAATGGTAGCTTTTGGAATGTAACCCTTTAGAGTTTCTACTAAAACAATTAGGCTACTCGCCCTCGTTCTCTATGTGCGATAGTCAACTTGGCTGCGCCTCGTTGACTATTCGCTCATAGAAAACTCGGGCTCGTAGTCTAATTGTTAAATAGATATATACTAACTTGAGGTCTATCATCATAAAATGAGCTCTTCTGAGTTTTAAGGATTGTTTCTGAAACTCAAAGGTTCCTTGATCTAAAAGAAACAGAAGAAAATATATTGTATACCATGCACGTAAAATTACAATTAAAAGGTAAGGTAAGTATGCAGTCGGGCCTAGTGGCCCATCAGGCCGGAGCTTATCCCGGTTTCTGTAGCATGAAGCGACAGAGAGTATTTCTACTCCCCCCTGGATGGGATGCTAGTCCATCGCAGGGTTACCCCTAGCAGTAAATTGGGTGAAGAGAGGCACTGTGAGAGTAAAGTGTCTGGCCTAAGAACACAATGCAGAGCCCCGGCTAGAGGCTCGAACCCGGACTGTCCGATCAGGAGTCCAGCGCACTAACCATTAGGCCACTGCGCCTCCCACTAAAATTACAATTACACATAGCATTATTACTATCTGGCCTGTGCATGGCCATGTCTGTCGTTCAAGGATTGGGTTAGGTTAGACAGGCACCACAGTCCTGAAACGTTCGTAACCTACACGCTGAGTCATGGACCTTGTTCGACGACAGCCAACAATCCACCCAGCTTTGGGGGGTATAGTGGCTTAGACTCCAGATCAAGGATTCCGAGTTTGACCAATGGATTGGGCATTGACTGCATTGTGTTCTTGGGCAAGACACTTTAATACTTTCATAACGTCTCGTTTCAACTAGGTGTATAAAGGGTAACTCTGCAATGGACAAGCGTCCCATCCTGGTGGGAGTAGAAATACTCCCAGTTGCTTCATGCAACGGAAACTGGGATAGCTACGGCCTTTATTCATCCTTTGGAGAACTGGAACCAGAATAGCTATAGTGGTGACGCTTACAAACTTACCATTCAAGAAGGGATTCAACTGATCCATATAGGCCAAAAGAATCACTTCCAATACATCATGTTCCAATATTAACATTTTAGCCTGAAATCACAACACAGGCTGAGCTGTCATGTTACAAGCAAGAATCGAATCAAACATTTTTGATGAAAAAAATGATTAGTAAACTGATGGCCTGATGGTATTTTGATAAATCAAGTAGGTTCCGATTTCTCCACAACACCCTCAAAGAAAAAAATAAAAATACCAGGGATGGGTGGGGGAAGAGGGGAGGGTAAACAAAGAATTTACTGTACGGTATCTGTCAAGAAAATAACAGATTACTGTATTTGTTCACTTATAAGGCGCACCATTTTTTACGAGAAAATGCTTGTTCAATCAAAGTCTGCTCAAAACTCTGGTTGTGTCTTATAACTGAGTATTTTTCATGCAACAAAATATAACTTTTCCAAATTTTCCTAATAATTAATGCTAAACTGAAATGAGTATGTAAATATATACCGGTAAATCAATAAACATAAGGCAAACAACGTTGATCATTGACATTATCTGATTTATTGGTTCTAAAAAGAGCCGGGGTGGCTCTGAAAAGAACCATTTGTTTGAAAGCTTGGCTGTGCTCCGCTACTCGCCGTCCTCGGCTTCGCTGTCTGTCTAAACTCCTTGTCAATCAGCTCTTATTAACTACTATTACAATAATAGGTATGGGGCCGGAGATAATTATATGCAGGGGTGTCATTTTAAAGTTGAAGTTGGCAGCCAGTTTTAGAGTAACCGACTGTTGTTTATTAAGATTCTTTCTTTAATTTCTTCAAATCCAGGAAAAAAACAGCCAGCATTTCTAAGCAAAGTAGAGCGAAGTAGCTGATGCTTTTTGTCAGCCAACGGTGCTTATTAAAAGCACTGTATATGCATACCATAATAACTATCATTACAATACTATCGTCTTACTATTGTTGGGACAGTGTAAAGTTGAACTGATAGAGATGTCACCTGTTGGAAAATAAGCAAGAAGGACAAGAATAAGGATAATAAGTACGAAGTATAAAACAATAAAATTATCATCCATATGGCACAAAACTAGACACTGGCATTATTGTCCTGACATAAGCAGAAAATGTCGGGACAAAATGAAAAACGAAATTAATGGTTTCCTAAGAACAACGTTTAAAGAAAGTGGCAAGCTTCAAGCAACAGACAACATCCAAAGATCTCCTATAGATCCATGTATACATGTCATAGCGAATTTCAGGTTGAAATAAATGATTTCTCAATCACTACTTTTCTTTGCTTTTGCTTTGTTTTCTGGAACCAAGGAGATACAAAACCAACTAGTTTGAAATCATTTTGACCTGAAAATTAATAAACTACAATAAAGTTTATAATATAATTATGTTTCAAAAGCCCAGTAGAAACTAGTGGTTTTGTTATCATTCAAATAATTTCATACAGTACAGCTGCAAAGCCTGTCTGCATGGGTCATCTAAGCCAAGCTGCCATACACAAATTCAAATTCCATTTACATTGAGAAATCCTTCTAGTCTCTTCAAGACAGAACCAAAATCACTGCAAGAAAGGTCATTGAAATTCCAAGGGAGAGGAGAAAGTTAAGTGTTAAGAAGAGAAGGTTTAGTGTTAAGACAAGGTTAAGTGTGATATCACATGGGGAATGGAAATTTACTTTTATTATTCATTGTAATTCATATCAGATTTAACCCACAGTTTTGGCTGTGTCACATGTCTTGTTAAGACTCGATTACATATGAGAGAAAAAACATAAATTTGATTTAAATCTTATAGCGTCCATTACTCACTGAAACACTGTGTTCATGGTCATCCTCAACAAAGTCCTTTTGAATTTGACTGTAATGCTGCAAGTCAAACATTAATACATGTGTCAGTAAATGCACACAGATGTGTAGACAAGTTAGGTACAGCGTTGTACATGTTCTTTTTAATTTAATTAACAGCCAAATCCATATTAGAGACAGAATTGTCTAAGACAGAAAATATGCATCTGGTGAAGAATGAGTTTCCCATCTCAAATTTATCCATCCACTTCCAATCTTAAGTGGTGGAAACGTCTGATTGAAAACTTGCATTACATGGAAATCAATCTATCCTAAATTCACATTAGATGCAAAAGTCAGACCAGGCATTTTGTTTGTCACATGGGAAAAAATTGCTGAGATTTTCATGATTTTCATAATTAAATTTTTTAAGACAGTACATGTAACAGTGTATTTTGTCAGACAAAATTCCATCTAAGTTTGCCATATTCTAACATGAATTTGCTAAGTTATAGAGCATGTAATGGTACATTTTCTCTGAATTTTTTAAATGGATATACATGTAAATGCAATTTAAAGTAGTTAACAACAGAGCGTCCATAGTACCAGTGGTCAGCGGTCTGAGTTGCTCGCACATGCACAGTGCATAGCTTATCACTCACGTGGCGTGCGTTTTGCTAGCGTTTGAGTTTGCCCAGCCAGCATTTCTGCCAAGAGTTTTATCTAGCTCTTTCCCCCATCCCTCAATTTTGTTTCCACTGAATTCCAGTGTGATGGGTGCCTGCTTTGTCTCTTCCTTTGTGTGGGGGCTCATTATTGGGTCGCAGCGCCATGCCAGCCATGGGGGTGTTATTCAGTCTAGGGGCTGGCTGCCAAAAGTGGAAGCTCTTGGACATTCCAGGCAACCAACCTCCACAAAGTGATGCAGTTGCTAAATTAATATTAATAAGCCTAGAAGTGGACAATAAGTGCATTTTCATGCCCTTCATGTAGTTTATAAAATTCTACCTTGGTAAAATGAATAGCAAATGCCTTCTTTCCCACAGAATCCATCAACATTCTACAGAAATAATGAACAATAACCAACAGATTAACTAATAAACTTACTAATTTGTAAAAAACCCGACTGTGAGATTGCATTTACTAGTAAGTTATTTATATAAATTATGTACTTACGTATTCATAAACAACTTGTGGGTATGAGCTCTGGCAACTGAAATTAAAACTCTTCTATTAGTATTATTACACTAGCCATCTAAACGTCCTGGAGATACATGTACTTCTCAAAAAGACAGTAACCTTTCAAAGTGCCAATAAATTGAAAAACATTTTAACATTTTTGGCAGTTTGTTACAGTAACTGTACAATGTATGCTTACTTTTTGAAAAGGCCAAAACTGAATTACGTTTAAGAGAGAAAACCCTGATTTTTAGCTTGCATTGAAGCAGCAAAACGACCATTTCACCGGAGAAACATTCTCACTCCATAAACTTTAGTTCCCTTGGTTAGCCTGGCTTTTTCCAGTTATGCAAAAGAGGCTACTTAAGGGTCAAGTCAGCTACCTAATTAAAGAGATATTGTCACAGGGATTTTTCTGCTTTTTTAGTGTAACAGCACTAAAATTGTGACTGAGTACTTTTGCTCATACACAAAATGTGCCTAGAATGTCAACATGAAGATATCACGTAAATTTTTAAGGAAGGGGGGACCAATGATTAAAATTCAGCTATTGTGCAAAGCCACAAGGTCCAAACTCGAAAAAGTCAGCTGACTTTTTCAAGTTGAGATCCAAAATCCTGATGGTATCACTCCTTTTGACTACTGTTTGTAGGTTTTCACTGGAGGAAAATAATTAATAATATATGATTAGGCTCATGCGTTTTTGGAAACATTCCCTTCCAAAAAGACATGCTTCCCCGTCCCCGTCCAAGTCTCTTGTACTTTTATTGACAGCTGCCTCTCTTTTGCTTTTGACGGCTTTAATTTCGCATGCAGTAAATTGAACTGTTTTTATTAGTACCTTTCCACAATGTTGAGTCAGACAGAAGCACACTGCTAAGAAGATCAGAATCACCTTTGGGTATGAGGACAGTGTTGCAGAGTATTCGTCTGAGGCCATCTAGAGGACGGAAATGAGTTCTGTCAGCTAGTGGACCACTATCTTCATTTTATCCTTACTTCATCATGTGGAGTACAATCTTGACCAATGACATATATACAACAGACATTCTAAACATTAATTTTAACAAACCAGAATAATTTGTGATCTTGTTTAACCAGCCCAGCATCTGCACAGCACACATCTGATGAGCGATGACTTTATGGTGCATCACACGGCACTTCAGTGGCTTATGACTTGGTCCTGATGTACCTTGCTGCAGTAAAAACAAAACACAAATTTATTGAGCTATAACTTCGTCAAATAAAAAAAATGATTCTCAGTGTTTGTAGGAAATTTACATTGCTGAGTGCCTTCAGGCTCCAGAATTAACTTTTTGGTATTGGTACAAGCTAGCAGCTTGAAAAAAGTTTTGGTCGCTAGCTGGCATAATTTGTGGTCATTGACAGAAAATTTTTCCCAGATTAACAGGAATATCCCTTTCAATTCTATTCCAGAATTAATTAGCAGTATCTGAATTTGATGTCTGGGTAAAGATGACTTGGTTGAATATCAAAGCTAAATAAACGTAAATTTGACTATGAAATATAATACCACATTGAAGGTGTCAAAAAGATGTCAAAAGTTAATCATTCAAAAGTTCTATTAATTCATTTTTAATATTACATTTATCAATCATTGGACAAGGTTGAGAAAAATATTATCGTAATTTGTCAGTGGCAAGCAGATCAAGAATTAATCAACGAACTGACTGAGTTCAATAACTGTTTTTTTATCATTCAATCACTGATTTTTGTTTGAATAATATTATTACCTTCAGGAACTTTTGACTGCATGTATACTTGATGATGTAATACAGACAAAACCATAAGTTCACATTCGATAGTACAAGCTAGCATTTATCCTTCTTTCAGACAATGCCGAGGTACAATAAGGGATATTTTCATCTCTTTTGTATTTCCACTGTTTTTTCAAGTCTACCAAGCAAATCATGCCATTCAGACTCATCATCATCATCATCATCATCATTTATTCACCACATTGAATAGGAATTATATAGTTACAGTTGAAGCGGAATTGTAGGGCGAGGAGACCTCCAAGAACCCACCAGGCTTATAGAAGGAGGCCACCTCGGTTATCAATATACTTTAAAAATTAGGCTGTGGAACTGTGGCTAGGCCAATTCAGAATCACTTCATTAAAAATTCTTAAAAGTAGGTAAGCTTGTTGAATCAGTGATGGTTATTGGCAGAGAATTCCAAAGTTTAGGTACCATGGTAGAGTATCAAAAACTGCTTAAGATTTGTATGACAGTGATGTGATTGATAACAACTGGCTGATCTACTGTAAAGTCATAACTGTGTACTTGACTACTTGTTGGTAACAAATTGAGAAACAACTCTAGAATACAAGCTGCCATTTTTCCCGAAATTTGACACAACTATATATGTGCAAGCAGATTATTTTTCATAGCAAAATCACTGTTGGGCGGTAATGCGCATGAGCAGACCATTATTCGCAGGCAGATATTTTTACAGTAGGTCACCTGACAGGTTTTGGACCGATTGAAACCAATGAAAAGGAGGAAAAATGAATCAAATGATGATAAACATTATTTGCTACTAACACTCACAAATGGTATTAATTAAAATAATTTCCAGGTGTACCTTTATCAATCGTCTGGAATGCTCACACTCACTATAACTTCCTGTCCTCACAATTGACCTTCCCTACAGAAAGAAAGAAAGAAAGGATGTCAATAGGCCATTTCCAAGTTCTCTTTTGCCTCAGTATCAAAACGAGTCTAAGTGCGAAACCATTCATATGAAAAATGTGTTTTACCCGCATCTTCATTCTCATGCAAAACAAGCTTATTTCCATACGAATAGTTTCGCACTTAGACTCGTTTTGAAACTGAGGGAAAAGGAAACTCGGAAATGGCCTATTAAGTAATGTAATGATAGATTAATTTTACTGTTGGGATATTTTACACAGGGAGGTACAACTACTCAGTCAAGTAATTAGCGTACTAAGATGTTTTTGGTAAGATATTCTGTAGTCCTTATATCTATTTAAAGTTATAATTATCAGTTTAATTTAACTGTGATAGAAAATAAAAATAAAATTGTTGACAATCTTGCTTTCAAACATTGGGCGGAGTAACCCTTTGCAAAAATGCAACAAACTAAACTGCTGGCCTAATAGGATCATGGCAATCTCCCGGGGAAGAGCGAGGGTGGTATAAAATTTCCATCACTGTGTAATTATGTACTTTGTAAACAAGTAGTTCTGGAATATTGACTGGGACTAGATAATATTCAGGGCTCAAAAATAGTGCCACCCAGTCAACCAGGACAAGCAATTTTTTCATTCTAGCTTTCCCAGTGGGCAAGTCATCTGCCTACAAAATCAGAAAAAGCTAAACTAACCCAAGGCAAGCGAAATGTGAGAACTTCTTGTCCAAAGAGCAAGCTGGGATATAATATTTTCTTTCATGCCCTGGACATTAATACACACAACTGTAATTGACTTCATGTTTTTTCATCAGTTTCATTCATTTGGTGATATTTTTTAAAACCATTGTAAAGCGCTATTGGATAGCACTAGAAACAGCGCTCTATAAATCTAGTATTATTATTATTATAAGTCTTACCTCCCGGTCCACAATATTGGCATATGCTAATGCCTGAGCTTGGGTGCACCTTGGTATAGCCTGCTTTAAGGTTCGTATGACCTGTGGAGTCACAAACTAAGTTAATTTTCATCACACTTGGTGACTTTTTTAGGGGAAAGAGAATGGAGCTTAATAGAGAGGAGCAGCAAACATGATTAATTTTAGAAGACCATCATGAGTGATTGTGATCAATTAGTGGGTACTTTTAAGTGCATACCGTACCTCCTCATATGTATGAACTTCATCATTAAATAGCACTGTACCAAAGGTGTCCTCATTACAACTAAAAGGAAATTTTAGTTAGCAACGGTCATCCATAATGATCCAGCAAACAGGGAAAGGTCGATAATCTGAGGCATACAAGCACTTTAAGCTTGTTGTGCTAGCCACTAGGCTTGTGTACAGGGTGGCATGGACTGTGGGTCAAGGTATCTGGCTTGAGCCTTGGCAGGCATTATTTAATGTATTCTTGGGCAATACACTGAACTTTAACAGTGTCTCTCTCCTCCACCCAGGTGCGTTAACGGCAACAGTGCCTCTCTCCACCCAGGTGCATTAACGGCTACTAGTTAACTGTAAACTGGGCAACATGACAGAATACTGTCAAAGATGTGACCTTCTATGGGCTTGCATCTCATCCAAGGGGATTTGAAATCACTTATTGGTCCTGGAGCCTTTTCAAGCAACAAATTGTTACAGTGCGCGCATAAACAAAAAGAAGTTTTAAACTGTTCCTACAGCACAGAATTGTGGGAGGCGCGATGGCCTAATGGTTAGTGCAGTATTCCAGATAAGAGACGGGTCTCGGGACAAAAACCCAACAGCAATGGCTATCTGACCCGACACTGAGGAAAAGGGAAAATCGACCAAAGTATTATAAAATACAAAAGAAACGTATAAACAAAATGCTGTTATACGAGTTATCATCCGAAGGCGACTAGACTTCCGAATCAGTGAATCAGAGCTCGCAATTGCAACCAATTTCTTTGTATTGATGATGCATAATGGCCCTTTTCTCAGACTTTTTGTCCCTCCAGAAAATTGTATTGAAAGATTTAAATCACCCTAGAATGCTCTGCAAACCTTGCATTACGTCATGTATACCTACAGATTGTGTCTCTTGTAATGAGACACAGGAAAACTCTAACACACTGACTATATCATTGATAATCTTACAGAAAATTCATTGTTTAACCCTTAAAACTACTTTTAATAATCTGAAAGAAATAGGTTCTTTAAAAAGCAATAATTATATGGGAAACAATATTAAATTTACCCAATTAAAAAATTACCATTTTAAAGCTCTCATAGATATGCAATAATAAAATAATTCACCATGTCTGGTGTATCGGGATGCATTTTTAGAGGTTCTGGAAGACCTCGGACCCCCCTAAACGCCTTGTGCCTGCAGCACTTGCTATAAATGTCTACAGCATTTGCATTAGTCCCCAATCACAAATATGCTCCACGGTCCCTGGAAAGTAAACCCTCTACCTGTCTGTCTCCACAACACTCCCACTACCCACTTAACAGTGCTGCAGCTAGAGATTTCAGTCTTGTGTGACCCCCCTGAAAAGTTACACGACCCCTTGCTAAAAAAGACTTAACTGGAACGCTGGGTTAGTGGGCTGGATCGGATGGTCCGGGTCCAAGTGTAGGCCGGGGCATTGCATTCTCTTCTTTATTCTCACAGTGCCTCTCTCCACTCAGGTGTATAAATAGGTACCTGCGACATAATGCTGGGAGGTAACCCTGCAGTGGACTAGCATCCCATCCAGGGGGAGTAGAAATACTCCTATAGTCACTTCATACTAAAGAAACTGGGATTAAGTTCCCACCTGATGAACCACTAGGCTCATATGCAGACTTTACCTTTACTTTCACAGCACTCAGAATTACATGACTGTAGCGCTCTCATTACTACATACAAAGTAAGCAACGTATACAGACTTACGAGACATCTAAGTAATCTGGAAGTTCATCTGTTTTGTCCCAGCAGATGAGATCAATGCAGTAGTCTAAAACAACTTTATAGATATCAACTCCCCGGTCTAGAACATCCTGAGGCAGCTTAGCAATTGGATTCTGCAGTGAAAAAAAAACAGAAACAAATTTATTCCAATTCAAGACAACATAAGGTCACAAGATGTACTGCAGGGTCAGCACTTTATGCTCCATGAGAGGTGGTCATTGTCTGTCCAACACAGTCAATAATCGGACAGACATGAAGTTCAGTACATTGTACATCAATTATTGACCACTGTATCAGGCAAAATCATTACACTTCAATAAACACTCGCAGATTAAGTCGCACCCTAAATTTAGCAACTCAAATTCTTCAATGAAATCAGAGAAATCCAAAGTGGAATTTTATCAAACATAAACTTGCCAACATTAAAACTGAAAATACTTCAATCTTACTCAAGATTTTAGTTCTTTTATTAATAGAATAAACATTTTGTCTGCCAACTATGGCAGTATGAATTTTATGATTTTTGTTGAAACTCAAGGTATTTCTTCATTCAAGACACTTTTTGGATAGAATTTGCAAGACAACAAGAATAGGTCAATTGCTGGATTCATGGAACGTTTATACAGTAGTTAAGTAACCAGGCTTTAGATCAGAGGATGAAAAATTGGATGCTTGAAGCAGGCTGAAATGTTCTTGCATATAAACCACACCCTCAATTTGAAACAACTTTAGCATTTTGGTTAAAAAGGTGTGGCTTTGTTCTATGCGAGTGTTTCCAGAACTCATGTTTTGGGTTTCCATCCACTTCCAATGACAGAAACCTTGAGCTCAGGTAGTACCTCGTCCATGTCGGTATCGCCTGCATGTTGATGTGTATCACAGGCCACACCATCCTTCCAAGCCTCCACGTCACCACAGTCACAAAATCCTCCACCTCCAGAAGTGTTCATCTGAAAAATTAAAGTCGAGACAAAACAGATTTAACATGCAGATTCAGTTTCCCCCCAAAAATGTGTACTTATAAACACATTACTGCTAGCAATAGAAATATGCACATTAACGCAGGCCTGCGAGCACCCTAAGGATGCCAGGTGTCCCAGGTGACTAACTATTTTGCCTTTGTGTGACCATATAAAGCAACTTACTTTTTTTATACAAACCTGTCGGAAACTTTCGTGTTTACGTACTTCCTTACGCGCATACTAAAGCTTAAGTGCTGGGCATTCTGGTTCTCATGGTTTGGAACCCTTGGAACCTTTGAGCACAGCCTTGATTATTATTATGCTAGTAGATGTGGATAATGTCAACACTCCCATACAAACACAGTGCAAGGTTATGTCAACAGCAGACCAATATGCTCAAATGCGGATTTTACCTTTTATATGTATTAATCGTTCCTACGCAAATGTTTACAGATTATTTATTGTTACTAAATATGTAAATTCAATGGTCTCTAATTACTAAGGGCAGTTTGGCACTTCCATACAATGGTAATTGTAGTTTACAAGCATAATTTACTATGGACTGTACCATTTCAGACTATTTTGATAACAACACTGTTGACGCTCAACTATACTACATAATTATATCTAAAATTTAATTTGGATTGAAAAGATCTTACTCTGTGAATATGGGATACCTGTGTTACAGGTGTACATTGTATGTACACTGTATAATAATTTTTTTATAATATAAAGAAACTGGAACCCTACCTTGTAGTGATGATTTTTATGGATGCTTTTCTGAAAACAATCTATACACAGCACACAAGTGCTATCATAGCCACAGTCTCTGAAAAAGAACAATACTTGTCGTAAAATATGCATGATCATATCAATATACATGCACATTAATTGTACGAGTATGCATTTTGTAGTATTGTTTGGTTATCAATTTTCTTTTGAACCAGTTTAAAATTTTTGTATGTGGTTTAATTTTTCAAAATATTTTTTAAACATACATACATACTTTATTGTTACCTCCCCAATGGGGCTTTTCAGGAACAATATTTAAGAGGGGGTCTGGGGCCAAAAAGGTATAATATAAACATATTTGGGTGAGATTTGCAACAATGCATTCGCAGTCAACTGGGGAGGGAAGAAAAGAAACTTAGACAACACCATTTTTCACGTTATTTTTCATATTATTTTCTTTATTTTTTTCACCCCCCCCCCCCCCCCCACCTAGTTTAAATGTTGTTCCCCTATTTTCAACTACACCCCAAATAGTCCAGTGCTGGTCCCTCTCTTTGACATTTAACGCTAAGCTATCGGGAAAGAAAGTTTGGTCACCAGTGAAAAATTTTTATTGCTTAAGTTAGCTCAAGCGCTCAATCCTTCTTCTCAATTTTAGTCACCAGATCTGGTGAAAGTTTTCTGTTGCAATTTAGTCACCAGCTATAAAGCTTTGGTCGCCATGGTGACTAAAATAGTCCCAACTTGGAGGGTTAAACTGGTTTGAAAAAATTTAAACCAGAGGTAAAAATTGAACAGCCTATATCATGTACATACATTATACTTAGTCTAGTACATGTAAATTTGTGTCATGTATTACTCGATCATCATTACATTTAATCATTATTGTGATCAAAGATCTTCAGTTGTTTTGACTGTTAAAACAAAGGCTGTCCTAATAAAGAACAACTAATTTTGATTAGCTGCCAATGGAATTTTCATTTTCTATCGAAAAAAAAAAACAAGTTTCATTTTACAGTTTGGGATCAACTTTGTCAACCTCATCTAACCAAATCCTAAATAATATACATGTAACCTATTCGTTATGTGACTAAGGTAGTCAGAGAACCAATTTAACAAAAACCAATCACATTACTCTATTTTGAAGTGTAATCCTATTAAGTGTTGGACCGAGTAACCTTTTTAACCGATGAAGGACACTGAAGTAGAACACAACATTAATTTTTAGGCTCAAATCTCTCTTCAATCAGCGTCAACAACATTTCTATCGCCCAGGAAATTCTTTTCTGACCAAAACAACCTGTGGGTCCTAGATCAGAGTTCTGTACTCAATGCTTGTATTGCTAAAAATGTTTTGCCAAGCTTACTCTGGACTACAGAATGTATACTGAGAAAGAATCAGCCTTCCGTCTGTCTGTACCTCCTCGCACTTTGACCATACTTTTAATTAGAACTCAGGCCGATATTTGTCCCAGTATATATATGCATGTATATAGCCCCCAAACTTGGTTAATAAGATGTGTCCATCTTATATAATAAGACCTGTAAGTTTCATAAAACAGAATTGTGCAAAATAAAGCAAGTGAAATGCGTGAATTTCACTCTTTGTTCTTACAAACCATTTCCTTGAAAGAATTAAGACAAATCTTTGAGCAGAAATTTGTGGCTCTTAGAACAGTAATTCGCTTGAACAAAAAGTGATATTTTGAGAAATTTTCAACGGGTAACTTCTGCCTGCAGCCATAATTTCAGGGCAATTGCCGAATACAGCAATTATGGTCGTTCAAAAGTTCAGGCAGATCCAAACAATAGACATGTTATGTTCATTTACAATATTTGTTTCATTTGTTTCAGTGGCATGCCTGAAAACTAGCTAAGCTTAGTGCTTATGAGGCTAAGTGCACGACCGCGATAAATAACATTTACATTTTTTTTACCAACTGCTGACGAAAAGTGTTGGCTACTTTGCTTAGAAACATCAGCTACTTTTGGCCTTAAATTGAAGAAATAAAAGGATTCTTAGAAGGCAGTCAGCTACTCTTCTCTAACTAGCTGAATATACGGAAAAAATAAAAATACACCGCCACTTAAAGTCAACATTGAGGTGTAGATGTCTGCGTGCTTTGTAGAATGAGGTATCAAAACAATAATAAAGTATTGTATTGTATATTCGTATTCAGTGAGATGCCTGGGGGTATTTTTTAATTATTTATCTCTAGTCAGTTACAAACAAACAAAATTGATGTATAGCTTTAGATTACACTTTGATAGACCAGGTACATGCTACGATGTCGTGGGCGATTTATTGAAGTACATAATATGGACAACATTTACCAAACCTAATGTTCTCGGGAATAAATTATAACTCTGTATTTTTATATGGCGCAATGATTTCCAAGCTGACCAACACAACAAATTGTTTTATATTTATTGTACATTGCACATGGATACGTACGATTAGTTTTGCCACATTTGGCCACGTTTAAAAACGATTTACAACAAACATAAAATAGCAACCTCTCTTTTTACAGTAGGAATACTAAATTCAAATACTGACCTGCATGAATAGGTTGGTTCTCCGACTTTGAACACTTTTCCGCACAGCTGAGAGGGTGAATTCGCGCTCTGCAGTTTTTGAAAACCGTTCTTTGGGTCCTCGCCGCAAATGAAGTATTCCAGTGGAGCAAAAATCATATTCTGGCATTTCTCCTCGTTGATTGCCACCTTCAGATTCGGCTCAAAATGTAGTTCAAAGCATTTAAATACGTGTTCTGAAAGATGTTTCATAAACATACTTCTGAAGTCTCTCAATTCCGTCGACCTGCTTATCCATTTTTTTCCAAGATCACTGAAGTCTGATTCGGGATTTTCCCTCATTTCGACTTCGCTCATTATCTATCAAGCCTGGTACAAGAAGTAGTCACAAGACTGAATCCAGTACAATGAACATTTAAACAGGAAGGGCAAATAATAATGGCGGTGGACTCGACTCGTTCGTGATTACCTTGTCCCCAGGGCTATCCGCGTGGTGGCCCGATCGATCGGGATCCGCCTGGCGCGAATCTGGCGCGGCGGCTTAGATTTCGCGTTATTATTGGACCAATAAAGTTGTTCTGATAAATTTCCGGATGAACAGATAAGCGATAACACAAACATCACTGCAAGGCTGATACTTCGTGAAAAAGTTGATTTTGCGAGACAACAACTCGACAGAAACCAATAGTGTCTCGCGAAGTCAACTTTTTCACGTAGTATCAGCCTTGCAGTGTTGTTTGTGTTACAGTGATGTTTGTGGTTGTGTTTTTGTATGCTTTATAAGAACAGCTCGAGTGTTCAAGGGTGCCGGTGTTTTAAAAACGCAAACGAGATAAATATACTTTCTTCATATAATGACATCACAAAGTTCCTCCATTGATAAAAGTTCACCAATACACACAATAGAATTATTTAAGCCTTGGTTACGCTCTTGTAATACAACTTATTGCAAAGCCGAAAGAGCGTAATATGGAATTATTATTATTCTCACGCTTGGATTCAAATGAATCGGTTAAAATCTGGAACCCAGCTGCTGGAATGCAGAAATCCAAAATCATGGATGTTAGAATCAGCTTGGGGTTGAATTATCTTGGTGCTTCCTGCAACTTGTAAAGCAACAAAAGTTGCATTGCAAGCTCCGAAAACCCATATATTCTAGACTTTCTCAAAACGGTTTGTAGGCAATGCAAGTCTACACCCCATTCTTGCAACTCGCAATGTAACAAAATGTTCCGCTACGAGTTGCAAGAACCTTTACTTTTCGCAACGTTGCGAGATAAGTTGCTGCGTGTAACATGTCAAACTTGTAACGCAATCTTGTTGAAATGAACCAATCAGTGTGCGTCTTTCGCTCTCGGAAGATTTCAAGATGGCGGGCGCGTTACAGCTTGCCACTGAAGAAAGATTGCTAGCGCGTATGATATCCCCTGTATAACTTGCGGTGTTTTTCATGCATCATTGCGTTGCAATTATTTTTCCTTCCTGGCCTGATCGCAAGTTGTATACTTGCCAACTCTCACGCCTTAGGCGTGCGTCTCACGCCTGCGGGTTGAAAACTACGTTCTCTCACGCCAACTCATGCCTACGAACCAAATTATAACGCCTGCATAGAAAATGTGAGCTGTGAAAAGAAAATGTTATGTTAAATGAATAAATAACGATCCTTTTCCTCAAGATTTCTGATTATTGAAAGCAAAGACACTGGGACGAGTCACAGACCAATTCGGCTAACGTGTTTACATTTTTGTTGTCACCCAATTCAGGTGATGTGATGATTCATTTGGGAGGTTACAATTGTGCAATTTGTCATACACAACTGATTGCATGCAAGTATGTACGAACAAAACAATTGTAACCTCCCAAATGAATCATCACATGATCTGAATTGGGTAGCAACAAGGAGGTAAACACGTTAGCCGAACAGATGTATTGGGTCGTTGGGACATTATTCTCTTTCCCAGTGGCCGCGATCCTTTTGGCCTGCGGAATGTCATCGGAAACCTTCGTGCGTATTCGGAAATCTTCGCCCATATTCGGAAATCATCGTGACATCGTCGGAAATCCAGGTTCCTCTGGGCTAAAAGGTCTCACGCCTTTGGATAAGAAAATGTTGGCAGGTAAAAAGTTGCAGAAAATTGCCGGTGTATCATGGTTTAGAAGTCCTGGAAAATCAAAAACTGTGGGCATAATAAAGTAACCTACCATGCTGCTGATTTCAAGTTAACACTGATCATCCGGACTATTTTATTTACAACTTAGTCTTCGCATACATAAGGAATAAAACAGCACACGTCACTGGATCAAGAATCTATAAGGGCGTGCCAAGTAAAAATACATGCAGCTAAATATCAGATTATCAAAAGAATTAGAAAAGATTTCAAAATTCCATCAATACCGAACGTCAATACAGTTTCTCAAAAATGACGTATATCAGTATACGCCACTGGGTGTTAAGTTTTGATATGCCCTGACCGTTACATCAGACATCTTCTCTGGCATGATAAGCTTCAATTTTCGCGTCTTGTAAATCTGTTAACATAGTATGGTAACTTTCGTCTTTGTGAGGAGCTGTTATTTCATCCTTGGCTTGAATTTGCGTTGGATTAGCCTTTGAGTAGAGGTGACTAAACATGCTCAGTTTCCTTTCCTTTCTCGTTCCCGCCATCACTGCTGCAGCCTTTTTACTGTCGGGTGCAGCCTGGGTGGTATTGGAAAGCTCATTGAGGTTGTTTTGGAGCGCATCGTCTTCAACTTCGTACTCGTTTTTTCCTTCCTTGTCGATGCTTTCCTTTACACTTTTTCGTTTTGCGCTCACTGTGAAGACAAGAATTCCGGACAAAACTTCACTGACCCGGAAACATGTCTGCATCGCCCACCAAGACCATGCATCGACGTATTTCGCGTCAGAATAAACTCCGAAAACCCCAGCACTGGCGTAGATAAACATGATACTGAGAATGAAATTGTTGATGGCTGATGCGTAGATTAGGCGAATGTAAAGCACTTCTTTCTTAAGTTTGACTTGTTTGTAACCAAAGAGTTTCTGATCAAGTTTATACCCAAGAACAAAATACCCCACACCAAGAATCGAACCCCAGGTTATAAAGAAAACTTGACAGAAAACGAGCATAGCTTTTGCTTCAACGAACTCAGATACAACAAAATCAGTTGTCAACACAAGAATGAAGTGCAAGATGATGACTGCGAGGACAACGTTGAGCTTTTGCATCTTTGGAGGAGCGAGAGATATTTTTGCAGTTTCCACCAAGGCAAGAATCACGAGGCAGTCCGCTGAAGTGAGGCAAGGACTCGCTAACGACCATACCACGCGCATGACGACTGATGCATTGTTTATCATGTTTCCTTGGTGATATGGATCAGTAAACAACACAAACGCCCGGGTGAAACCCAAAATCAGCATGACTATGTTTAAGCAAAACCCGAGATACTTTTTGTTTAGTCCTGTATAAAGACCATGTCCAACAAAGTAGGCAGCATAAAAACCAAAACCCAAAAATATCAGCGCAAATACGTAAACATGAATCTCCCAAGCTGCTCCCCATTCCCCAAACGCTTTCGACCAGTCTGGACCGGGCTCGGGCCATGCCTCCGCTGTGGCTTCCGGTTCAGCTGCTGGAATTTCGGCCTTGGCATCAGATATTGGTAAAGGCGAGAAACTCGAAGCTGGCCTTTCAAAGAGCCGTGAATGTTCCTCCTTTCCTGAATACTTCAAGTTTACCTGTCTTCCAGCCTCCTTAGATAAATTTCTTTTATTTATGGCAATAGCTTTCCTTCCTTGCTGATTAGTTGTTGGGATAACATTACCATTCCTTCCGGACAATGGTGTTTTTGACTCTTCTCCATGACTAAAAGTCACCAATAACACCACAGCCTAAAATTCAAGCAGAAACTGTCCTTCAACATTCGATTCCTAAAATGTATCGAACTAGTGTAGTGTTGCGTAGATATCCCTAATTTAACCAAGATTTTTTGTTAGTAATCTAATAGACGGTAACAATTATAAAAACAGAATAAAATGGTTAAAGAATGAAAAGAATGAATGCCTTTTGGCGTGTCGTATACGGGCACTGAAATAACACTTAACAATATGTCATAAATACGGTGTCGTGATTTAATAAACCTTTCGCGGTTACTTTTTAAGTAACACTTTATACAGGAATGTTCCCAAACAACTGGTTATTTGTTTAACGCCACAAAATTAACGTTGTTTAACGCATTCGCATTGGTGGAAATCAAATTGGCACGCACTTCAACGCAAGTTTTGAAAATGCTCAATTGCAGCGCGCGCGGAAGTAACGAAACCTAATGGCTTTTTTGACAATTTAAGGGTACCTTTTTGCGATTCCATTTGACCACCCAACTCAATACTGTAAGCATGCATGCAACTTATGACTAATTGTACCGCCGTTTGGCCACAATGGTCAGACCTTTATATTAAATCCTATTTAGCAAATAGATAATAAAATAACGATTCTCACCATGAAACCAGCCCATTTTTGGCTTATTCTCATCCTTGAGTTTCCAAAGGTGCTTGATCACTCTAATTTCAAGACATTTTTTCATTCAACGGAAGGAAAATGAAAAAAGTGGAAGATAAAAAAAAAAACCGAGGTGAACAAATTAAGGCTCGCTAAGATTAGATGTCATAGAGACTTACCGCCTAATTTCAATTCTAATTAATGTCGCCTGCGTGATCATCATATATTTTAATAATGATTAAAATCTTTATTTAGACACATTAGCAAGGGTTTAAATCTACCAGTAAACCAAAACGTCATAGTTTTTGGCATTGATCGTCGCTGAAAACTTGCAGTTCGAATTTGGCAACTCGTTCAGAGAGCATGGGAGCGAGGTTGCCAAGTGATGCAGTATGCACGAGCACTAGAGGGTATTTCAATCATTGCCCGAGACGTACTGATTGCCACACATGGTCCAAATGAGAATACGTAGCGTTGCTTAGCAAAACATTGAGAGAAATATAACATAATCGGGACTTTAAGATGACGAGTTGTTGCGCGCGCAAACGCGGAAACATTTGTCCCGGACACAAATGTTTCTGAATAAAATCAGAAACATTTTGTGCGTCTTGGACACAAGATTTGTGTCCGCAACAATGTTGCGCGCGCGGGCAAACAGGGAAACATTTGTGTCGGCAACAATGTGTCCGCAAAAATTACATTGTGTCCTAGTTAGCCACCGACTTTATAACCATGACGATTCCCTGAATTGTTCCATTGTATGAATGCTTGTGATGTAATGATGTTAAAGCCGGGTCGAGCAATTCATTCTTTTGTCAATTGAAAATTATGCCATGGTGACATCGAAACATTTTTAAGTTTTTTGTTAATGATTTTTATTCTTAAATCAAGTTTAACTAACTAACTTAAGGTTAAATGATCTCTTTCGACCAGCTGGTCATAATGAATTTCATGGAAGAACTCCGAGTTGGTAAAGCCGAAACACGAAAACTGGAAAAGATTATGAGGGACTGCGCAAAGTTAATAAACGTCGGCACGTTTTTCAAGTCTAACTCGTTTTGTTTGAAAACGTCATTTACAATGCTCGGAAGTCAGCGTTGCTCGCGAGTGGGCTCACTGTTGCCGCGCGGAGGCGGTGAGGGCGCGAGAGGCAAGGGGAGAAGCCACGAGAAGAAGCGAGCGGTGAAGTCGCGAATCACTTCGCTCGCAGACTCTTTCATTTTGATTGTTCTATTTTTGTTCTGTTTTTTTTTTCATATTTTTATATGATATTTTTATATATTACTTTTTTCAGGTACGCACTTGCGTACGTGCGCACAGGTAGCTACGCCCCTGATCTGAATATCAGCTTGATATAGACAGTCGGATTTTTTTGTTAGTTTTTTTCCAACTTTTGCACGAATCGCGACATTTTTTTTTCCAAATGTTAACAATTTTCTAAACTATGCCACGATAGTCTCATTGGGTAGCGTCACTGTGGAAAATTTGCGCATATTTTTGTCAGTATTCTCGTTTTTCTTTCCTAGTTCTACTTCACTCTTATCTGCATTAAACGGGGAATCTTTTACTCGCGGTAGCAATCCTATACTCGTTTTCTTGGCTTCGTGGAGAGCCGTGAACATGCTTGTTCTTCTGTTATGCCTAAGTCGTCTAAATTCTAGTTCCAAATAAGCACTCTCTCGTTCGTCGTCTTCACTGGCTGTTAAATCATCAAATTCCGCGCCATGTGAGTGCAGTTCTGTCGCTCCTGGCATCTGTATTGTAGAGCTCATTGTCTTGGTCTCTACCCAACATTCCCCGCTAGCTGTCATCCGGGGAATTGGGTTCGTTCCATACCAGTCCTCACCCGTGGCTTCTGCCAAAGCCATTTCTCGAAGAGCAGTGAAAAGACTTACGACACTACCATTCTCATCCCTAGAAACTTTCTTTCTGCGCTTGAAACACTTAGCGAATCTTCCTGTAGTCGATGTTGGAGAACTGTTTTCCAACGCGGAGAATGGCTCTAAACATTTCTCGCCCGTTACCTGGGCAACGGCATCCTTCACCCTGGTGCGTTTGGCGCTAACTGTGAAAATCAACACGCACGCTATAATTTCGCTTAGACGCGATAGAGTCTGCAAGGCCCACCACGACCAGGCATCCACGAATTGGACGTCTGAATAAACACCAAACACGCCAGCTGCTGAATATATAATGATCGCACAAAGAAAATAGTTTGCAACACCCGACGCGTAAATGAGATAGATGTAAATTATGTCGGCCATTTCTTTCGGCTTTTTGTGACTGAACAGCTGCTTATCCAGTTTATATCCCATAACGAAGTTCAAAGTTCCAAGAACGCTACCCCACGTGACAAAGAACAACTGACAGAATAACAACATCACTTTAGCTTCAACATAATCTGAAACCACACAGTCCGTAGTGATAACAAGCGTAAAATGAAAGCATATGATCGCTACATTAGGTCTTAATTTTTGCAGCTTAGGCGGTCCAATGGAGATTTTTGTGGTTTCGATCAGGGCTAAAATCATCAGGCAGTCGGAGGCTGTTAAACACGGGCCAGCAAGGGACCACATTATACGCATCGCCGCGGTGTTATGAATTATGTCCCCTTGATGGTATGGGTCCAAATACAGGACAAAGGCCCTAGAGAACCCGAAAAAGGAAACTAAAGCATTGAGGCTCACGCTTAGGTACTTTCCTTGAAGGCCGTCATAAATATTGGCGATGACGTAATATCCAGCGTACACACCGATACCAAGACACACTGTCGCGAAAAGATAAACATGCAGTCCCCAGGCCCATTGCCAAGTCTCATACGCTTCCGCCCAACGAGGCCCAGGTTCTGGCCAGTCCTCAGGTGTGGGCTCGAATTCCGCCGAGGCGTTCGATTTGTCCTTAGGCGCTGAATTGGGTTCTATGGCGGCGTCATTTTTACTTCCGGGTTCGCCTTCAGCCTTCGGCTCCGGCTCGGCCCTAATTTTCCGGTGGGCTCGCTCTATCAAAGAACAATTATCTGAATCAGTTTCTTATAACAAGTTATTGCATGAAAGTAATGTCAGCTGTCGATCGTGAAGTTGGACTGAATAGTGCAATTCCATAAAACGATATTTCCTTGTTTAATCCGTCTTGATGTTTCCCAGTAAATATAGATTAAAATTAAATATTAGAGCGCTTTTCTATTGAGTGTCGAAATTAGCGAAATACTTTGGTTTTGCATTACTACCCTCAGGGATTGGTAGGTTTAAAAATCTCGCGACACTTTTTCAACCAATCAGAAGTACAACCCAATAATCCAATCGTGACTCCCGTGACCCCCGTTTCCCCGCGCTTTGCGTCGGCTACGTGTAAGTACTTCGAGTTTTAATATTGCTTCACTGGACTGTCTTTGTTCATTGTGATTGGTCAAAGTAATTACTTTGGTTTTGGTCTTACGACACTCGATATAAACTCGCTCCAGTGCCGAGCTATTGGTTAGTGCGCTTGACTGGGGCTAGGCTTCCCGGGTTAAAGTAGCTACGTCACGATATTTTGAGTGATTTTTTTGCGACGAACCAAATTTCCCTTAAAACGTAGGAAACCTAAAACTAATAGTTTACTAAGGAAGAAGCTCAAGAGGTGATACTAAACCAAAAAGGAACAAGGATGGTTAAGGATGGAGAGGATTGAGATGGACTACAAATGACGATTTGGAAAAATTTAGGCTACATTTTTTAAAATGCAAAAACCGTGACGTAGGTTCTTTAACGTTTGAGCCCTGACCGCGACACTGTGCTGTGTTCTTGGAAGGTAACTCTACGACTAACATCCCATTCAGGATTGACTTTGCTTAACGAGGGTAGCACGTAACAGTCTTGCGACTGACAAACCTGTGGCCCTCGAATCCCAGATCAAATTGGAATTTAAAAATGTTGAATTTTGTGGAGTGATGAAAACCGCAGAACCCGGAGAAAAACGCCTGGAGCAAGGACGAGAACCAACAACAAACTAAACCCACATATGACGCCGGGCACGGGAATCGAACCCGGGCCACATTGGTAGGAGGCGATAGCCCAAGCGCTCTCACCACTGCGAGAATTCCGTAATACAGTATGGTTGAAGATGTTGAAGATTGAGAACACAGACCTCTATCGGGTGACGTCACGAACCATTCTCTGAAGGGAAAATAAGATGCAAACAGTGTTGTTCCATTTGGTCTGGAGTGCACTTCGCAGCAAAGAAATATAACCTGAAGCGAGAGAGCAAACGAAAACATTCTAAAAGAAGGCACGTCATCCATTAAAGTCGTCTTCTGGTAAAATACACAAAAACAATTTAGATCGAAAAAAACCTGGAAAGAATAGTTCTAAAAGAAACCTTCAAAATAGTTAACAATAAACTGAAATGAAGATTGCTAATGCTGGGGACGACTGAGACGTGTTACAGCAACGTGTAACATACAGGGGAAATAATGTTGGTGGTCTTTCAATTTGTTTTCGAAAGCCTGCAATTAAGCCGGGGTTGCCCCAACTACAGAATGTTATACGTCTAGCGCGCCAGGGTTATACGAGACTATTTTTTGAACAAAAACTTTTTGTATTGTAATGGTATCGGATTTCTTGTTACCGATGGTTCTCTCGTTGATTTTTAACCTAACATTTTTTGAACAAAAACTTTTTGTATTGTAATGGTATCGGATTTCTTGTTACTGATGGTTCTCTCGTTGATTTTTAACCTAACATTTTTGAACGAGTTTTCAACGCTGGTTTAAAATAAACTCGTAAACATACTACCGTAGTAGAAGCTAATGTTAGCATTAGGATTCTATTCCGTTTATGTTATCAAGTATAAAAAAATTGTGCTAAAGGTGTTTTAATACGTACGGGAGAAGAGGAAAATATAAATTTCAGGTGGTGTAACATACGTTAGTAAAAGAAACAGCTGAAAGTCTGTCGCAAAAAGAGCTTTATGTGGTTTAGCGTCCACAGTCTGAGAAGAGAAACTTACCAGAAGCGAAGCAAAAGCTAACTTCTCCTTGTTTAACTCCATCAGGTAACCACGTGGCTTGATTTGAAAATCTAAATGCAATGCGAAAAAATATATATTAAACAGGTGTATAATATGAATGATGCTTGAAATACTAGTTGAGACGATAAACCGTGCGAACTTAGCTAAAAAATTAAGGTTTTTGCTACAAACAAAATAAGTTGAAAATAACTTAGCAGGGAACCAATTGAGGATTTTTTACATTATACCTTTTTCACTGAAGAACAAGCCCTGCAGAACTAATAACATAAGCTCTTTTACGCGGCTTTCAGTTTGATTATATATATTACTTATATTAGCACCACAAATGACTGTCCAGTTTTGAAGCAATTTGAATACAATTGAATTTGAATAAAATTCGCTTTGATTGTTAATTCATCTTAATTAATATGCGAAAAGCTTTCAGCCAAAAACCAAAACAAATATTGAAAAACTTCTATGTATTTCTTTAGAAATATGCTATGTTCACAAAGAATGCCTCATAACCAGGGAAAATTACAGTTTTTGTTTTCTAGTGTGCATAGGGTTTCTTTAGTTTTATGTGTCTTTTTATTTCTTTAGAAACCATTAATAAAATAATGAGAATATAGTTAAATGAAGCTGCCTCGTTTAATTTAACAAAGTCAATAAAGCAGTCCGCTGAAATCCAATATAGAGCTACTAAACATTGAGGAAAATGAAGTGAACTTTTGTCATTATTAAAGTTATGAGCGACTTAAGGGAATTAAAATTTATTCTGTGTTAAAAAGTGCCATTGCTATACGGGGAAAATGGTTGATAACCGATAGGTCGATGAACAGTTTTGATGGGTTGTAAAGTTCTTCGAATATCGATGAACCATTTTAACTGAAAGTGGCTCAAAATGTTTTTTTAAACGTCGGCCAAATCAACTGTACATGTTTCAACCAATTTAAATGCCAGTTAAAAAGATGATAAAAAAACTAATCATGCAAAGACGGGTCAGTTTCTTTCCATAAAACACGGAAAACCTCAAATTAACATCGTAACTGAAACAGATTTGATAAATTATAAAAAAACTTGGAAAATAAACTTTTATTATTTACGTACAATCTGCTCGGGCTTGTACTTTAAAGAAAATTTTCGTTCTAGAATACTTAGAACAAATCATCTTTATCTTTTAAGCTACTGATTTTACAGCAGCTTGGGTTTGTTTTTGAAAACAGCAATAAGTCTGATAGCTAATGCGACTAAAAGCCTGCTTTCGCTATTTGAACAGAAACGAATATTTTTATCTCAATTTTGTAAACAAGACGACATACTTGTGGTAGATGCTGGGGAGTCCCGAAGTAGAAAACAGACCGTCAAGTAAGAAAAATTTGACAAATTACCAAGTGCCCGGGCGAGGATAACAAATAGAACTAACTCCGCATTAATAAGTTGTACCGATATGTTAGAGATCTTCTATATATATAAAAAAATATTGCATTTATTAAAATAAGAACCGGAAATTATGTAAACAATACTGCTTTAAGCCCTGACGAAAGCAACAGAAGGTTACAGAAGATTAAGTTTTATAAGTTTTTTTATAGGATCAGTTATAATCAGATTCAACTGAGATATTTTTAACTGGGAAGGGAAAACGTACCTCAGTTAGTAGTGATTTAAACTGAACTACAAGTGGATGAAGAACAACTATAAACACCATACCATTCCCCAATACGTTTCGTGATTGCTGCTTCTCTGTGCTTTGGCAGATATAATTTATCTTTAAACAAGTTTCTATGCGGAACTTGAGTTTAACAAGAAGTAATTTCTGATTGGTCGAATCCAAACTGACGACGAACTCAAATAATTTAGTTAAAGTTATTACCCGAGAGCTCTGTTATCGATTCGGACATAACTAATCATCGATTTCTTTTTTGTCTCAAGAAAACCTTCATAGTGTTTCGCACCGTGTCAATTAAACAATACCGTGGAAGAAGATCGTTAAATTAGAAAATGAGAAAGATTTACTGGCAAATGCTTAATTGGAAGGAATTGCATTTTAGGCCAAAACTCGAACCCTATGACCCGATCCACTGGGCTGAAGTAGCACAGTGAGACATGACAGGAGAAAATTTCATATTTTGGTCTGAGCGGATTAACACCTTCACCCAAACGTTCGGGGTTACTTCACCCCCCGGGAAATAATGTTTACGCCATCGCGAAGCGCCTGGAAACCGGTTTCAAGATTTCCGACGTCATAAATCAAATTATTACATCAATGTGGATCATCAAAGAATGAGTTTCTCAAATAAAGCTTTTGCCTCTCTATATATTTCAAGCACACAGCAAAAAGATGTATTGTGCAAACTCTGATAATCAAAATATGTAAATTATCTGGAAAATTAACCGAGCTGCAAATGTTGGATTTTTAACAGCGCCGACATATGTCACTTCATCAAAGTAATTGTATTGTTGCCTTTTGTTAAAATTTTGAAAGTCTGATAATTTAAATGCAGCTGGATGGTTCTACGTTATATTTAGCAAGTAAAACAGAACCATGAATGAATTGAAAAATCGAAACCTTTTAATTTTGAAACCAAACTGGCTGCTCAGAAATCATCTTTTACAACCCTGACTGTTGGAGTTATCATCCATGTGGATCAACTTTTTGAGGATTTAAACAAAGAATGCGTTCTTTCAAATTAAGTTTTTGCCTTTCCGAAGATTACAAGCAGGCGTACAACAAGAGGGTGTATTGTTCAAACTCTGATAATCAAAATATGTAAATTACCTGGAAAATTAACGGCTCCGAATGTTGGATTTTTAACAGCGCCTACACACGTCACTTCGTTAAAGTAATTGTGTTGCTGTCTTTATTCTTTTATTGACGCTTCGAAAGTCTGACAATTAAAATGCAGCTAAATCAGAAGCAAGTAGGACTCTTTTTGACTTAATCAACATACAGGTGCCAGAAAACATGAATTGAAATTCGTTGCCAAATTTTAAGACCAAACAAACCTGCTCGGAAATTAGTTTTTTCAAAGCGCACTGTTGGAGTTACCATGTATCTGATTAGTTAAGAGCTTTTTCTTCCGCTACAGCCAAAACCAGCTAAAAACAAAATTTTTGTCTGATATATATCAGTTATCTTGAGATTTGCAATTGCCAGCCCTCAGTCTTGGGATTCATAAGTCGTATGATTAGGTGTCTTATTTGTATTCAAAGGGGACAGGCTGACTCATGAACTGCCTATATAAACGTTGGACCATTTCGACAATTTGTCCTTGCCGTCAGTATTTGTACTTCAAATTGAGCTTAGTACACTACTGGAGATTGAAGCCTTGAAACGCCCTAATACACAGATAAACTGGGCTGGGATAAAAACTGTGCGAACTTTTCTTATAGGTTTCACGCGACAATCTTATATAAGGACATGCATCGCGCGTTTTATGGTAAGTCATTTACGAGACAACAATCTAACAATTCATATGTTTTGAGCAACATAATCTTGGAATAAAAACTAGTTACGATGCTTTGTTATTATTAAAAAAAGAAAATATTCCGTTTGATGTGGCCGAGTTAATTTGTAAACTTCATTTCCACAGTGCATGACCAGTATAAACTTAGTATGACATAACTTTGAAACACCTGTCAACAGTTCGCCTGCCATTTCACTAAGACGCGTATTACTTTTCTGAAGCTGTGCTAGTTTTTCGCTTCCCCTCTATTCCACTACACTATTTCGTTTCTCCTAGCTACAAACCAAAACTCACCTTTTTCTCCTTTTGGTCTCTTCTATTTTCTGCAACCCATCGAGATGAATTCAACGAACGAGGAAAAACCAAACTCATAAGTCATGTCAGCTTAGAAAATTAAGCGAAGTCCTGTTACTCAAACATCATAACACTTTTAATAACAATGGCGCCTAAAAGCTTTGTGCAAATATTTTAATGGAATAGTAGAACAGCACTACTTTTATCATTAGTTTTCTTCCAATAACAATACCCTGTTTGTTCAATGTTCTTTCGTGTGTAACTCTTATTATACAGGTATATGTCATCAATTCAAGACTAAAGTAAAAATTTGCATTGTAAGGTTTTCTCCAAGCCTAGTTGAAAATTATAACTTTGTGTTATAAAGCCGCTATTCCTTAATAAACTTTACAATACTGGCAAAACTTTCTGCAGCCCAGATCGCAAATAAAGCCAAAGCTTTTGAAACAAAGCATCTATAAATTTATAAATTTAATGGCCGGTTCAGCTTGATTCAGCAGGCAATTTGAAGGAAAGATTATGTAATTATGGAGCTGTTTAAGGGTCTTTGTTACAATGAATAGACTCATCTTTTCAGTGGACTTCAAATCAAAGGATCCCGGGGGTACTCCCTTACATTTCGGATAGGTGTGTGCCGCGAGTGTTCTTAAACCCTGACGCTATTTAAAGATAAAGGAAACGAAATTTTCATACACCATTTAAGGTCCAAACCCGGAAAATGACACCCCAATCAAGGTGAAAATTAAGAAAGGTGTAAACGGGTCAACTTTTTGTCGTTTCCGTAACTTTTTCGGTTCGGTGCTGTTTACGCATTGCACATTAGCTAATACAATTTAAGTACCCTATCTAAGGCTCACAATGGGGACAATGCCAAAAGAAGCAAAAGTGATACCCGAGTTAAGGACCGAGAACCTCTAAAACCATACCCTATCCCGCGGTACATACCTATATAGCCCATATGTGGGAGTACCACCCCCCCCCCCCCTCCCTCGAGAGGACAGTTTACGAAATAGAAAACCACAAAAGAGATGCTATTAAAGTGAGAATGAAGAAGATCGATATGGATTGGAACTGACAAACTTGAAAAATTTACGCTAGATGCGTCCTGACGAAAGTGTTTGCATAAAAACAAATCACATTGATAAGACCAAGTCGGGAACATGCGAAGATCTGCGAAAGACTGAAGGGTTTGCGTAAATTAAGGTGCTATTATGACATCACAGATCTGGCAGACTGGAAGAAAAACGCTTGCAAATCAATAACATGCCTGCAATGCTGAGAGAAGGACACTCAGATTGTATCTTTTCATCTGCAAGTTTTGTACCGTCAAACAGTATGAGTGAAACAGGCTGAGTGAAACAGGACCCTGAAAACCAAACGCCTCGGCCCCTTCGGTGGTGATTAACTGTCTTGGAGGTGTCAATACCTAATTACTCTAATGAACCATAAAACAACCTTCTTGGGGATGTTGGCTGGGGGGGAGGGGAGGGTTGCAGTGGTTATCAAAGTAACACAAGTTATTATAAGCATGGTAATAAAAAATATAAATTTATTGGCATGTTTGTTGTGATTTCCTCATTTGTTTGTATCTTGAACGAGACAACAAGGGCCAATTTGTATGTGCATAAATCAGGGGCCATTTTGGAATAAGGTGTATAGGCAGGAAATGCTAGGAAGAAGAGAATTCCGGATTACACACTAAAACTGAAGACGACAAAGAGAAGAACTATTGCCAGCGAGTGTTAGTTTTAGCGCTTTTAGCGAGCTGGGTGACAATCGTTAAATTACGTAGAGACTACTAATACTTGCTAAAATTTGTCCTGATCAAATTTAAAACGTTAAATATAAGTACCCTTCGAAGCAAAGCAAAATTAAATATAGTCAATTTTAAAGAAGATGCAGTAGTGGAGGGCGAGAGTCGATCATTCGCCCAATTGTACAGGCGATAAATATGTAAACTGCCGTGCTTTAAAAGGATTTCCGACCCGAAGAAAAACGACAATTGAATACACGTAAATTTACGATAATTTTACTCCGGATCTAAACCTCCAAAGTCTTCGGGAAACCTAGGAAATCTTGCGGAAAATGTTCGTAAACGTCCGTGTGACTTTCAGACAACATTTGGAGAATCTTCGAAATCATGGTCATTGTTTATAAAATAAATAAAATAATACATGGTTGAAATTTCTCTTCCCGTACTCAACTCAATATCTCGCTGCGCTCGCTTGTGAGATAGCGAGTTGAACACTCGAAGAGAAAATTCGGTTTCTCCGAGCGGCCATATAATATCCCCTATTTAACCCTCGGACGTACAAAGGAGTGGAAAGGAGGTAGATGTCACCCCTCCCCCTCCCCCACTTGGGTTTTTTTCGGAATTTACTCGATGATGCTTAAACTTTCAGCGGCTGGTCATTTCTTGCGAAAATTGTGGTGACATTGACATGGCAACCGCTTAATTACATGTATATTTTCCCAAAAATCGAGTTTTTTACTTAATTTTTCATTTTTCCTGTTTTCGCCAGCAAAATATTAATGGCGAGTTGACACATTTTACATACGTTAGCATTTTGGCTTGATTTTGCAGTAATTTGCGATATTTTGACTTTTAATGGCGGCTTTTATAACGTCAGATGACCGGTATGTTATATCACCGGTCACAAATAATAGGACCACTTTGAAGGTTTAGCAAGTGGAATATCAGACCTACATTGTAAAATTAACGGAACATTGTTGATCCAGGACTTTAAACCCACACTCAATGAAAATGTTGGCAGTGAGAAATTGTTTCTTTATTGATTGCTACCAGTTGTTGTATTTTTGTTAATAACTGATCTTAGAAATGGACTTGTAACCAGGTTCCATGATAAGAAATAAAGACGTTACACTGGTTAAAAATTTCTGCACAATAAAATGTCTAAAACCCAACGTTTCGGCTAAAACTTCAAGGGAATGAAGTGACAAGAACATTTCTCACATAGAGCGTGATATAAGAAAACGAATATATTAAGCTAATTAAGACTTCCCCAATAAGGTTGGAGCCAGATACTCGTGTGGCAAATGCATTCCATCGTCACAATTTAGCCGATTACTGCACTGCCAGAAAGGCGTCGATTTTCTTACTAGACAAGTCTTAATTAGCTATATTCGTTTTCTTATATCGCGCTCTTCGTGAGAAATTTTCATGTCACTTCATACCCCTGAAGAAGTTTTATGTCGCTGTTTTCTATTTATTCTGAAATTGAAATGGTCGAAGAGCAATAATATCTATGCGTGTGGGTTGCCTGTGGCTGTGACCATTGTGTTTGATTAGCAGGTCACTTCAGACAAGGAGTCGTCCGCAGATTTCTCTTCATTCTCAACAGGTTCCTGTTCTTCAACAATGTCCTTTTTTGATTCTATGCTGGAATCTTTGAAAGAAAGCCATTGGGAAAGTATATTTCGTATTCTATCTAAGCTTCGTTTTTTAAAAAGTGGAGGACGGGAATTTGTCGATTCGTTTTCTCTCTCATAAACAGATTCCTCTTTAATATCTTCCATTTTTGCTTGACGATTAAGGCCCTTCTCTGGGTTCGTTTCCGGAAGGGTGGAGAATACGTTCGTACGCCGGCCCCTGCGAGGAAGGGGCTTAGGTTCCTCGCTAGGCTCCTCCTCTGATTCAAAAGACTCGCATTTAATGGGCTCCTCGCTTGCTTGAGTCAATGCCTGTGCAAAATTAGAGATGGCGTTGTTAATGCTTGCTTCATGCATGGCAGAGAATAGACTTTGTCTCCGTCTTCTTCTATTGGGTGCAGCAGCGGGTGTGACAGCCGCAGCAACAGAAATTTGATTTTGCACGGAAATCTCTTGCATATGAGAAAACAAGCTTTGTCTTCTCCCCCTGCCCCCCTGTTGAAATGCTGCAAATGCAGGGGGGAGCGTATCATCGTCATTACTGGCTGTATTCGCGCTTTTGTTTTTAAAACTTTTCCTATTCGTCCCAGTTGAGTTTTCTGTCTCCTCGGTGCACTCATCAATATCAGAGACCCTGCCTCTGTTTCTTAATCTGTCAAAAAATATTTGAAGTTTACAGAATGCTGAGCAACCGCTTGTTGACTCAAATGTGCGTGACTGTGAATCAAATTCTGACACTTCATCTACAGCTCTCTTAACACGTGACCTTTTGGCGCTGACAGTGAAGATCAGAACGCACGTGACAACTTCGCCAGAGCGAAATAGAGTTTGCAAGGTCCACCAGTGCCACGCGTCTACAAATTCAATGTCTTCATAAACTCCAAAAACTCCTACCATTGTGTAGATCATAACACCACAGATAAAGAAATTCGCACCAGCAGAGGCGTAAATGAGGAATATATATATCTTGTCCCCCTTGTCTTTAATTTGTTTATGGCTGAAAAGCTTTTTGTCGAGTTTGTAAGCGAGGTTTGCGTATCCAGCTCCTAGCACAATTCCCCATAAGGAGAAGAAGACTTGGCAAAGTAAAATCATTACTTTGGCTTCCATGTAAATAGATACGACTGTATCCGACACAATGACGAGAACAAAATGCACTCCGCACACGATTGAAATTGTTCTCAGCTTCTGAAATCTCGGTGGTGCAATGGAAACCTGGGCAGTCTCCACGAGGGCTAATATAATGAGGGAGTCAGAGGCAGTCAGGCACGGGCCACCAACGGACCATAAAAGCCGCATTACGAAAACAGCCTTTATCAAGCCCCCTTGGTGATAAGGATCCAAAAACAGAACAAAGGCCCTTGTTAGTCCAAACAAAAGAACCATAGCGTTTAAACAAACACTTAAGAATTTGTCGTCCAAACCGTCGTAAATGTTCAACACGACGTAATAACCAGCGTAAAAGCCAATGACGAGAAACGCTGAGGCAAACAGATAAACATGAATGTGCCAGGCTGCCTTCCACTGTTTAAAGGCCTTCTTCCATTGAGGGCCAGGTTCGGGCCAGGTTTCTGGTTCCGCATAAGGTTCCGAATCCCCTTCTGGCTCATTCTTTGGCTCTGAGGTTGTCTCGCCCTGCGGCTTAACCTCTCCTTCAGAACGAGGTTCAACTTGGGTCACGGCTATTGTCTCAGTTTCAGACTGAGGTTCACTCGCGGTGAAAGTATGTACCTCACTTTCAAACTGAGACTGGCTGTTGGCTTCGACTGTTGCCTCGCTTTGAAGTGAGGATTTGCTTGGAACGCTCGACGTGAGCGAGAGTGGTGAGGAACTTGTAGTCATTAAATATGCGTCGGCTGTAAATAAGAAATAATAAGCAATTATTGGACAAGGCTGAGCATGATATGAAGAATTATACAGATCTAGGAGGGTGTAAATAATATTATATAACAATATGCAGAGTTTTCGCAAAGCCGTGGTCAATTACCCCGTTATTGCTAGATTTTGGATGTTTCGCTCTTTTAAAAACCGAGTGGATTCGTTTCATAGCTTTCTATAGTCAGTGTTTTTGCTTTCTTTTTGTTATATTTACTCGGGATTTATTTAAAACCTTCCGATTGGCGCTTGTATATGGCCTTTCTTTTGTGTGCTGTAATAGGCCATTTCCGAGTTCTCTTTTGCCTCAGTATCAAAACGAGTCTAAGTGCGAAACCATCCAAATGAAAAATTTTTTATCTGCATCATAGGCGTACGGGCCAGGGGAGCCGGGACAAGTAAAATACGGCCCGCTTAATTGACCAATCACAGCGCGCGTACTAATTGAGAGATATAATAAATTCCACTTATCTGCCACGAACACCGCCTGGTTTCCTTTACCGCTGCGTTCCATCATTTTGTAACTATTGTTTCAGAAGATCTTCTCGAACAAACACGGTACACGAAAGAACTAGTCAGAGGCTTTTAAAGATCAAAAATCCCAAGTAAACACGAGTTTGGTGGCTTGTCGTGAGTTGAAACTGTTTTTTTGTCATGCATTAATTCTTTTCTGCGTCAAGAAAATTTGATGCGTCGTGAGCTTACTTTGCTTTGCCGTAAATATTCAGTTCATTTAATCTTTTGAGCGGCTGAAATTAATCCTGTACGCATGGGCCTCCGTACTTTAGCGATTCGCTCCGACGAAGGGCTAACGCTCGAAACGCCAGCTCTTGAATCTCTTTACGGTGGCCAATTCACATTATCAACCCAGTTGATAAAACCAAATTATATTGTTATACTTCCCATCGACGCAGCACCATAGTTTCTTTAGAAACTTTAGAACTTAAGAAACTTATCCCCTCTAAATAATACCTGATAGTTTCTCGAATAGCTGGAATTGTCTAGAACGAAATTATTTTATGTGTACTTCTTCAAGTCCTTCGCAAAATGTAATGAAAGAAGCTGACCTGAAACTGCCCAGTTCTTTCCTTCTCTTTTTACTGCCTAAAGGGGCCGGCAGTATTTTGCTTGACTAGTTTCAATAAATGCAAATGACTACCGCCAAACAAATCATCCAAATTAAGTATCAAACGATGCCTTAAATAAAAGTTATTAACAGTTTCGATATACTAAATTTTAAAGCATTTCTTTTTTTACCAAGTATCGACGGAGTTGTCGACGGCGCAGTCGACGTCATTTGTGTAAGTACTGATGTCCCGGATAAAGTGGACGGCTGCAAATTCAATTCCCGTCTTCGGATGTGATGCATGGCGCGAGTGTTCACAGCATTCAAGTTCCCGTGCCATGTTAGAAAAATCTACAAAAATAAAAACATGAAAACACGGCTAAATTGTTGAAAAGGTTGACTGTAATCAAAGTTTATACCTTGTTCAAAAACCTCTGTGAACAGTCGACGAAGTTTTCGAGAGTGTTCTGTTCATGAGCGTATGTTGCAAAATAAATTTCGAGAAACGATGGAATTAGCGAGTGGAAGCGGCACAATTAGAGAAGCATAAAGAGGTTTTGATAATGAAAAAAAATGAAAATCCGATAAATAGTGCAACGAAACTACAAGATGCTTGTATGATTTTTCACATCAGAAACAAGGTGTTCACGCTAGCTTGGTCGATTCAACGAAAGTCTTAACATATTGCATGAGAAACGTCGCCCATTTTAAGAAAAATACACAAAACCTGTTAAACCTAAACGAGGTGAATTACGTGGCTTTACTGAGCTGGCCCGTAAAAAAGAAAATAACTGAAGTGTGAAATTAAAATAAGCAGATCGAAAAGGAACGCTTGAACCATTTAAATGCTCATTTAAATTTATTCGATAAAGAACACTTCCTAATATTAGAAATAATCATCACAAATTAAGAAAAGAATTCCGCTCCAAGCTACAAGCTGTAATATTGAAATTTTCTTTTTCGCAATCGGTCTCAAATTTGCCGTATTTTCCAAACGGAAGAATGTCTTTTCGAAAAGCAGCTGTTTTCTTGGTGAAATTGAATGCCCTTGAAGCTTCAATATCGACAATTCGTCATGACACATAAAATTAAATAATTTCTGTTATTCCGCAGATAGAGCCCGAAAAGTAATCGTGATATTCAGCCCAGCAAAACATAAATATCAATCTGCTCACCACGTAAATCCAGATTTGCATATCCTTTAGAAAAATAAACTTCAATCTCCTGAAGATGTCCCCTCTGGAAGAGGAAAAACAAAGCAATGTTGTTAGCAAACTGTGATCTAACGGGAGTAATTTTTGGCTTTCCCATACATATTCAGACATTTGGGTATAGCTTATATACAGTATTCAAATAATTTCTGGTCCACTTTGTGACTGGGTGTTAAGTCTAGAAAAGCAAAACTTGTCTTTGTTTGTTGAGGACATCGACAAATGCCAGAATTTTGCTCGTTTGCATAATAGATAGCCTGCCAAAGCCAAGGAAAAATTGTTTTCGGTTTCGGAAGCCACTGGTGAAACAGTATTCTATTAATCACCGGAACCAGTACTACTGTATCTAGACATTTATTTGCTCGACTGAAGAGAAACCTGAATCGTCGGCCCAGCGCAAAAAGAACAGCCCGCCAAAAAATACAGATGCAAATGGCGATGTTATTGGTGCCGGAGTAGAAATGCCGTTCTTTTTTAATCAGAGATGTAAATAGAATGTTCTTTTCTCACCTCGCTCTTCTCTTTGTATTTTAGATGTTCTAAGGATAATTTTGACGTTTGTAAATTAAATTTGAAAACCATGCTATGCGTTTGCAAACTTACATGGAGATTGCGACACTTGCGCTTACATAAATATGTCAAGAAGCGGTCTCGACTGGGAACCAATCAAAATGATGGCTTGTTATCTAGAACAGTCATTTACCCATCCGATGTGAAGCAAAACGAATCAACACCGAAAAGCCGCTAGAGAAATATTGAATATTGAGAAATTTTGGTTGCACAGCAGATTGTTTTTTAATAATAAAATTGTAGTGTGGACATTCAGAAAAAGCAGCTTGCGGATGGTAGCTGGCCTAGGAAATGTTTTCTGATCGACTAGAACTGATGTATTTTGCAGCTGCATAAAACCAGAAATAGATTTGACAGTGTAAGAAAAACATGAAATAACTATTAATTCCTTAATTTTTCAATTCCATTTAGATCGTCCGAGTCGCAAGAGCTAATTTAGTAATATTAAAAACAATAATAACAACAACAACAGCAATAATAACAATAATGATAATGATAATGATAATAATAACAATGTTTGAATATTAGCACTTCCACAAAGGTGGCTCTTCATCGGATTATAGGCTAACTAGTCTAATGGAAAAATGTATCACAATTTAAAATTTAAGCAATTGGAAAGAAGAAGCCTGAAAAATCAAGGCTTCAACGGGGTTCGAATCCCTTTGAAGCCCTATTTTTTTCCAGGCTTTTTCTTTCGAATCCCGTTGAAGCCCTGATTTTTTCAGACTTCTTCTTTCCAATTGCTTAAATTGGAAATTCACTACGATGATCACTCTTCACTTTCATCTACATCCGCAGTTCAAATATGAATTATTTTATGTATACTTCACATCACAACTGAAAAAGAAACATAAAAATCTGGAAGGTAAAAACGGCTCGGTCAAACGGAAATTTGTCAACAAGAAGATGGTTGAGAGTTTTCTCGCCGCTCTTTCACGAACTTCTATGTTCATCCACACTGACTATAGAGCAATTTAATAGAGACTACTTACAGTCTAATTTGGATTTTTTTTCTTCCAAGTAATTTTCAAAGCTAGTGGTCGCTTTCGCGCTTTCCATACCTAAGCTGGTGTTGCGCGGGGTCAATGGAGTGTTTTCTGTCAGGCAATAAAATAATTAATCGAATGAAATCAAGAAAAGGCGATATTATAGGAGATAACTAAATAAGTAATTATTCCACGTATTAGGACTGTGCGTTATACCAAATCACGGATATTCGTCGAAATGTTTCACCCAAATTTTTAGAGCCCAGTATGGATTAGTGTACTTCAGTGAGACACCAATATGGCGGCCGGAATATAGTGTAAACATCTGGAGCTTACTTTAGTTATGGCTAAAAATCACAACATAAATATACCTTTAAGAAAAAATGATCATCACTTTAGGCTGCTTTATGCCACGCACCGCCATAACTCTTAAATTAAAAATGCGCTAGTTTCTAATCGAAGGAAACCATTTAGCTTAAAAACCTCGTATGCCCGATATGGTTGAAAGGTTTGATATCTCTTTACTTTTAATTTGAATTTTAGTATCTAATGACGTCACGAGGAAATGCTCTATTGACCAATTTTTTCTATTATTAGACGAGTGACGTCAATTGTCCAATAACTGCTACGTTACTTTAGATCGTCCAATAAGGGAAACTTGTTCCAAATTTGGTCGCTGCTAACCGGTTGCAACCGGTTACAACATGTTGTAAGCCAATCAGAAACGGAAAAATATTTTGAATGAATAACAAGCATAGCTTGCACTCGCTCTTTCTGTGTTGTCCCCACTGGTAGCTCAAGAAAAACGAACGCGGTTTTGTTTTCACTTGATGAACACTGTATGAACGCGAAATAAATTGAGGTGGAAAGAGCGAAAGAAGATGAGCAAAGAAAAGGTTTCAACGGGATTTGAACTGGCCCATGTGCTCCGGAAAAAGAGGTGTCACAGAATTTTACAAAATAAATTTGCGTAGGACAATATTTGTATTCACCGCTAAGCTATCCGAGTCTTTTGTGTTATATCCAGCCTTCCTCGTGCCTACCAAATTCAGGATCTGCCAGGGAATGAATGCTTAGGAATGATTTATCTGGCGGGTCAAGAAATGGTCAGGCTCTCGATTGCGAAAAGCAATCACGTTTAAAACTGTCCCAGCTGGTATTAAAAACTTTGTTAGTTGAGTCCGCATTACGGCACAGTTGAGCCAGGTATTATGTAAGAACTGAAGAGTCTTGTCTCTTTATAGCTTGAAAAGATTTTTTAGATCAGTATTATTCTACATTTGCCTTGCTTGATGCATAGAGAAAAGAGAGGAAAATAGTTGACTACTTCGCCATTTACCGGTAATTTTGCAAACGGATGGTTCATTTGTGGACTAACAAACCTTTTCCGGCTTTATAGCACGAACGAACGTAGCCAGTAATATGGAGCAATGTACATTGATTAAAGAAGATCAAAATAACGAGGGCATTTATTCGGAGGAAGAAATTAGTTCCAGGCACTTTCAAGAAGTTCGTTGAGTAATCTGATTTAAACAAGCGAGACCCATTTGCTTTCATTATCCAAATTTGATCCTCTAAGAGCAAAATTAATCCAAGAACCGAGAAAGCCTTAATGCGAACGGTCGACCATGTGACTTGATACATCTTTCTCCTTACCCCGGCTAAACGTGTTTTATTTGCTACAAAAGAAAACATGTACTCAGTCTTTACGTTGTCGCATTTCCAGAATTTTGGAAAACCAGATCGAATTGCAATATGCGCAGATTTTCAAAGTACATTCCTTTCAGAGCTGATACCTTTCCCATCCACGTTTGGAATATCCTCAAAAAGGAATCAATGGCAATGCTTCTAACACGAAAAATGGTTTTCATGTCAGTTTCGACGCTTTCTTTTGGCATGCTTTCTGTGATATTTGTTTATATCTGTTACAGGGTCTTAGAGCCAGTCATGAAACACCGTTCGCACCGACAGTACATAAAAAACATGGAATTCGTTATTCACAATATTTAATATTGCCACACCGCTTACCGTGGACTGGATGCCTTTATCTTCTTGGTATTTCTTTAAAGGTTTAGCAGGGGCCTTGATCTAAACCAAGCCACTTTTGGACAATCCATAAATACGACTGTACTGAACTGTAACTAGAATCAAACAAAATTCAATACATGCACGAAATTTCAGGTGAAACGCATTTCAACTGAATGCATTTTGCGTGTAGGGCAGCTGCTTGCTGTCAAAGAATTAAAGGGAACTAGCTATTACAAAAAGAATCGAGATGTCGGCCTCTTTGGCCAGTAAGTTCTCATTTTTCCTTCTAATTGAATGCAAGAAACGTTGGAAATTTCCTTGGCGACGGTGTCAAAATGTATTATCCAAAACGCGGTTAATGCGCTTATTATATTTTTTTATTTTAAAACTACAACAATGGCGCTTAAGATGTGACATCGTGTCCACCAATAACACACAGCAACTTAAAAACTTTGCCATGAATGCTCTCGACTGGTGAAAGGTAAAAAGATTTATTGGAATTTAGAATAACATATTGTGATGAAATAAAGAAATGGAAAATACAATCCAAGCAGACCGCCGCTTCAGAGATTTGTAGGTGTTTTAAAATTGGGCAGTGCAGTAATAAAATATAAACTCACTGACTGCCGTTTTTTCACATTTGCCATAAAGAAAGGCGTTTGCATTCAATACGCTTAATTTTCATGCTTGCTTCCGCTGTTAATTTATAGCTTTCATGAGCGAAAAGCGAACTTCAAGTTAATTTGGAATTTTTTCCAACAAATTTGACAGAAATGACAATGTCCGGTATAAGAATTGGGTTGAATGAAAATAACAGGAATTAAAAAGCAATAAGATCGTGCCGTTTTTACGGAAAACGATCATAAACAGCACAATGTAGAAAATGTTCTTCATCCTGATTTAAGCGAAATCTGAATAAATAGAAGAAGCTGAAGTAAACTCTAAATTTAACCAATGGATATGGGGAATTAATAATATGCAAATCAAGATAGCTCTGTTTCATTTATATAATTAAATATATATTTATTTATAAGATAGGATATATTCTGCGCGCGCTCTGATTGGTCAAAAACCCATGTTTTATCAGAGTATAAAACATAAAAAAGCGTGTTTTATTGTTTTTTGTCAGCTTTACTCTAGTGAAAATTCGCAAGAGATGGCGGAGAACATTTATTACTACGAAGAAATTCCCGACAAATTCGGAACCAGGTTGCAGAAATTATCGAGGAAGCTTCCCAGTTCGAGAGGAAAGTAGAAGAAGCGAAATTAAATTGCTTCAGTTTATCGATCGTGCGTGTTTTGTTGTTTTTACTCGCGGCGTATAAAATCTCTATCATGAAGCGAATAAAGAAGCCTAAGCCATGTACTATACTGTCATAAAACACTCGCTTGCGTCTTGCGTTTTCCCCCCTCGTGTTCTCAAATGCCCGTCGTGTTTTATGACAGTATAATACATGGGTTACATGTTTTGTTTGTTTTACGTGCAAAAAGTCCAGCCCATTGTTTACCAAAGCCAACGGATGTTGTAGATCTCAAATTTCAGAAATATATCCTATTTTATCGTACGTCCCTTTACGTCATTAAAGACGTGAATTAATATCCAAGCAAATTCCAAGTTTATTTACCGGCTAGCGAAAGCGTATTATACCTATTTTATTGCATTGTTAAATTTAGAAACAATTTTCACATCATATGGGATTGGAAAACCTATTCTCTACTTTCACAAATCCCATAATGCACCTCTTTTACCCCCAAAATTTTGCATAATCATTGTTTGCAATTTCTCCTGGGACATGAAGATGTCCCAAGGGAAATCTAAAATAATGCCTATGCAAATTTTTTGGTGGGTAGAAGCGGTGTATTATGGGATTGTGCAAGTAGAGAATTCAACAGATTGTAATTTATGCACTGTGGATTTCTATTTTAGAGTATTTAAATTACATTCAAACCCCAGTAAAAATAATTTCATGAAATCTTGTTTTACATTTAGCGCCAATCACTTTCTGAAATTGTAGCCAAAATAAAAATGAAGTTGATACTTCTGAATCACAATCTAAAACAATTAATTGACCGCCATTATACCATTAGCGTTGTCAGCGCGTTTTCTGTAATGTTCGGGACGATTTTTAACGACGATTTTCAATGGCGATTTTTAATCCATGATTCACGCGTACGAGGAATCTTTTAACCAAACATTGTAGCAACGACACGCGGCAACGGTATGCTGCAAGGGACGACTTTTAACACAACAAAACCAACTCCAACATAATTCGGGTAATGTTGTAGGTTTTTTAATCGCTTTCAAATTGTTGCAACATCCACAGTTCCGCAATAAAATATGGGATTAAAAATCGTCCGGCACCGCATGTTTGTACGAGGTCGATGGCTGCGTTAAAAATCGCCCCTCGTAACATCACTTAGAACAAAATTTGAAGGCTTCCTTGGAGAAGAGGGGAGTCTGGATTCTGAACTTCCCACTTTTCATACCTTTCCATCCATAGATAGTGCATGGGCATCTTTGGCCATTATTGCATACCAGCGAACGGCATCGAGCAACAGTGAATGCAAGTTCGACAAAACCAGCGAGATTTGCAATCCTCTCTTAGAAATGCTAGTTACGTTTGGTGCTGAGATCAGTTATTAGAAATTGTGCTCAGAACGAAGGAAATGCCATTTCCGAGGACCTAAAATACAAAATATTCCTGGGGAAGCATCTTGTGTAGACCTGGATCATTAAAAAAAAACGGAAAACTGATCCACACGACAAGGAGAAGAGATTGAAACAGAAACAAAATAAGATGAAAACAAGTAGAATATACAAGTTTGCCCGATGTTTCGGTTTGCGCAACAACTTTCTGCGGTGGCTAAAAGAAAATGAATACAAAACCCCTAAATGTGCTTGGAATTTTTATTTCTCATTCTTCTCAGTGTTATTTCCATTGGTTTTATACATAAGCCTCTGAAATAGACGAAATAGACTCCTCCGAAATAGACGGGAACCTAGTCCCACGTTATGCCACTAATAAATTGATTGATTGATATTAATTAATTCATTGATTGATTTCTTGTTTTTGACCCGAATTAAGTATTAGTACTATTTTAAAGCAGTTTTTCTTGATTTGCTGACGTTGATTTTTCATTAATTATTTATTTCGGTAATGAATCAAAGTGAGCCGTTTATTGATATTCCAATGCTCCTAGGATAATTGACAGGTGTCATTTCTGGTTAAAAATTTTACGAAACTGCAAACTTTAACAATTGATGGAAGGAGCAACTTTATGGAATTTCTAGTTGTAAAAGTTTTATGCAAATGGGCGGGGTTAGTCACGTGATTGAAATGTGACATATACTACTTGAAAATTTTTTACCTTAAATTTCAATCTTGCAGATAGCTCATTGCCTTTCTTTTAGACCAGCCCCTCTCAAATGATAGGAGAACCAGCCCTTAATCTACTTGAACTTATCAAAGACAATCGAAATGTCGTTAAATTTTTCAATTTTTAACCAAAGGACGTCTCTAATTTTTTTTTTGCCTTTCCCTTAATTCCATTTCAATCTATTTCGAGATATATGAATTCGTCTGATTCGTGTGAAAGCAAAGAGGCACGTCCTTTGGCAAAGTTCATCTGCCATCATGCCCCGAAGGCAAACACGAAAATAACTTATTGCAATATAAAACAGAGTTTTCCAAAACAAAATAATAAAACAAAGGTGAACCCGCGCCTGTTTGACTTCCTGGGAAAACATTTAGTGCAACTACGTGGTAATGTGGGGGCTAAAATCACGAAAGCAAAACTTCATTTAAATTTGATTTCTCGGATTGAGAGCAAACGACGATAAACATAACACTGTTGAAATCCAGTTTTAAATTTCAGGACCTCTTATTTTTTTGTTCACATTAATATCGTTTGGCATCTGTTGTACAGGCATAAATTGTCTTTATTATGCAGTTAGTAATGAACTTTTGACTCAATATGACTGAGGTCTCAGTTGATCTGCTTCCGTAGTAAAACTCTTTATATTGTCGGCGATCTGAGAAAAATCCAGTTTCTGATCTGAGGTACCCTTGCATAAGCTTTATACGATAAGAAAGGAATTCCGAAATATATAAATTGCAGCCATTTCCAAAATACCTCTGAGGTATTCCAAACAAGTTTCCGAATTTTAAAGTAGTTGTCGGTAAAAATTAAATAGCATATTCCCCTAGTAAGACTTGTTTAAATGAAAATGTATTCACAGAGTTTGTTGCCATTAAGGTTGCTATATAGTTAATACAAGAGTATACGTTTTTAATATCTTTCCACGACGACCGAATGCCATTGATTACGCACTGTGATTCATGATGTCGATGAATTTTATACATAAACTAAAGAACCCGGGAAATGCTGAAATAAACCAGAGAAATATTAATGTACTATCGTTGCTTGCAACCAACCTGTTTGTGCCCGTTGTTTCACATCTTTATACATGTTCTCACGACGAATGATGAAAACTGAGACGGAACACAGTCTCTGCGCTCGCTGTACTGTGAATCAGATTATCGTCACACAATTAAAAGCCCTTAATTTTAGCGATTTTATCACGTGATCTTGAGTCGCGCGTACTTGGATCTCCACTCTACTAAAACCCAGTCTTTTGCCGTTGCTAAATAGCATTAGGCTTTTCTGACCACTTTCCCTCCTCCCCCTAGGAAGGCTTGATACCCAGGATCGTCAGTCTATGCTGGGGTGTTGTATATTTTGAAAGTATGGCAAAATTATCGGATTTTTTTTAATATCACGCGTTTTCTCCACTCGCAGTTCCCCAACTGACCGAGCGTCTAGCAGAACAGAACATGGAGTGTGCATGTGGCAGGCGTTTAAAGGGGAATAAATGTAATCGAAATCTGCAAGACCACTGCAACAAACCGATCAGAAGTGCCGGATCACTTGTAGACCTGGATCAGTAAATTATTCACACAGCAAACTATAAACGGCAGACTGATCCTGACGGCGAAAACGATGAAAATAAACGAGAAAGATAAAACAGGGGAGAACCGAGTTTTAATAGACGTGAAAA